>CM073762.1:42240389-42840389 GCA_037127475.1 Arma custos | reverse complement strand
GGGATTCTGTCTTTTTGATTATTGATTATGTTTTTAATAGGGTTTGTTGTTTTATGTGCAAATTTGATTTCAGGAATATCGTACATTCTAAAAGTCGGTGCTATTGTTTCCGACAGTCCTTTTATGTATGTCAAGGTTTTATATATTTTTATGTCTGGTATTATTTCTGATATTGTGGTTTTATCTGAATTATGTGTTGTTGTATTATTTATTGGTTGTGTATGTTTGTTTTCTATTTGGAAAAAGTTTGTAATTTTATTTTGAGTAGGTTTAGTTGTTAAGATGCTATTACTGTTTTTTATTTTTGGATTATTAGATATTGGTTTTGGGTTATATTTATTGTTGTTAGGTCTGTTATCAGTTATCATCATTTGTTCATTTTCCCTTTCATTTACATTTTTTATTAATTTAATTTGTTTATACCATAAATTATTGATGAATTTTTTAGGGAAAGCATTACTTTCTAAAATGTCGAAAATTTTTGTTTTGGTTTCTTTTAAGTATTCCGTATCGGTTAGTTTAAGTGCTTTATTTATTAGATTTTGAGCTGTATTTTTGATTTGATGCTTTGGATGATTTGAGTAGAAATTTAAAAGTTATTTTGAGGAGATATCTTTTTAAACCATTTTGTGGTGAGGGTGTTGTTCTGAGGGTTTCTTATGATTGTAATATCTAAATAGTTTAATGTGTGATTATTTCCTTCAAATTCTTGTGTAAATTTAATATTTTTGTTTTGCTCATTAAGTACTTTTGTGAGTTGTTCTAAAACATATTTATTAGTTATGATTATAATCCAGATAATCCAGACTGGACAAAGTCCCAGTTCTACTTATTATTTACAGTGGCTGACTATGGGTGGACCCCACCCAACCTTCTTCCTCTTTTTTTATTTAAATGTCGGTCTCAAATGTTGGGAAAAAAAAGGTATATCTATCTATGTACTATTGTGAGGATAACAACAATAATGTAGGAATTGTAATTTTTATGCTATGAATTTTGATGAAGCCATGTATAATGGTGTGGCTGATATGAAATATTTAAGAAGATTCATGTTTTTCATATATATTAAAACAATTTTATAGTGTCAAATTTTATAATGTAATGTTTTGCGTTTTTTTGAATATTCTATAGATGTCTTTTGCGGATTGAAATGTGCTGACTGAATGGTGATTGGAAACATGTATTGAGAATGACCACATAGGTCGAAACGTTTACATGTAAAGAAAAAATAAATAAAGGACTGCTTGGACTAAAAGGGTTTTTGCATTTATAAAATTGCAATTATCTATTTACCACTATCCTAAATACAGTTTGAGTTTTCATCGATTAGATTAGAAGTAAGCAAAAACTCAAAAAGAGGCATAAGTTATACATAGGATGCAATAGGAAAAATCCCCAAAGCAGAGCCTAGTCACTGAAATACTGGAATAAAACTAATCAATCGTCGTTTTCTAATTCAGGCATCATCAGAAACCTCCCCACAAAAAAATCACCCCAAAGGAGACAGAGCTCAGCACATCTCACACTAACAGCCGTACATAATCATCAAATAGATTCTAAAGTAGAGGTTCATTACGTGGTAGAGACCTTACTCTTTCTGAGACGACCGTGGTATATGGAGGTGATTTGCCCTTTAGCCGTTTTCCCCTTATTTTGATTACCCACTTCTTGTAGGCTGGATGAGCCTCATCTAGGAATCCAGGAGTCCTAAATCTCACTTGACATGAGTTAAGTTGCTGTAACTCCAAGACGCTACACAACCAAATAACTAGATTTTCTTTTGATGTATGTGTTGATATTGCCTGAATTGAGGAAACGTTGACTGGTTCGGTTTTTCCAGTATTTTAGAGGCTTAAGGCTTTGTTTTGGGTTTTTCCTATTGAATACTATTTACTGTATCAATGGTGTTAGCGTTCTTCGTTGGTTAATCTACAATTTTAGGTTTTAAAATGTATCCTTTTACATATACTCTCATTAAAATAGATTGGACTTCATCCAGGTAAAGACAAAATTGGACTTCGATAGGGATGCTTTTCATATGTAGAAATGTGATATATAATGCTCAGATTGACAAATAAAGTTATTAAAGGAAGTCACAAATATTCAATAATCAACTCAAAAATAAATTTTAAACTAAAAATCACTGTACTTTGCAGAGTTAATATGATTTTTACTACTGCTTCTGTCAAAGTTAGACTTTCAGATTTTTAAAATAATCAAGTATTGAAAGTGAAAAAAAGGTGATATTATTTGTGTTGCATTGATATGTATGTGTTTTAAAAAAAAATCATTTATCTAATTCTACAACTCTATTATAATAATTCAAGTAAATAGAATGAATGATACATAATGAGCGACCTGTGGTCTAGCGGTTAGCATAACAACCTACTAAACCCAAGAAAGCGGGTTCGTGGCCCGGCAGGTGGCTCTAGGATTTCTTAAATGGAGTAAAAATGCCGTCCTTCGGAAGAGACGTTAAACGGGGGTCCTAATCCTGTACGATTTCAGATACTCGTTAAAAATCCCTACTCTAATTAAACCTGGTGAGACAAAATGTAGAGCACCGAGTGTAGTTTCGTCCGATTAGCCAAAACAGCATAAAATGACGTTAAATAAACAAACAAACAATAAATTAAAAGGTCCATCCTACAATACCTTCTTCTTTTCAGGCGTATCAGAGGAATATCGGTTATAAAAGTTTGATAATACCGATTTCTGAATTTTTTTTTTAAACACTTTATTAAAACATTACAATCTGTCACTTGTGGTCAATAAGTAATGGTGCTATGCAGCTTACAATAATGAATAAATATATACATGCGGTAATAAAAAGAAGTTAATGCGAAAATTATAATAAAATAAAGTAAAATATATATATATATATATATATATATATATATATATATATATATTTTGTACACATTCATACCCTATTTACAATTTGCCTGGGGTCCCCGAACCGAGCTTCTTCCCCAGGAATGAGGGCAATGTTGGAGTCCGGGAGGCCCCAGCCGCGTCACTGGCATTAAACGCCAATGGAAGCTGGATTTCTGAAATTAAATTATTGAAATTAATGGGTTTAAGCTATCTTTATTTATTTATCTTATTTATAAAGTTTTAGTATATTTAAATACTGAACAGTGCTTATTTTTTACAACTTCTATTATATGCTTGTAGAAGAAACCATCACCTATCTCTTTATTGAGGGGTAGCTTATCTTGAACTAAGGTCACGAGGTTTGGGAAATTGCGATCTACCTGCCCAAGCATTAGTTCTATCATTGGCACTCTTTGCGTAGTTGATTCTGCACTCATGTCGGAAACCACTGAACTCTCCGACAGTTGCTTCTGTGGTTTCTTTCAAAGGTAACAAATTCTGCCTTTCACTGCTCTATAGTTCTGCATCATCCTTTTCTCTTTTTTTTCATTCGATGCCTTGCGATTATACCGTGATACGTCAATACTGGACACGAAATAGAATAATAAATGAATAAAAACTCTCCAGTTCAAATTTGTGTTCGTACCCCCACCACTGGCAATGGTTATAAATATCTCGTAACTATAAGTTGACTAGCTTGAAAATGGTATTTTGTATTTCATTTTCATTTTCATTATTTCATTTCACAATCTTCTTATTCTGGTTGGAGGTGCTGAATTATTTGAGTATTTCCCTTTTGAATCTTATTTATTTTAAAGTATTATTTTTGTATCTGGAGAGCTTAGTGGCTCAGTAGTAAAGCACTGAATAGTGCGATTTATTCTTTTAGCAGCTAGAAATGGATCTTATGATATCTAGGACACTGGACTCTTAGATGAGGTTCACCCAGCCTATATGAAGTTATCAAGATAAGGGGAAAACGGCTCTACAGCAAATCACCTCCATGCACCACGGTCGTCTCAGAAACAGTACAGTCTCTACCATCTAATGAACCCCTAGTTTAGAATCTATAAAACCTTTATGGGTTGCAGTGGTACATTTTTTTTTATTTTAGAACCTATATTTCTAGCTAGAAAAGTTTGTTTTTGTATTGTAATAAAATATTTTTATTCTTAAGGAACGTCATCCCAGAGTAAAACTTTTCTTCTATTCTATTCTAAATTTTTACTGCAGAAAAGTAAAAGCTCAAAAGAGGCGAAGCAAAAATACCTGTCGATGTTTCGTCAATTTAGTCATCTTCGGGACCGAAGGAGAATAATAAAGTAAATAAAAAGTAAGCACATCCCAAACACACAAGTCAAATACACTAACTTGTGGCAAAGTCCTACCTACCAAGGCCGAAACAATTTATTTACGCTATTATAAACAGTTGTTTTTACTATCGGATTTTATATCGTTCATTGAAGAAGTAATCTTTTTCAGTTGGTCGATACTTAAACTAGAGAAACTAAGAATACAATCTGTTTTTCCTTGGCTTGCAGTATTAGTTTTACTCAGCACTTTTGTTTGTTGCCATCCGTTGCTGACGGATATAAAAACTACTGAAAAAATAAATAGAATTTTGTCTTCTTTATATTAATTAACTTTAAATTTACCACGCCGTGATACAAATTTATGAAAACCTCAACCAGATATATTATCTAAGTATTTCTGATAAACAACGACTTATTCTTTGGTTGAGCCGATTGTTATAGCGGAGAAATGTGCTTTCTCCATTACTGTTATATCAGCTTGTGCGACATCTATTGTTTTCCGTTCATTCTTGTCTGGAGTGTTCTTTTCCTTTGAGATTATTATTTTCTTGATCTTAATAACTATTTTTAAAAAATAGCAACATACTGTCGGTATCTGTTCTCCTAGTTGTCGCTTCAAGTTAAGTTAAAAGTTTGAAGTGTTTATTCGTTTAACTTTTAATATTTTCCAAAAATATAAGTTATCGTGAAAGGATAATGTAATTATGAATAATGAGTAGATTTCAGTAACTATTTCATTAAGAAATAAAAGTTTCAACTAACATTTCGAAGTAGAGATGACATGTTTGTTGAAACCTTCATTTCTAGATGAAATTATTGCTGAAGTATACACATTTCCCATAAATAGATTCTGATTCACATACTTAAGCTCGTGATGACTTGTATTTTTGGGAAATATTAAAAGGGAAATGAATAAAAAGTAAAAACTTGTAACTCAACTTGAAGCGAAAGCCTTCGGAATAATTACCAAACTTTAAAATGAATATATAACTTATGATAGACATAGTGTATTTTTGGTTAACTTATTTTGTCGATTTCGTTTTATAGTGTTTATGTATCATGTATAAATTTTTATTTTTTTATTTTGATTATTCATTCCTAATTATTTTTATAGCTATTTATATTTGATCTGAATATTATGAGTTGATTACACACTTTCAGAATTCTCTATCCTGTAGCACTTTTTCCTACGACTCTCGAATTTCTCCTTTAACTGTCGCGATTTTTATGTTCATTAGAGTCGTAAAATTGCTAATGTTACCAAATGTTTCAGGATCGACGAAAGTTATGAATTATTCAGCAGTTTTCGATTCAAGATCAGTCGGTTTTATTGTTTTCTTCGAAAGCTAGAATCAGATTTAAAATTGTAAATATATTTACTTAAATTCTCACCTTTTTTTCAGGATACTAAACTTGAAGTTATAAATTACATTTATTTTATTAATTTATTCTTATAATAATATATCCTATGTACGCTTAAATACATATAAAAAGAAATTCCGAAGAAAATTTTATTTTTAAACATTTTATTATGATCGTAGTCGTATTTAATTATGGCATACAAGTTTTCATTAATATAAATAGGTATTTTTTGAAATATCTAAATACGTCCCTCCAATATGTTCTTAATAATGTAAAAATTACATTACCTGGCTTTATTTTTGTTGTTTTAGATTAGAATATAATACATATGTAAATACCCTATTTATCAGTAGATTGTTTTTTTTAAATACACGCGGGCTGATGTAGATTGTCGCTGTATAAATATTTATTGGTCATTAATAATTTTGTTATCTAAAACTAAGATACAACGAGTTTTGAAATCTAGGAGGTGCGATACATTTATTCTTGATGTCAATACTTAAGGCAAAAACACTATATTAAAGCTGGGATTTCTCGATATAAAGGTGTTAACTACAGGATTTGTATTATTATTTTTTTTAAATGTTTTTCATAAGTTCGTAAAAATGGTCTGACGCCTTTCTAGCATGAACCAAATCAATTGTTTAAAACATTTGGTTAATATTTTTTAATTTTTATGGTGATACATAACTAAATCATGCGATTAAATATTTGGGTATGACACAATCAATACCAATTATCTAGTGTATAATGTTCATATATATTCTTGGTAATTGTGACATAAAATATTTTGTTAAACTGGATAACTATGTATTAAAATAAATTAGTGTAAATGATATGTTATTTCTAATTATAAACGCTTTATTTCCTAGTTTTATTTGTTGTTTAAAATCAAAGACGTTATGCTATAAAAAAAAGTTAAAAGTTATACTATAAAAAAAAAGTTTTCTTGGCAATCATAAATTATTTATGATTTATTGTTTTTTATTTCTTTATTTGATGGTAATTTTTTCTTTCTTATTTTTCAGGACCCTTAAGCCAGGACCTTAAGGGAAGGCCCAGCAAATATTTTTCAAGGTAAGATTTTTTTTTTTATTAGAAGATTTATTCATATGTTTTTTTTGTAATGCAATATTGGTATATGAATTAATCAGATACATTTTTTAAAACATACTTATTTTGAACTGCCTTTATAAGAATATTATTAAAATTGGAATGCTTTTTGAAATGTCGGCTTTATGAATCATTGTGTAAATAAAATATTTAATACATTGGATATGCTACTTTAATAATTATCATCTTATATTTATCCTTCTTTAGAATATTTTTATCTAACCATTGAAGATAGCCGTTACTGAAATTCAAATTTTCAAATGATGGCGCTTATGTATTGCAAGTAGTTTCCAAACTTGCCGCTAGATGCCAGTATCTACCAGAACTCTAGCGGTGCTATGAGGAACTAACTATGCTAGTTGAAACTCAACTTTTATTATTATGTTATTTATTAAAATATGTTTGTTTTCATGAATATATTTATATTTTGTAAATGAATTAAATTTTATAAAAAATAAGTTTATAAGAAATTCAATACTCTACTACAACTTTCTGGGTTTGTTTACATTTTGAGTTATTTCATTAAACATGTAGAAACAACTTTTTACTGTTCTCTTTACTTTGGGATTTGAATTATTAATAAATACTGTTTATTATATTAAAACTAATATAACATTATATCACATTCAAATTCACATAATCACATTAAAATTACTTTTCTCTTCTGTTCTATCTTATGCTAGTGGCGAGCCATTTCAGTCTTTGTGTCCTAACAAATTAAGACATACTCATATAATTATTGATTTTATGTTACTCTGTATATATCTGTATTAATTATTATTGTCTTTAATATAATAAATAATACCAACTGGCCTATAAGTAAATAACGCTGAGTTAGTTCACATTCCTTTAAACACAACTATATATCTTATTTTCTCCCTACCAATATTACTGTCTTATTTTTCATTATTATTTAGTTCTTTTTTTTATTCTATGTTAAACTGATTATTATTTAGATATTAGATTTTCGTTCAAGGTGAAAACTTTAGCTGTTGCTTCTATTGCATATAAATATGCATTATTATTTGCGCTGCGCCACTGTTAAATTACACTTTATAAAAGAGGTTTCTTCATTTGTATGGCCAGGATCATCAAACTTGATTGATTTTCTCAAACAATTGGTATTTAAGAAAATAAATTAATGTATAAAACTGTTAATGTACTACCTGATTTTTTTAAGTCAAAGATAATTGTTTTTTATAATTGAGAGAGATTGGTTCATCAGTACACACAATGCCAATTTACTGATCTATGGGTTACCGAGTTTGACTCTGAATATGGCAGATAAATTGTTTATTTAATAAACAATCATGAATCGGTCCGGTAGGTTATATAGATCCTTATGAGACACATCCAGCCTCTTTAATTTTGGTACTCTTAATTGTGGAAAAAAATTTGATGATTGGACCAGATTTTGGCTAAATCACATCAGAATACAATTGTGTGCATTTTAACAACAACATTCTGACTTCTATGTACTAATTACAATATAATTCACGGAATGTAGTTAGACAGATTTTTTTCAACTGTTTGTAAGACACTGTACTATTGATTTGTAGGATTCTGTGTCATAGATTGACTGTTACAGGTAGTTTTTTATGTTTTTAACTGCTATGGATTGGCCCTATACTGTAGTATCAGGAGGCATTCTATAGCAGACCTAGCCTCTATATTTGGGTATTCACCGTTGGGATAAAGTCTGGTAGTTAAGTGTGATCTCGACTGAATCGCCTCCTTGCATAACTGTTGGCTTAGAAACAGTAATGTATTTTTCACTTACTTAATTGATAAAGCCTGCAATATAATGTATGCAAAGGAAAAACTAATATAAAGGCTAGAAGTCCCGGAATGCAGTCAATTATAATATTCTTGTTGACTGCACCCCCTGACCAATTCTATCCTTTATTATAATCTTCCAGTCAACTATTTTCTCCTCTAACAGAAAAACTAATATGTCTATTTCAAGCGATAATATTTTATATTAATAAAAATATGTTTAGAACTTTCTTCTAATTATTAATATTTAACATATTTTTGTTTTTTTAAAGTTGTGATGCTTCCTATTCCAATCTACGATTGTATTTTATATCAGGATAGGGACTTACGTATGTATATAAACTGTAGAATTGAGGTATGGTATTATCCTTCTTGTTGGAATTTTTTTCTCCACCTCTATCTATGATATTCTCTTTGCAATGTTTTCTAATATTTATATATCCTTCTGAATATACCCTTTAAGATTATCTTTTTTTTTGAAGACTAATGTTCGGGTATATATTTTGAATGTTAGAAATATGGTAGCACATCTGTATACAATAGCTCATGTTTATTTGATTTTGAATATAATTTCCCTCTCTCTTCCATTTGTAGTACCTCTAGAGATACACTTTTATTTTTTTAGTGACAAATTATATAAATTATACAGGTTTATACAGAATTTGTTACTAAAAAAATAAAAATGTATCTCTAGAGGTACTACAAATGGAAGAGAGAGGGAAATTATCGTCTTATATATATTTATATATATATATATATATATATATATATATATATATATATATATATATATATTGTTCTTATAGATATATATAAATAATTTGTTTGTTTATTTGCTTTACATTTGTTTTAAAACTTTAATCATGGTGTTTTTCTGCTGCTCAATTCCCATTTTATCAACATTTAGTTCTGTTTAAATAACCTGTGGATGCATTTGGTTTATCTTGTTTACTACTGTGGTATTCATGGTTGTGCAGTGGCACTATTTATAGTGATTCTAGTGGTTCCTTATTACTATTAATAATGATTTTGAGCATTTATGTCACATCTACAGCCATTGTGAATGAGTGGTTAAGTCGAGTTTTGTCCATTGATTGTTGGCTATATTGAGGGTAGTGGAATCATGTCATTCTTGTAGTTTTTTACTTGAAAAAGAGTTGTAATATATGAAATAACACCTTTTATAATCCAATGCCTGACTTAGTCCCTTATTCACTACAAAAATAACACGATTCTGCTTCCCTAAGTACAAGAAACACATTTTGAAGGAAATTAGACCTAACCACATATTTACCGGGACTGTAGATAGCTATTTATGTTTAAGCTTATATCTTTCATATGTATATATTTTTCAAAGCAAAATTTGGAAAGGATTGTGTATTGGTTGCTATACTCCTGCCTTGTTATTATTAAGTTCCTTAAAAATAAATCATTGATATTTTTATTCCTTAAATTTTACAGAATACATAAATACAAGTTTAATTATTAAGGAATCAATATAAAATTGATTATATATATTCCTCTTTTAGTGTTGTGACAGATCCTGCCCCTACTTAATCTTCCATCTGTTTTAATTGATTATATTCTTTGTATTATTCTGTTTGAAATCTTCATTGCCTCTTCATTGAACCTCTGGTCTTCCCCAGAATACTACTTATACTATCAGTACACTTTTTCCAGATTTTTCTTGCCATCTTTCGTAGTGACATATATAATTTTGTTATTCTACAGGACCTGATCTCTTCTGTTCTGTCCCCATCCTATGCTAGTGGCTAGCCATTTCAATCTTTGTGTCCTAGCAAAATAAAACATGCTCATATAATTATTGAGTTTATATATCTCTGTATTTACAATATATCTGTACGAATTATTATTATGTTTATATCATAAATAGTACTAATTGGCCAATAAGTAAATAACGCTGATTTAGTACACATTCTTTTAAACATGACTACATATCTTATTTTCTCTCTACCGATATTATTATTAATGCATTCTTTTCACAAATAATATCTAATTATGTCCTCTCATTAGTTATACCTTTTAATTACATTGTTAACTCTCAGAAGATATTTGAAATAATAAGTCTTAGATAATTTATTATTGATTATATTTTTTGTCTTAGTGTAGACGGTCTGTTTTTCCATTATATTTTAATAAAAGCATGTGTAGCATTCATTTTTCAGGGGTTGATTTAATAATTAATCAATTGGCAATTAATCATCTATTCTAAAGTTAAATATGTCTTAATTGTATATCTGACTTATCAATATATTTGTTTTTCATTACTTTTTATTTAATTCCATACATATTAATCAAACTAAAAAACATATGTTTTCAAACGTTTTGGGAAGGGTAGAAGGGGAGTAATATAGCTCTATATCATACTCGGGTACATTTTGTGTATATTTTGGCACATCAGTAAAGATACTCACTTCAGGAACTCTTTCGACATTGTTGTTTAAAACTGATAAAATGGAACTTTCTCCAAAACATTTATCATTTATACCAGTGCATTACTACAAGCTTGAAATTGGACAAGAGTCCATCCAGTGAAATGAATTAAAATTGAATCACGATTTTTTAGTATTGAAGAAAAGTGCACACTTGTATTCATAAAATTGATTGGTTTTTGTATTGTTTTCAAGAGTGACCGTGAAAAATTGTCAAAGCCTTGGAATCAATGGTCATAAACGTCCAATGACACACACACAATTTCACTTCTTTTCTGTTTAGGGTTTTAAGCATTGGAAAGCAGCATTGTCCGTGTATGTCTCAGTTCATTCTTTTGTCTTTGGGTTTAGTATTTTGCAAGATGACTCGGTTTGAATAAAGTTTGCCCTTTGACTTGGCAGTGCTGTAATTTACTCTTGTGTTTTCGAATCCTTGCGTCTATTCCATGTCGTCGTGGTTTCGAAATATTTGATATTTTTAATAGATTTTAGAACTGATATTTCAATCTAGAGAAGGCAGTCAAATAAGATTCAGACATTACAACATGTGAAGATGGGTCTGAGAATACGTGTATGGTAGAGACTATAGTATTTTTTGGACAACGGTTGTGCAGGGAGATGATTTTTCCTGACCATCAGATTTTCCCCCTCATTTTGGGTACCCACTTTATAGATACACGCTGGGTAAGCTCCAGGAGGGAACTAGGTCCCATAGGAACAATCTCTGGCTACTAGCAAGTTAAATGGTAGTACTCGAATAAAAAATTGAACTTGCAAGGTCACGAAGCCATATTCTTTTCAGACGCCGAAGAAGTGCTAGGTTTGAAACTAATGGGTTTGAGTAAGAAAAAATTTGTCATGAAAGTATTGATATCGGGTTCGGACCAAACTGAAGTCATTATAGATGATTTTATTCGTAACAAAACAATAACCATTGAGGATTTAAGACTTGGGATTGTAAGGATTGGATACGAGCGGAATTCGATGGCTTCAGAGGATTAGTCATATATATGAGTCTTTTTAAATTAATTTGGAGCTTAAAGGGTTTGTCTACTTAATGTTGAAGTAGTCTGCAATTAGCAGTGTTCAGTCTATTATTTTTTTAAATTTTATGTTTCATGGTCACTCTATTTTTAGAGCTATTGATCTGTTTCAGTCAAGTAATGATTTATTTCTGCTTTTTGGAAAATTAGAATTTGATAAATGAATTGAGATATTGCTCCCCAAAGCCCGCCACCTCAGTCCTAATATTGAGTTATCATTCCAGTAAATTACTCATGGCAGCTGCTGCTGCCTACTCACCGCTATGTGTACTAACAGATTGCTTTTGGTGCTGGAATATTGAGGACCTTTTGGCAATATTAGTTTTATTATTGAAATATTCTTACGGAAACGAGCACGTAAAAATAATACATTTAACATATTATAGCATTTAAGCACTACAAATTCAGACTTTTAATTTAGCTTATCTAATTCCAGAAAGGATCCTTGAGGTTGTTTATTCACTTATGTTCACGCTGCAATGGCTAATCGGTGGTTGCTACAGTGGGAGCTCTAAATTTTCCCTATACAGGTTTAATTAGGATATGACATTCTAACGTGTACCCGACACTGCAAAAGACTGACGACCATTTTAGGTATCATCCGAAGGACGGCATTACTAAGAATCTTACTACCCTTTACTACGCGCAATCTTGGCCATAATAGGTTGCAATGGCAACCACTATACCACAATTTACTCGAGTCATAGTTTTGTTTCACTGTTCATTGCACTTCAGATTCTTCAATGATGAAAAACCGTCATTTTTCAACCTCTACTACTAAATAACAAAGTTTTTTATTATAGAATCTTATTTATTTACTTAATTTTAACAACTTAACTTTTATTCTTAAGAAAGTAAAGAGCATTTCAGATTTTGCGAGAGATTTTGGATTGTAAGAATTGAATACGAGAGAAATTCGATGGTTTAGTGGAGCCCCGAACAGTGATTTATAATCTCCATATTCTTCTTGAATACTCTCTGTTCCTATGCCTTAAAGTGTTCTTTAAATTCATATTTAACCCCTCGCAATTTTTCTAATACATCTATCCGTCTGGACAAAGCAAAAAAAAAAATTATTGCAAATGTGTAGTGATGTTAATTTGAGTAAAGATTGGTGTTCTATACTCCTGATTCTAATTACGCTTAAACGTGTTCCAGATTACAGTTTTAAAACATATTTTTGAATTTTATTATAACAAACAAAAAAGTATGATTATAAAAAGTTGTTGATAAAGACTACGATACTATTGTTTAATGTTTTTCTTATTAGATTTCTAGCTTTTGAGCGTGAACTCAGTCAATTCACAATACCATGTACAAACGTTGACTTAGAAACTGTTTAGTCCCTACTATGGTCCTAACCCTTTACCTTTCAAGGATTGTAATGCTTCATTTTTTTTTTAACATAGGTAATTTCCTGTTTTTATTATGTAGTCGTTATTTTTCTACGTTTATTGTATTCTCTTACATAACTTATATTCCTACTTGCAACACTTTAAATATTATTCTACCCATCAAACGTGAAATTGATGTGAAGATTTCCACGGCTCATACTATCCATCTGAAAGCTAACGCGATGAGCATTCTGCACTTTAGTAATGTTACGTAACTTGCTAATGTTTCTTTCATAAGAGGCACTAGAGAAAAATTTTGAAATTCAAATCTATAGGAAGAAAGTAGAATGTATGACTTAGCTGTTACTAGTCACGTTTGCCGTTAAGAGCAAAATAATTTGATATTTGTAAATGGATATTTTTTTTAAAACACTTTATTGAAAAATTACAATCTGCCACTTATGGGCAATAAGTAACGGTGCTAAGTAGCTTACGATCATTCCATTACAAAACAGTGATATAAACAAAATAAAATAAATAAATGTATAAATAAATACATACATGCGGTTATAAAAAGAAATTAATGCAAAAATGATAATAAAATAAAGTAAAAAAAAAAAGTGCACATGCTTACCCTAAAAATGGATATTAATAGTTTTGTATACAGAAGACCTGGTGATGAAATCCGATGTTTATTATTAGTTCAGGTTTCAATTTAGCGTATGGGGTAATTCTATTAGAGATAAATATTTTATACCGCTGTTCATTGCATTACATATTATTTAAATAGTGTAATGTACTTTATTTGTATTATCTTTTCAAGCTTTACTTTCAATCTCAAATCAATCAATATCAAAATCATTCAAACCATACTGTAAAATTGGAATTACGTTAAAATTTTAATACCTAGAATGACAGAAACCTAAATTACCAGTAACTACAAATATTTTTTATGTTTCTTATTGCAGTTATTTTAACTGTTTTATAAATAACAATTAATACTGATATCTCCTGTGCTATTCACTCTGCTATCCCACTATTTTTTTTCTCTTTTGTTAAATAACTTCTTGATTATAACTAGTATGATAAGTGTTTATAATCTCATAATGCCTATTCCATACTTCATCCATGCATATTTTGATTTATTGAATATACAATTTGATATATATTTATTACTGTAAGTATACTAAATATTATGCTAGTGAATTTGAAAATATTTTTTTAATAATTTTTGGGGAAGAAGATATCTCAGCCTTTTGTATTTCTCTGCGTACGCCTTTTTTGATCTATCAATTTTATTCGTCCGATGCTAATCGAAATCGTTCTGCGAATCTGAATATGTATTTAATGTTTTTTACTATCCTAATAAAATATAAATATAAATTATGATCCTATAAAAATAAAAGAAATCTTAACAAATTAAGGGTCACTTGTGGTATAGTGGTTAGCATAACTATGTTCTATGCCTCAAATATAGGGTTACAAGCTCGGCAGGTGGCTTCAGGACTTTTTAAAGGGAGTTAAAACCATTAGTTATGCTGTCCTTCGGAGAGAACGTTAATTGGCGGCCCCGAGCTTGTGGGATATCTAGTAGCCGTTTAAAATCCCTAATTAGACCTTAATAGAAAAAAAAAGGACTCTCACTGATACTTCGTCCGATTAGTGATAGCGATGGTAGCATAAACTGAGGTTAAATAAATAAACAAAACAAACAGATTTAAAAGCTCAAATATTATTTTCGTGGATATTGATTTTTTCCTTTATAAATTTCGGGGTGAGGAATGTCTCTGCCATTTGTCCTGCTTACTTCCATTCTTTGACCTATCAATTTTTTCTCATGTCATTCGGAAACACTCCACTATCCATAATTAATTTCTTTACCAATTATATCTGCTGGTTCCTAATAGCATATAAATATAAATTGAGATCCTGTAAAAATGGAAGAAATCACAACAAATTTTTGATTCGAGTTGTATAGGATAATCAACTCTTTTTCCAGTGCCTCATTCATTCGGGCGTTGCCTATTAATCCTTTCATGCCTAATGTAGCAGTTTGGCTACAACATCTGTTTGCGTACTCCTGTTTGCGTTTTAATGCATATTGTAGCCAGTATTCTACATGAATAGTTCCAGAATATGTCACAGATTGCAGCACAGGCAAGCTAGTCTTTTTAGTCTAGTGGTGGGTTTGGGCGGATTATTGGATTATTAAAAAAAAAATGGTAGGGCAAAAGAATTGAAAAAAAAATCATGGTTATTTAGGCCATTTTAACAGAAAAATTGACAGGAGTTATTTTTTAAATTTTATTCTGACACTTTGGGCATGAAAGGCTTAACATGATAATGATAATAAAGCTTAGCGAACCCGAAGGCTCGATGCCGATACCATCTGTCTATCATGCTTACAAACCTCCGTCCACGGACTACTACCCAAACCCAAATCCGCCACATCACTCTTAACGCCATCCTCCCTCGAAACCTCATGCTACCCCTCAGAGGTTTACAAGCTGGTATAGCTCTTATTAACTTTTTAGGAATTCGTTTCTTTATTAGATCCAAAAACTTCACTTACCTATCTTAATTGAAGGGACGCTATCACTTCAATAATATTAACCGGGTGCTCCGCTATTCCGTGGTGTGTTATCTCCGAAATTCTCCATCCATTCTATCCATGGTCTCATATTCTACGCAACACCTTATTTTCTAATACCTTAAGATGTGCATATTTCTGATTTCATGGCCACGTTTTATTGCCTATTAAAATGACGATGTTATTTTGGTTGGGGCACCTCTAAATAATTGTCCAGTTGTGAGACCGTACCATTCTCTTAAATGCAGCTAGGAGCGCCTCTTCTTTCCTAGTCCCCTCCTACTATCAATCTTTGCCCAGAATTATCAACAACAATATTTGTCATTTTGCATGATGTGTTTGAGGTATTCTAATTTCCGCTTTTTGATACAATGAGTATAACTATGCCCAACAATTAATATAAGTATTTAACAGGGTACGCCAATTTATTTTGGCGGTTCACTTCAACATGAGATTCAAATTATCTTTTCGGACCTTCGGAAGGTTGCATAGGAAGTGATAACTGTTATGTAAGATGACGGTACGGAAGTGACTATTGCCTCAATTTTTTTACTCGTATAATACTATTGACTTAAAAAAAAAATAATATTACTATATTAATTATTTAAGAAATGTTGACTCATCCATCATGATCTTAATATCCCATATGTTACTAATTTGGCCCAAACTAGATATTTATCCTTCCATGACAAGCTCCATACACACATGAGTCCCCTAGTCTCTCAACTTGCTTCCCATACTATTCCTGATATCCTTCCGAGGCGTCTGAAAAGAAGATGGCCTTGAGACCATCTACTATAAAACTATTGGAGTGCTACCGATGGGTAGTTTCACGACACATTTTTTTTTTTTCTTGTCATTTGCTCATACTAGCAGATTTACTTGTAATATATTTTCTTTATTTTCTTGTATATGAAAAAAAGAAAAGAAAAAGTAGAAAACAATTAAGAATTGTACTGCAGTTTTTAAGTATGCATTTTAAACAAACAAATTTTAATGTACATTATGTCCGATTGGATTGATCAGTATGCTGTGTATTAAGGCAATCCAATGTAATTGGACAGCACTGCTGAAAATAAAGCATTTCTCTCTACTGTTGTAAATATTCATAAATTAAATTTAAAATAACAGAAATATTGAATAATATTTAAAAAAAATAAACGGTATCATTCTCACTGAAAACTCTCATCGCGGCATCTGTTATCAGCCATTATCGTTATCAACGTTATGTTCACGAACCTGACAAACTCCGCGCTTTGGACTTCTCCCCCTCTCATCACCTCATTACGGGTTCACCGCTTATCAGTATTATTATACATTACATTATTATAAACAGGTCCTAATTATGATAAGATATAATTATTGTAGCAGGATGACAGGAGGTAGGAGGTGGTGCTGCGGAGGCTTCCCCCACTCCTTGGAGTTGCCGGCTCTTGGCTTCAGTGGCTCCACAGCCGTCCTCGTCGCAGGTCATAGCCTCGGCCAATCAAAACACATGATCAAATCCGCGTTACGTGCCAATAGACGAGAAAATTCTGTGCCAAATACACCACTTATTTGTGATATTAGTGTTTAGTGATAACTATTATAGGGAAATCCTCATAAATGGTAAATTTTATTATATTTTTTTATTCATTAACCACCCATATCTTCCTTTGTCCAGTTGTTATTAATCAAACAGTAGTAATGTTATTTACACCACCATTAAAACATTACGCGAGTATATTGTCCCATTTGGTTAATAGTTAGTTGTACATGGGTGACGGGTAAACAATATCTCTATAATTCAAAATAATTATACACAACTAATATTTTAATTAGTCTCGTTACCACCCAAACTACCTTTGAAACCGACCACTTTTTAATATTCTCGAAAACCAAAATAAATGGATCACTGATTTGCACAAGAACCGACTTACTCTTAAGTTATATCATTATCTATACTTCTAAATATAATATACACATTACTAAAATACCAAGTTAAATAATTTTGTTTATTTACCATGTATGATATAAGTATGTTACTACGAATTTAATTCGTTCTAATACTAACTTATGGTGTATCAAGCAACCATAGCAGGTTGAAAACATACTTATTACAGGATCTTTATTCCTTTGGTAGGTATCATTTCCGCAGGTTGTCACTTCGAGTTGAGTCACAATAAGTTTAAAATATAGGTACGTTCGTTTCCTTTTTAATCTCGAAAAGAAAAACAATCGAGGGTATTAGTATGAAAAAAATTACCTAGATGATAGTGAAATATGTATATTTCAGTAATCATTTCATCAAGAAATGATCGTTTCAGCGAACATCTAGAAGTTAAGATGATATAACCCAAATAGTATCTGTAAGTTGGTTCTTTTATCTATACCTAGTCAGTAATAGTTACTATATACAGTCTTAAATAAAATTTTCGAGAATATTAAAAAGGGAAACTAATGAATAATTAGTTTTAATGTCGTGAATGAATCACATGTTGTGACTCAAAGCGACAACATGTTGAACTGGTACCAAGTTCTTATTGACCAAATATTATTTATTACAATAGTAAAAGTTATTTACTTTATCACTAAAACATTCCTTCAGCTTTAACTTATTTAGTTAATGTTTCACATTGGAGATTGATTATCTATCTATCTATCTATCTATATCTATATCTATATATATATATATATATATATATATATATATATATATATATATATATATATATATACGTGATTTACCAAATATGTAAAGCTCCTGCCACTTAACTATTTTATTTGTATTCATTTACGCAATGAATCAAACGTTACCTGGTTTTCTGTTTGTGTAATTCCAAATTATCTTCTGTGCTTAAGTATACATTTATTTATTTTCATTATATATCATGTTTAAAATAATTTCCCGGAATTTAATCTCAATAATCTCGGTATTATTTAATTCTTTATTCCTGTGTATTTGTGTCGTTAATTCGTTTAACGAATTTAATACGACGCCATACATGCTCGGCACACCCATATTACGTCCTTTCCGAAGGACGGTATTTCCAAAGATTTTTTACTCCCTGTTTCCCCAATCCAAGTGCCATAAGCCGCGCTCCGAACCCACGATCTTAGACTTAGTAGTTTATACTAACCACTACCCCTCATGTTACTATTTCAGGATATACCATTCTAACACCGGATGTACCATTTCTAAATAATAACATTATCATTAATAAAAATTAATTAATAACAACTCACTGACATGCCTTATCAATTTTTTGTTTACCACTGGCTGTGTCGAGAACGAAAAAAAAAATGTTCCCAAGCTATAAATCAATGAAGGAAGTTAATTGCTTAATACAAAATTTTCTAAAAGAATCACTTTGGTTTTTTTCTGTTGCTTTTCTTAAATTCTAGTTTGGATAATAAAGACTAATAAAAAAATTAAAATATTTCATTAATTCAGCACAGATTTTTAAACTTATTCACTCACTATTCCAAGTAACCCAACTTATTTCTATCCAATTTACATATCTGATTTTCTCGGTTCTTTCTTTAATGCCTTTCTCGCTACTTGAGATATGAAGGAATTGAATGACTCCTTAATTTTTTTTCTGTTTGGGAATCCGATTTTACCTATCAGTGAAATTAGTTAATAACTGTGTTTTATTTTTTTATCCTTTATAAATAAAATAAGAAATGGCAAATTCATTTATAATTTTTCGGATCTTTGAGAGGAGCACGCTGAAATTACCGAATACTCTGGATTTTAAACAAACTTTGTTACGGATTTACGTAATTTCATTCATATTTTATTGACAAATGCAGTAGTAAGACTGCCAACTTTAATTCAATTTATGTTAATAATTGTGATTTTGTTAAACTTATTTATATTCATTCTGAAGAAGTGTGGCATAGCTGCAGAGTATTCTATTATGATATAATTTGTCCGAAACTGTTATTAGTTATACAAATTAATTTATTGTCCTTTTTGATGATTAAGGAATTATAATGATTTAAATAATATCGGGAAACATTAAATATTATCTACCTAACCTAAAAACGGTTGTCTTATAAACCGTACAGTCTCTACCATGTACTGAACCCTAGATGCTTCATGGGCTGTAGTGGTTTCTGTTTTTTTAACGATTAATTGATTATAAAGAAGAAGAGAGAGATGCTGTGATAGGATCTTAGGTTAGACGCCTCATTCAGAATTACCTCATTTCTTTCCAGCAGCTTATTCAATTAATTGAATTGATAATAAACATAATTAGTTAATTTATTCATCGAGATAAGTTATGAAATATGTGCAATGATTAGACGAGCTGTGCAAGTTATTCTCACATGAGAGTTATATTAGGCCAAGTTCATCGAATTCCACTATTTTTCGTTTTCTGTGAACAAGTTTCGGTTATGTTCCGAAGCCTTCGTGTAATCGATCGGTTCTTTTAATATTTAATTTTTTCTCCTATTTACTATTCAAGTCTTGACATTTAGTTTTTCCTAGCACGCGATGCAGCATTTTCATGAAAACGTTCTCGAGAAGGTCGACCCTACTGTTCATTAACCTCGTAAAGTATTGCTAGTACTCACGCCTCAAAGATTATAATATTTATAATTAATTAAATTGGTGGTCTGTTGTACTTGATTGCAATTTGCTTAAATTATTATTTTCCGCTATGATATCATCATCAAATATAGTTAGAAGAATGTTAATATTCAATTGATCTAACAAAATAATAGAAAAACCGGTATCTGTCCCGCAGGTTGTAGCTTCGAGTTGAGTCACAAATTTTAACTGTTTATTCGTTTAAGTTTTAATATTTTCCGAAAATATAAGTTATCGCGAGCTGCAGTATGTAAAAGAGAACTTAAATATGGGCAGTGAGTAGATTTCTATAAACATTTCATCAAAAAATAAAAGTTTCAACTAACAGTTCGAATTATAGTGATATATGTTAGAGAATTATATATTATTACTATATTTTATATAGTGATATATGTTTGTTGAAACGTTCATTTCTAGATGATATGATTAGCGAAGTATACACTTAATTACATTCTCTTTTCCATACTAAAGTTCATGATAACTTTAATTTTTGCTAAGTATTAAAAGCGATAACTCAGCGACAATCAGAGGAATAATTACCAAAAACCCTTTATCACTACAACTCATGAAGGGTCAATGGGTAGAGTTTTTATTGTTGTGCAGGAATGTTAATTCCTCAAAACCACTCTTAACCGCCTGGTTTTTCTCCCAATTAAGTTTACCCACTTAAGCATATAAAATAATTTATTTGCCAAAGCCGGATTTGAACCCGAGATCTTTGGCCAAGCTATTCAGCACTTTCTGTCCAATATAAAAGGTTTGTTGTATTTCATGTTCGGCTCAAATTTTTCGAGGTGTGAATCCAGTTGTTGCTATGATCAGTAACTATTATCCTTAAACATACCTAATAATGTTGAAACTTTATTTAATATCTTGAGAAAAATAGTAATTCATATAGTGATAGATAGATATATTGAATGGAGTTGAGAGATCGTCCGATCAGCGGAACCGGAAATCAGTGACTTCCTTCCAAAAAACTCTTTCATTGTCATTTTATCGTGCGTTGCGGTTTTAAAAAAGTGGGTGTGAAATTTTATCGGGCACGATATAAACAAGCTATTCATGGAGTTGTTCGAGTACTGATATCTCTATATACGGGTCATAAATACTATTATTATATACGGAATATGAGAGGAAGAAATAGTTGGGGGTGCAGTCAATAAAAACACCTAAATAAGTGTATACTTATTTATTGTGTGCCTTATTTATTGTGTGTTAGGCACACAATAAATAAGTATACACTTATCTAGGTGTTTTTATTGACTGCACCCCTAACTATTTCTTCCTCACATTAGAAGTTACAGTCAACCAATTCTTCTCTAACATATATACGGAATATGTTTATAAAAATAATACAAATGGATTATGAACTGTTACTGTATAAAAAATAAACCAAATAATTTAAAGTTATTATCTGAAGATATAGTTTTATTAAATTAATTTAAAATACTTCAAATATTGAGTATCTGATTCTTTCATTTACTTCTATTTTTCCTGTGTATGACATTCTCTCTTCTCAAGAAAAATATTATTTTGAGATCCCTTCTATTGTATCGTCTAACACCAGAAAGTCAACTAGTGTCTTTTCTGAATTTGATAAGAGAGAAGAAAAAATTGATCTTGTACTTGAGCAGTTCCATATCTGCAATAAAAAAATATTGAAAGCGCTATCTAGACTCTGCTATCTTGCGGACAGACCTTTCTGTAATGCATTATGAAGGTATCTTAATCTGACTAAGATACCTGTACCACTACAACCCATGAAGAGTCTTCGGTTCAGAATCTGGTTTCTAGGATAACGGTTATTGAGAGAGGTCATTTGTCTGAAATCAGGCATCTGATTCACGGCTGTTAATAGATTAAATAAATTATCTTTAACCTGATTTCAACCCGAGATCTGTACGTCAACTCAGCGCTATTACTCTCAGCTTTCCCGCTCCCTGTTATACTGATGAAGGCTAAAAGAAAGTGAGGATGGTCTAGCTACCACAAACGTTTGAGCAAGACAATATATAAGTCTGACAGAAATACACTAATTATATACTTTTCATTTTCTTAGTTATGAATTTATCATCAACACAAATCATGGCATCTTGTATTTGATTTGATTTAGTAACGAACATTATTTTCCAGTTTCTGGAAATATTATTCTGCAGTTGTCAAGATGCAGTTTTTCTCTTTTTTGGAAACTGGGACGTTGCCACGGACATTCGAGCGATTAGAAGCGGCCGGGTTTTATTCAAGGAACCCTGTTAGGAGAATGACCTCATTAAATACTGTCACAATGTTGTTCTTTTCTGTACATTCGTTTGTCATTGAGAGGAAAAATCATAAATATTTTATGATAAAAAAAGAAAATTACTATTTTTATAACGAAATCTATGAGACGTTCAGGATCATAAGCGGATAGTTCAAAATTTCAAAAACTGTCATTTTCAGATTAAATGCTAGTTAATTTAAGCAATGTTTAATGCTCAGGAAATTTCAGGTTCAGAATAGGGCTAAAATCATGAGAAATAATTTGGCGATGCATAGTTTTATACACAATTAATTGACTAAACTAGTGAAAAATTCTAAAATTCAATTTTGAAATTTCTTAGTTAATGTCTCACATATGAATTCAGGTAATTATTCCGCTAGTTACCGCTTCGAGTTAAATCACAACAAGTGACTTAAATCGAACAGCTTTTCATTCGTTTCCTAATTTCTAAGTTAATTTCTCCAAAATTACATATAAGTGTGAGCTTTAGCATGAAAAAAAAGAATTTAATATATTATAGAGAGGAAAATAGTTGACTGGTAGATCTAATGAAGGAGGTAATTAGTCTGGGGGTGCAGTAAAAAATAAGACTAAATAAGATAAACGTAATTATATTATATTATGTAATAAGCAGTTGTTATTTAATTAAATAAATGAATACGTAAATAATAAGGTACAAAGAAGTATATTCTTGATTCCATAATTATAAATTACTTCTTAATTCAGATATCAGTTCAGCAGGTTGTAGCTTCGAGTTGAGTCACAACTAGATTTAATTTTTCCCCTCTTAATATTTTCCTAAAATTATTTTTTTTTAAATGGAGTTGTCTCACTTTCAAAATCAACTGCTTAAATATTAAAATAATTCATGTATAGGTCATTAAAATCTTAATTTTTCAAAAATATTTACATAAATGTATTAATAAATTAATCGCGGAGCTTAACTGTTATTTTATTATTTTTATTTCCTTATGTTTCTCACTTCTTGTAGATTAATAGCCTACTGTGTTTTTTAACCTTGGTAGTTTAATTCTCCTAAACCTTGTAGAGTATTTTCATCGTATCCGTTTCATTGATGACGATGAATCAACGTTTCTCGAGTTCATCGCGTGATTAGTCATCCGAGTCCTATTTACAGAAATTCATAAAATACCTTTTTTTTATCATCCATTTCTCGATACTTCATTTTTATAGAATTAGCTAATCAAATGGTATCTATTTCATAGTTTGTTGTTTCGAGTCAATTTTTTTTTAGATTAATTTATTTATATTTACAACTGTAGTAATATTACAACAAGTAAATCTGATAATATGAACAAATGACATGAAAAAAACACGTGTGGAGAAACTACTCATCCATCGGTAGCACTCCAATAAAGTTCTATAGTAGAAGGTCTCGAGGCCTTCTTCTTTTCAGTCGCCTCGGAGGTTTATCAGGAATAGTATCGGGAGCAAGTTGAGAGACTAGCGGATTCATGTGGTTAAGGAGCTAGTCATGGAAGGATAGGTATCTAGTTTGGGCCAAATCAGCAAAATATGGGATATTAAGATCATGGTGGATGAGTTTGTTTGTGACATAATAAGGAGCATTGAGGATTTTACGAAGGATTTTGGATTGTAAGGATTGGATACGAGAATTGGATGGTTTAGTAGAGCCCCAAAGCTCAACTCCGTATGTCCAAATAGGTCTGATAAACTGTCATGTAAATGAGTCTTTATAATTAATTGGCAGCTTAGAACGTTTATCCAGTAAATGTTGAAGTAGGCGAAAACGTCTAGCAGTTTCTTTTCTTTTTAGTCTTGTATGAGGGTTCGAGTCAATTTTCATTTGTTTTCTTGTAGTAAATGGAAAAAGTATATATTTGATATGTCGAAGGTTGTAGCATCGAGTTGAGTTACAAGTTTTAGCTGTTTATTCCTTAAATTTTTAATATTTTCCAAAAATCAAAAGATATCGTGAGCTTAACTGTGGAATAGGGAATGTAATTAAGGGTAATGAGTAGATTTCGGTAATCACTTCATCTAGAAATGAATGTTACAACAAAGATCTATCATATTTACTTCGAAATGCTAGTTGCATCTTTTATTTCTTGATGAAATGATTACCGAAGTATACACATTTCCCATAATTACATTCCCTTTTCCATGGAAAACTCATGATAACTTGTATTTTTGGATAATATTTAAAATTAAATGAATAAACAGTTAGCTCAACTCGAAACGACAGCCTTCGAGAAATCCAACATTTGTCAAGAAAACAAATGAAAATTTGTGTGATTTGACTCGAAACGACAAATTATGAAATAAATACCATTTGATCAGCTAATTCTATTAAAATGAATTATCGAGGAATGGATGATAAAAAAAATTTATTTTACGAATTTTTAGGCAGCTATATTACGTCTCCTCCGAAGAATGGCTTAGCTAAGGATTACTTACTTCGTTTAAAAAAAATCTAATATCTCCTGCCGGTGCAAACCCGCTGGAAACATTAGAAAATCAATGGAAACATGGAAAATCTTGGGAATAGTAGTAGTTTGTTTTGGTTATCACCACACCACATGAGCCCATCATGCTCTGTATTGTACGATCTGGAATCCTGAGTTTGTAATTAATAACTATGAATGAATATAAATATAAATTAAAAACTGTGAATAATGCAATTATAATCATGAAATTTTTATACTTATGCATGTTTTGGTCTGTTTTTTTCGTTGCTGTAAGGAATTTCCAGTAGACATTAACGCAGTTTAAAATAATATTTTTTATAACTTTGTCTTGGTCCATGTTTCGACATTATTATTGTTTTATTTTAATTGTTTGTTTTGTTATTAATAATTCATTAACTTATACCTTTTTTTAAATTCAAGGGCTTAATGAATGCCATTTGATAACAGTCATTACATTTGCATTATTTCACAATGTTGTTTGGAAAGAACCCATAACTATTTGAGCTTAACGAATCGTTTGTAGTATATGGAATATTATATGTTACATAAGTCGCCTAGTAATAATTTTAAACAAGTTATGGACTTTCTATTAACGTCGACTCGAATAATTTATTTATATTAGGTAAACTTTATCTATCACTTCTTTTACGAAATTTATGAAATACGAGACGCGTTATAATGTAATATGGCTTAAAATAATCAAATGTTGGGCGTGGATTTACGAGTTACTTTAAGCGTTTTCATTCAATAATATATACAAGAGATTTTAACGTGCGGTTGTCATATGCTGTTTCATAAATAGTTATTATATAGTATTTATTGTTCACGAAAATGTTATTTATTTTATTATATTTATTTATCCGAGATTACATAGTGTATTGTGTTAATAATTCGTGCTACGATTATTTTTTGTGTTAATCGTCGGCTGCCTGCGTAAACTATATCGATCATTTCTCCTTTTTATCTTTTATATCAAAGATATTTATTTTAAAATTAATCACGGTGTTTCTATATGCATTTATCATATTGCTATTGTATTATTACCAAAAGCATTATTTAAATTTAAACAATTTATTTATTAAATACTCCTTTAAGGTTCCACGCCCACTATTATACAAAAGCTTTCAGTGGTATCTTCTGGTTTCTCGCCAACGTTTCACCAGGCATTCTGCTGGCTTCCTCATGGCTTGAACCGAGACTCAATTCAATGATCGAAACCAGAAGAAACCACTGAAAACTTTAGTATAATTTATTTATTATATTTAATGATTTTAAATGTTTCACAGCTCTTGCGACTTCTCGCATTGATATAGGCTATCACTAATAGATTTTAATTTCATAGATGTAAACTTGACTTGTCAACATCGTTTTTATTCAAGAAATTCCTTATCTATTACCGATGTTTTTTTTCACGATTAAAGTAAACAAAAAAATGTTTTTGTTAATTGTGAAAGTATAGATTCTTGTAGTTGATAAGCGGAGTAATGACCTTTCGCAAGGTCATTCAACAATTTGACTGATAATTTTGATTTGAAATAAAAATAATAAAACAATAGCTCACGCTGGGGTATTTTGTCAACACTTGATTTTATCATCTGATAAGAATCTCGTCGTCCTGGTCCTAAAGAATAATGACCCCTTTACCTGTAAACAATTAATTAATTATTGATTACATCCGGATAATGAATTATTGAAAGATATTGTGCTTTAAGAGGTTTTAAAAATTGAATTAAAAAAAATAATGGATTTGAAATTTTATATTCTTTTATAATGGTGAAGCATTTTGTTATTATTTTATATTGAGGTAAGAAATTTCCTTCTCCATATAATGATTATTCAAGATTTAAAAAATAGTTAATTATTACCGAATATCATAAAACATCTTATTGACAAATCTATGTTTATTTTATAAACCCCCTCGGCGTGATTAAAGATATGTTAAATTATATTTTTAAAATAATATTTAAATAAGTTTATTGATCGAATGTTGGATAGACTAGGTGATTTCATAGTATTATATCTTAAAGGATAATAAATTTAATTTATAAGTGTTTAACCTTCCTAGGGGAGAGAAGTGGCTCAGTGGTAGAGCACAGAGTTGCCATGCCGAAAAACCTGGTTCAAACACCCCTGCAGAAAACTTTTATCTAATCTGTTAGCGGCCGGAGATGGATCATGGATCTAGGACCCTCCTGGGACTAACCCAGCCTAAATAAAGCGGGTACCCGAAGGGGGGGGGGATTTAGGGCTTGGGCGTAATCTAGGACTAATCACCTCACTGCAGTACAGTCTCTACCATGGACTGAACTCCAGACCCGGGGTGGGTACCCGGATGCCAGCAATAGCAGGTAGGAGTAAAAAAAAAAAGACCCGGGGGGGTAGTGATACTGTTGTTTTTATTATTAATAACCTTATAATAACCTTCCTACGATATCTTTTATGTTGTACAATAATGTTTTATTATATTTAACTTAAGAATCTGAGCTAGATATAGTAGAGGATGTGTTTCACACTTGCACAGAGGTGAAATGACAGACACTGACCTGTGTGTAGAAAGTGTGAATACCGCCTGGTGAATGGAAGTCAGTCTAGTCGGTCTTGAACCTTCTGGTACATATGCTTGAGAATCTATTGATTATTTCTAGTTTCAAAATATAGTGATAGTAAAAAGGATTGGTACGGGATATTTTAAATTTAAAAAATAATATAGCTGTTTGGACAAGGTCTCAAGATCTGTCAAATTAGAGATACCACTGCAACATGTTGCTCCTTCAAAAGAACTACAACATAAGTCAAAAATTAGAGCTAAGCCTCCAGAAGTTTTGGTTGAAGTATTTTAATTCAGGAACGATATATCTCATATTCCATTTCAAGTATGGTTTTTTTAAAATTAATAAAGTGATATTATGTGTAGTATCATATTTGAACTTGAAGTTTCATGGGAATAATAGCATAAGTTAAAATAAAAAAGTCTCCATCTTTTAAACATTTTATAATGGTTAGTAAAATTTCAGTACCATCATTACAATAGGAATGCTTTGCTTTACAAATACACAAGTTTCTATTTTTGTAAACTAAATGGAATTTTCCAATACCTCTATTGAAAAATTAGTTTGTTTTGGTAATAACATTATTATGTAGCGATATGGCTTCGATGACCAACGTAGTTCTTACGTTTCAGTACCGAAGTAAACAGAATAATGTTAATGTCTTGCTGTTCCTTTTTTCTGATTTATTATCTGTTTCCTGATGTACCGAAGGCCAAACTGTGCAAGCTTATGTTTATCACACAGAGATAAATTTAAGCTGATAACATCTAGTCTACATAATCTTATCTCGTTCATAGCAAATATTGTTAGTTTCATATCTGTGCAATGTACATTAAAGAAAGAATTTTTGAAAAAAAAGTAAAGGAAGAGGAGATCAAGATTGAAAAAAGTATTTAATAAAATTAAACACAACCAATATTGACTATAATGAATTATAATTATTTATAATTATAATTATTATAATAGTACATCTTTTAATAAATTTCAAAAATTGATTATATCAAAGGGGAAGAAAAGAAATTGGATTTATCTACGTTTAGATGGTTAAATAACTAATCATTTAGGATATGCAATGATTACATATTTCTTTACAATTTTTTGAAGTTAAAATATTTATAATTTATTTTTATTAATTATTTTTATTCTCTTCAAAACAAAAATATTTATAAATATTTTTGTGGGAGTTAGATAGTCTGGGGATGCAGTAAAAAAACAACAAAAGAAAACACCAAATAAGATAAACTTATTTATTCTTACTGCACCCCCATGACTATTCCCACATTAGATCTTCTAGTCAGCTATTTTCCTCTCAATTATAAATATTTTTATTTTGAAGAGAAAATATATGCCCAGGCCCGGGATTCGAACCTTGGCCTTCCACGTTTCCGTCGTGCTCTGCCACCTGAGCTATCCTGGTTCTTACCTAGGTCAGACAAATCCATTCTCTTCACTGATCCAATATCCCCGGGTTCTCGCAATTTGCGATACAATAGGAAGAAATATATGTTCATTGAAAGTTAATTAATTATTAATTAGGATCTTATTGACTTACGTCATTCTATATTATTATAATTTATTTTATTTTTTAACTATTTTTATTATTTTTTTTTATTTTATATTTTATTTTATTTAAAAGATATGCCCAGGGCCGGTATTCCAACCCGGGTCTCCCACATTTCCGTTGTGGTGCTCTACCAACTGAGCTATCCTGGTTCTTACCTCGTTCAGACATATCTTATGGATATTATATATAAGATGGACATATCTTTTCTCTTCAAAATAAAAATATTTAAAAATTATAACAATTAATATAAAAATAAAATATTTATAATTTGTGGATGATTTGGATAATTAAATACCAGAAATTAATAGCTGGCTATGTAATACAAAAGCAAGCTTAATGCTAGATCATTTAATAACATTCAATTTTGGCTAGATCATTCATTGTGACTAAGGTTATTGCGATTTTCTTACTTTTGTTTAAAAAAATAAATATTTTATGTATTTATTTAGTTTTTCGGGATGTATTTATTTATTCATGACCAGTTTAGAATGTAGGTTATCAGTTTTAAACGAAGTGTTTAAAAAAAAAATCGACTGTATTTTCATATCAGTATTCGTTATTTTGAGGTGGTAATTGTTTTTTTCTATTGTTCGTATATTGGGGCCTATAAATTTTAAATTGTAAAACCCAACATCAGCGGTGTTGAATGATATTTTTTGTGGTGTTGGTAAGCTTTACTTAACGATCCTCGAACATATCACTTTTCTGATCTATAGGATATAAAATAATTTAACAATCTTTAATTTGAAAAAACATTTATAATTTTTATTTTAAAAATAGTTATTAGAATATGGAAGATTTTAATTGAGTCATTATCTTGTTTCAAGTTACTCTCTGCATCTATTTCATTTTTGTCTTTGAACTTTCTTTAGTGCCGCAGTAAGTTTTTAATACATTTCGATCCAGTAATAGAAGTTTGAAAGTACGCTGTATTTTTACGGTGCTTAGTTGTTTGTAAGTTGGTTGGGCTAAGCACATCTGTGGCTACCCCAGATGTTTTGTTGTTCAACTCGAAATTACTTCATCTTTTTTGGTGGCTGATTTATTTGTGGTTTGTTGTCTGTAGTTTAGTCAGTTGTAAATTAAAAGAATCTGACTCGATTTTATATATTTATATATTTTATTACAAGATCGTATCTCTTGATCATGTAATTGAAATAATAAAAGAAATTGTTTTAACAGAGTAAAATGTAAAGGTGATGGGATTTTATGTGTGGAGCCGTATTAAACGATCAAAAATGGATTTTTTCCCCTTAATTTTCCCCGAGAATGTGGCCTTGTACCGAATGTTCTACGTAAAAATAATATTACAAAACGTGGAATTGCTGAGAATGCATCCGGCTAATATAATTGAAGGGATAAAATCGCGTATATTGAGATTGACTTGCAAAGTTAATAAGCCCTGAGCCGATTGCTAAAAGTCCGAGGACTAGGTGGGAGGATTGTTATTATATTGTCTTATTTTGGCGTCATATTGTCCTCCAATGGCATAAATAGTAACGCAGCAAATGTGGCAATGTACCAAATATTTTGTGAGTCTCAAATCTTGTCTGCAAAGATCCTCCAGGATGATATGCCACTTAAACTAATAATGAAACTGTTTTCTTCGTGAAACAATTACAGTAAATTCTTAACTTTTTTTTATTTTGTTTAATTTTTTTCTCTTTTTTTCTTGACAGAACATCACACTACATGAGTACCATATTAAAGCAATCTTAGATTTTAATCAGGAGTGCGTTGGCGATACCCACTGTCATACCCTACCGTTTATGCTTCAAACCTTTTTCTTAATTAACACGTTCCCTTGATGTGTATCAGCCCTTTTCTTATGAGTTGAGAAGCCATTATTAACCCTCCTAATACCGGATTGAAAAAGTTACCCGCAATATCAGGTGGAGTCGCTGGAGGACCCCATCTTTTTCTGTCATCAGCTACGATGATATCATCCATCATAACTTATAATTCTGATATAAAGGGACTGTAGAAAAGTAATAACAATCATTTTTGAACTAAATAAAACATTTATCAAAATGTATAATTTTATTTCTTTTGAAAATAACTCACTTAAGTGAACAATAAACATGTTCCAAGAGAAACTAAGTTACCTACTTACAATGAGTGCATTCATTGTAAGTAGCCATAAATATTGTGGTTCTGAGCTCTTATTAAATATATTTATTGCAAACATTACAATCAAGGTTTACTTAGTATCATTTTTCATTGAGCATAAGTTATTACTTACCTTGCCCTCTTTTCAAATAACCTTTTCTGAATCATGGGTGCAGCGAAAATTTTTCGAGTTCAAGTGAAAAAATCGTTTTTGATAAGCCTTTTCCCATTCCAGATGTAAATCAACCCAAAGGCGAATGCATTTATTGCAACGAAATCTATCAGATTCATAAAAAGTGCGAAATGCCACCTTTTAGTTTGCCGCTGAAAGGTACACTCACTTAGCCTTCTGTAAAGATTGTCCACTCCGCATATCGTATTCGTTGTAATGGGCTATGATGTCAGGCTTTTTCTCAATATTATTTTCGAGGATGTTACACTGTGGTAATAAGCTAATGAGAGAAATTCTGCAAGTAGAGTTCTGAAAAATCTACTTCCCCCACCCTTTCTCTCTTTCGTTTAGTAGGCACCTAAGTCATCTGAGAAATATCAAGGGACTGACACACATCAAAGAATTCATAGCTTCTGAACAAAGGATACAAAAGAGAAAGAAAGAACATCAAAGATTGATAGACATCCAGAAAATATCTACTTAACTATAATGAAGATGATTGTTAGTTAGCTATATGTCACCTTATGCGTTTGACATCTGGGAATGTAGGCCAGTATGGGACTGTGGGAAGCCCTTTGAAGTTCCTATAGTTTTGGAACCGTTGCTTGGCCAAGTGTTAGCCCGCAGACGTGCCCTAGCGGACAGGCAGTTACGAGCGAGGCTCAGGAGATGTTTATCGGAACACGATTCCTTTGCCAATTGATCACGCACTCATTAATATCGGCTATTGTTAATTATGCTTGGTGCAAGATATGTGGTTACTCTTTAGCTTGGTTACATCCTGGGAATATGGGATCATCACGTACTGCGTTAAAGAGTAGGCTTCTCGTTGATTCTCGTAAACAAATCATCTCGCATAGGGATCACCTGTGGTATAGTGGGTTATCATAACAACGTTCTATTCCCAAGGTGTTGGGTTCGGAGCCCATCAGGCGGATTTAGTCGTTTTTAAAGGTCGTACCAAATTCTTGGTAGTGCTGTATATTGATAATCGCGAGACTGTGCCGGGTACTCGTTAAAGAACCCTTTCCTAATTATAGCTGCATCGACAAAATTTGGGACTTCTACTGTAGCCTCACCCGATTAGCCGTAGTTGCATAAATGACGTAAAATAAATAAACAATATCTTTTGGTGTAATTGGAAGTTTCAACTCTCTTAGGGTTCATCCAGCGTCTAAAGACGCCCTTAATTGGAGGAAACAGTTGGTAGTTGAGCGGGATATCGGTAAAATAACCTTACTACACAAGGATTGGTTTGGTAACAGTACAGTCTCGCCCATGTACTGAACTACTGATCCTTAATTAATAAGCTTACTAAATAAAAAGGTTTCTTAATAATGAAATAAATAAAATATTTTATATTAACTAAATTCTTTTGTAATATAAAATTGGTTTAAATATAAAATATGTTATTTAAGAACTGACTGTATTATACTTTTTTTTAATAATGTTTTCGCCGTATTAAGTAATATATAGTATTTTTAATTATTTTGAAAAATAATACAAATATCTCACATTGTCTTTGAATAATAATGAAATATTGCGTAGGTTGTCACTTCGAGTTTAGTTACAAGTTATCATGAGCTTTAGTACGGAAAAGATAATGTAGTTATGGGTAGTAAGTAGATTTCGGTTAATAATTCATCAAGGAACATTAAGTTTCAACTGGCATTTCCAAGTACAGATGATATGTGGCACCTGTGCATAGTGGGCTAAGTTTAATTTTGTGAATTTCAAGCTATCTACTTAAAATTGTAATTTTTTTCTCTTTCCTTGTGTCTAACACTCTTAGTGTTCCGTCCATTGGAATGAAGGATATTCCTTTTTGAATCGTGGGCTGATACTCCAATCTTGAACTTAAAATAAGTTCAGAAAAATTGCGATTCTAAGTAGATAGCTTGAAATTCACAAAATTCGACTTAGCCCACTATGCACAGGTGCCACAGATATGTTAGTTGAAACGCTCATTTCTAGATGAAATGAGGAAGGAAATGGTCTGGGTGGAGGTCAAGAAAATTCTCTGATATACCACCGATCTTGGCCCTGAAGAAGATCTGCAATGTGGGTCGAAACGTCAGCTTACCAAGAAACATTTCTCCCTATATAAGAGAATTTTCTTGACCTCCACCCAGACCATTTCCTTCCTCATATCTACAGCCTCTGTGAATAAGTGGTTAAGTTTAATTTTCTCCAAAATGAATTACTTAAGTGAGTGGAATCGAGTTATTTTTACAGTGAATCAGGGGTTGGGTAAGGCATTGGCTTGATAAGGACAACTCCATTTCAAGCCAAAAACTACGATAATGATACAATTCCGGTTATCTGAAAAATGTTAACTTCCTCTCTGAAAAAAATCCGACTTAACCACTTATTCACCGGTTCCACTTATTAAGTCAACTTATATTACTCAACTTCAGATGAAATTATTACTGAAGTGTATACATATTCCATAATGACATTACCTTTTCCGTAATAAAGCTCATAACAACTTGCATTTTTGGAAAATATTAAAATGAAACTAACAAACAGTTATAGCTTTTAACTGAACTCTAAGCGATAATCTGCTGATTAATTACCGTATTTTTATTGGTTTCAAGATTAATTAATACAATTATTTCCCATTGTCTTTAGAAAATAATGAAATATTTATTTGAAAAATAGCTCCATACATTTTTAATCCATGGGTTCGGTTGATATTGCAGGCAGGGAGTTGGCCTAAGTGCTGAGATGACTGCATTTATATTTAATGAAAGCTAAGTGTTGGAAGATTTGTTAGTTACTTAGGGATCCCTGGGGCGCACCAAATTGACTTGGCGGTAGTGGACTGGTTCAGGTGGAATTTTTTTCTAAAATTAATATGCAAGAGGTGAGTTGTAGGCGGGCGGTTTTAAAAGAGCGCCCTACATTTGTTTACGGTAACAAACACCCACTAACTAGCGGGCAGGTTGTGTTGGAGCATTTTTTGTTGTTAATCCGTTGGGTTCCAGTATTCTTTATCATCCTAAGGCATTTTGGTTGATTGTGAATTGTTGAACACTTCCCGTTTACCTTTTAACAAACGTAAACGTAAACGTAACAAATATTTTCAAAATTTAGTGGCTTTAGTAGTTACTTCATTATCTTTTATATTGTTACCTTGGGAGCGGAATGTGCTCAATGGTAGAGCGCTGTGAGTTCAAATCCCGCTGCTGGCAGACTACTATTTTTGTTAGCGGACGGAGATGGATCCTATGAGATCGAGTATCCTATTGGTGCGTACCCGGTCTCTGTAAAGTGGATACCCATAATAGGGGAAAAATCTATCGGTTGAACATGATGTAGAACACATACGTTCTCCAAGAAAGGGTACACTCTACCATGTATTGAATCCTAGACCCTTCATGGGTTTTAGTAGAAGTACAGGTAAAAGTAAAAAAAAAAAGTTTTCTGTTTCTTTTTTTTCTTTTTTTTTGTATCAGTTCCTCGGTTGTCGCTTTGAGTTCAGTCACAATTTCCATTCGTTTCGTTTTCAATACCGTCGAAAATAAGAATACATTTATTACTGACTGTAAATAGATTAAAGTACCTATTTACATATTCTGTTTAGGTTATATCTGTGGCACCTGTGCATAGTGGGCTAAGTCGAATTTTGTGAATTTCAAGCTATCTACTTAAAATCGTAATTTTTCTGAACTTATTTTAAGTTCAAGATTGGAATATCAGCCCACGATTCACAAAGGAATATCCTTCATTGCAATGGACGGAACACTTAGCATGTTAGACAAAAGGAAAGAGAAAAAAATTACGATTCTAAGTAGATAGCTTGAAATTCACAAAATTCTACTTAGCCCACTATGCACAGGTGCCACATATATAACCATCTATACAACGAAATGTTTCTTAACCCGTTTGCTTGCATCTTCATAGATCTTAAGGCGTTTTGGTTGCTAGTGAATTGTTGGAACATTTCATGTTTACCTTTATATAAAATTTAATATCTATTATTGTTTAGTGGCTTTACTGGTAACTTTATTACTTTATATATTTTTTCTTGTTATTTTTCTTTTTTTGGTATCAGTTCTGCAGGTTGTCACTTGGAGTTAAAGTCACAAGTTTTTACTTTCTATTCGTTTTAAGATTTTTTAGATCCACATTTTGTCAATTATGTCCATATTCGCGCATGCATTTTTTTATTTTTGTTTTTTGCAATTACGAACTTTAAGTTCAGAGGAAATGTAGCTATGATCGGGGCCCCACAGTATAAAAATATTTCTTATGTGTGTTTTTTTTTCTTATTAACATAAAAACTAAATATTCTGAATCTCCAAACTTAAAATATTTAAATATTATAAACAAAACATTAAATGTATTTAAAAATATAATAAATAGGTAATATTGATGACTGCTGGTAGTGCACATTCTTAAGGCAGCGACGGTCAACCAACTTGAGCAATCCTCTTTCGTAAGCTTCGTGTATGATTTAATTGATATCTTGCACATATCCTCTGGAGACTGTTATTCGGGAGGCCAAGCTAATTATTTATTAAATTACATTTATTTACTGTGAAGATATTTCTTTTTAGATATTTAGATTATAATTAGATATGTACTCGGTAATTAATGTTGTTTATTTATATTAATGTCACTTTATGTTGCTGTGCTAATCGGACGATGCTGTAGTGGAGTGGTAGTCCTAAATGTTGCCTATCCAGTTATAATTGGGATAGGGAAATTTAATGAGTACCTGGCACCGCACATGCTATTTTACGCCTTTTTCGAAAGACGGCATAATCATGTATTTTTTTCGTTCCTTTTAAAAAATCTTTTTGGACTGCGAACCTGCGACTTTTGGCATAGCAGGTTGCCAGTATAGTTGAACCTATATACAATATAGATGTTGAAATCGCATCTATAATTGTTCATGATAAACATAAATTATAACACATTTTTTAAAAAATATGGGAATCATACGTTAGAATTATTTGTTACGGACTTATTTCAGTCTGGAGTTGAAATTTTTGCCCCTGCTTCAGAACTTAGCTCGGAGTTCTTTCTTGTTCGCGGTGAATTTTTTTTCTTAAAGAAGACAAATTGGAAATATGACAGTCATTCCTTCTCTTTTACGGCAGAAAGTTGAAACTGTAAATTGATAAATGGATTGAAGAAGCCATTCATTTCAATTTTAGTCTCGTAGTAAAGTAAGGAGATGTTACTTTAGGGCCACTTAAACTCCCTTTATCGTTAATACTCCTTGAGGGTCCCGCCCTTCCTGTGGGACCATTAAGGGTTATCTCTTGTTTTATTAATTGACTTTAATATCAGAACGGTTTCACTAAATCACCACACTAAGTCCCAGTTGCTTCTGTCGTTTGAGCTGATTAATTGTTAAATCAATATTAACAATTGCAATAGAATTTTTAATCCCTCAACCCTGTACTCGACAGTGTTTCACATGTGATAATCCAATATTCAAGTGATCTATAGGAGTTAAACATAAAGGTTTAATTTACAAACAATTAAGAAAATTTTTTTTATTTTTAAATAGAAAAGACAGACCCTCGGCCGGGATTCGAACCCGGAACCTTTGTCTTTCCGTGACAGCGCTCTACCAATGCCACCTGCCGGCAGAGGACAAATCTTTTCTCTTATCCGATCCCATGTCCTCGTGTTCTCGCAATTTTTGCAGACAATTTTTTGAGTTTTAAAAATTTTTATTTCTAAAGAGAAAAGATGCCCAATAATTATAAAAAAAATATAAATAATAATATGGCGTAAGTCAATAAGATAAAAATTAAATTAATGTTCACTGAACTTCGTTCTAGTGTATTCATCGCAACAATTGCGAGAACACGAGGACATGGGATCGGATAAGAGATTAGATTTGTCTTCTGCCGGCAGGCGGCCTTGGTGGCTCAATTGGTAGAGCGCTGTCACGCAACGACAAAGGTTCCTGGTTCGAATCCCGGCCGAGGGCCTATCTTTTCTCTATAATTTTATAATTATAAAATTATAATTTTTATAATTATAAAAAATTAAGAAAAATATTTCTGTCAAGCTTAGGATTAAAACGGCTATAGAACTACAGCAAATCCATTAAATCAATTACTTCATTAATTTGTACGTTACTAATTTATTATATAATTAGCCGATTTCGAGTAACAGTGAAAGTGGACTTATTGATGGGGATCGGCCAGGTGAGGCTAGAGGCAGCTTGGAGCTGGGTGGCCTTCGCAGGGTGGTGAAAGGGTAAGTGATGAAGCGCTTCGACAGTGTCCGTTCATGTCCTCTCTTCTTCTTCCGTTACAAAAATGTCTGTGCAATATGCGATTATCACCTATTTATAGATACTTCGCCTGGATGCTTAGTTTCAACTTGTTTAAATACTTCATTTAGAATTACAATAGGGAAATAAACGATGGAGATGAATACCTGTTGTACAACTATAACCATTCGATCAATTCACGAATTCGAAACCTCATCAGGTGATGGAAAATCATTGAGGTGATGGAATAGTAAATGGTATATATATCGCATACTTCAACATTTACTGGACAAACGCTCTAAGCTCCCAATCAATTACAAGAGACTCATTTACATGACAGTTATCAGACCTATTTAGACATACGAAGTTGAGCTTTGGGGCTCTACTAAACCATCCAATTAATGCCGTATCCAATCCTTACAATCCAAAATCCTTCGTAAAATCCTCAATGGTCCTTATTATGTCACAAACTGATCCATCATGATCTTAATATCCCATATATTGCTGATTTGGCCCAAACTAGATACCTACCCTTCCATGAAAAGCTCCATACACACTTGAATCCGCTAGTCTCTCAACTTGCACCTCAAAAGAAGATAAAAAAAAAGAAGATGGCCTCGAGACATTCTACTATAGAACTTTATTAGAGTGCTGTCAAAGAGTAGTTTCTCCACGAGTTTTTTTTCATGTCCTTTGTTTATATTAGCAGATTTACTTGTTGTAATATTATTACAGTTGTAAATATCAATAAATCAATCTAAAAAAAAATAGTAAAATTCTATTTTCTCCATTATGAGTTTAATGTACTTAAGGGAGTGTAGTCATGTTATTTTCGGTACGGATAAGAAACTAAGCCGGGTATTAGCTTAGAAAGGAATTATTGCTTACATTACAACTCCATTTCAAACCAAAAACTACGAGAATGTCATGGTTCCGGTCTTGGCTCTCTCTGGACACAGTTCGACTTAACCATTTATTCTGGGGTTGCAGATATATGGCTAAGAAGACTAATTAGCGTGTGTGGATAAGTAAGGAATTCCAAAATAAAAAGCTATATAAAGTTGTTGTTTGTGATTTGGTATTTAAGAGGGGGGGGGGGAAACAAGCATACAAGACTTCCTCCTCAAGCATACCTTGTTCTTCCTCAACCATTAATGTCCTGCCGGTATTCTTCTTCTGACAGCGCTCCTCTTCTTTTGAGTTCCTCTACTATCTTAAACCCTTGTAGCCACTATTTTTCGAAATTCATTTCTGTTCATGATTTTGTCCTTACCAATACCGGAATACCAATCTCTCCAAGATCCTTGTCACATTCCTCGAACTATCCAAATCATTTTGCCTCAAGTCATATGAAAACCCGTATTTTCTTTGTCAGGTGATCATCGGACAATATATGATGGTAATAATAATAGTAGGAAAGATATTTATTTGGGATAAAGCTCGTGAGCAGAGAGTTTAAGTTAGGAACTAGCTTTAGAATAATTTAGAGAAGATGATGTTAATAAAATATTCAAGTTTCAATCGAGACGCTATGGACCGTGAATTTACAATCGATATAATTTTTGATGTCTGGAACTTATTATTCTACAAGCCCTGATGTCAATTGCAAAAGCATTGTAAAGTTTTTTTTTGTTCTAGTATTTTTAATTTTTTTTTAGTTTTCATTTGGGCTAAGAAGTCCCCTGCTGTTTCATCGGACACTATGTAACCCTTGTTGTAGTTATTAACTTTCGACTTGTTTCTTTTATGTTAACTGTAGAAAGCCACTTTTAGCGTGTGTCGAAAAACACATTTTTCTAGGAACCAACTCATAGAGTTAATCTTACTTTCCTATTTCCAAGAAAGTCACACTTGTCATTCCTAGTTAAGGGAGAATTAGATGGTAAAACTATGTCGCTAAGGAGACGAAAGCTTTGAAAGTGAGCCGCTCCGAAAGCCGATGGTTCCATGTGCCTAGTTGCCTCGTTCCTTGTACGGCGAGCTTAGCCTGACCCACATCTGCTCGCTAGTTAGCGGGCATCCTAGTTCCGTCTGCATAAGCAGCCATTGTTAGCTCTAACTACCCGGCTGACTTGTCACCGCCTGCCAGATTATCGGATGATCGGTGTCCGTTCGTCTTACCAGCTTCTTTTCCCATACCTACGGCGAGTTTTCTTTTACGTTGATACAGAAGCGATTCGAAACATTGTATCCACCAACTTTTAAAGCATTGGCATACCCTCAAATCAGGACTGCGCATGGCCATACGTAAAAAAAAGTAAATTATTAAATAGAAGTGCTAAAAAACTCAAAAAGAGACAAAAATTATAAATAGGATGAAACAAGAAAAAAAAACCCTAAACAAAGTTGTCAAATTTCTACAAAAAATATATAAACCAACCAGTCAACGTTTCGTAATACATATATCATCAGGACAAAAAAAAACACATCAAAGAAGACAACGTGCACATGTCACACTTACAGTCCAAACAGAATCATCAAATAGAGTCAGCAATCTTGCTCCAAGACGCTCCAGAAACAATGTTTTTGAGTTATTTCTGGAGCTTCTTGGAGATAGGTTTCTGTATTGTTTGTTTCTAGTTATTTTAATGACTTAAGGATTTATTTTGGGGATTTGGGTGAGGCTTTGGGGATTCTACAGTGTTCTATTTTTACAGTTAATGCCTCTTTTTGAGTTTTTTCTCACTTTTATTGATTAAAGTTACTCCTTTTTTCTTTAATTTTTGTTGGTAATATTTGAACATATTGCCATGTGTTGTTATGGAAACGCAGACAAATAAAATAAATTTATCGTCTCCAGTTTAAGGTTCAAAAGTGAAAGTGCATGGAGTCTTCTTAATAAATTGATAAATTTAGCTCGTTTTACATGTCTACTATAAATAGTTTAGTTTTGCTTTTATCATTTCTTTAGTTTTTATAGGAAAAATCTACAATAATAATAGTTTTCTTCATCATAGATGTACGCTAGTGAGGAAGAATCTATATTTATCATTTTAAAGCATTGATCTTAAAATGCAACCTTAAAACCTTTTATAGGTTGTTGTAATAATTAAATTAAATTGAAACTATTATTAAAAATTTATTTTATTTTATTGTTTGATATTAAAATTTTTAAAATATTTTATTTGAAAAGAAGAGATATGACTAGGACCAGGACTCGAAGGTGGCTAAGCACCACGACGGATACGTGGGAGACCCGGGTTCGAGTCCCGGTCCTGGCCATTTCTTTTCTTTTCATTACAAATAAAATATTTAAACAATTAAAACATCTAGCAATAAAATAAAAGAAATAAATTATAATAACATATAATGACGTAAGTCAACAAGATCCAAAAATAAAAGTAACATTCTCCCGGTGTATGTCTTACCGAGAAGCGAACCAGGGTGGCTGAGGTGGCTAAGCACCACCACGGTTCGAGTTACGGTCCTGGTCATATCTTTTCTTTTCAAATAAAATGTTACTATAATAAATATTATTGGGCTGCTAAATTACGACTGTTACCTGTTACTGCTTTTCTGTAGTTGCGCAATGATACCTAGTCTCGTAAACTACTTTCTTCAGTATAATTAGAGTTTTCCTTTTATGTGCATCACGCTGAAGACCTTTCGGATATAATTCTCACATTGGTCACGGGTGCTGTATGGTCACTAGTTCTACCACAAGCGGCTCCCAGATATGTTTATCGAGATAAAGGCAAGATGAATGGTGGGATACTCAGAAGCAGCGGAGCTATGACCTTTGCTATACAATGAACTCTTACGCAAGGGAACCTCCACCTGCCCTGAGAAAATAATGGTCTTAACTTTCCTAAAAAAATATTTTAATTATATTCTCATCATATTCGTATGGTCCATGTTTGTATGTTCTGATAACTCTGGTTTTATAAGATTATGCTGCTTATACGATTAATATATATATATATATATATATATATATATATATATATATTATTTATATATTATGTATATACATACACACATGTGTATGTCGAGAATGATTTCGATTCACAGTTGATTCAAGTTCAATCCTATGGATAACGTTTTCTAAATTAATTAATTTAAGTTGTTATTTAAATGTAAATGACAGTACTTATTTATTTTGTTTATTGTTTATTATTAAACTTTTATATATATATATATATATATACCAGCGGACCGGACAGACTTGCTCAAAACTTTTAAACCCAAAAATTATTAAGAATTTTAAATAGATTGTAAATATTTGGACTTTTTTGAAGAAAATATGTGTAATATATTTAATAATTAAAATACCTTCTTCTTTATTGAATATATTTATTAAATGATTTCGGTTTCTTCTTTCTTACTATTAATTAAAACTTGTAGAATTTTTTTAATTTTTTATTTAACACGTTTAAGCTTGTGGTAGGATATACGTAGATAGGGAGCGGAGTGGTTCAGTGGTAGAGCACTGAGTTACCATGCCGAAAATCCTGGTTCAAATCCCGCTGCAGGCAAGACTTTTATTTAGTCTGTTTGCAGCCGGAAATGGATCATATGGGATTTACGACCCTCTATAAAGTGTTTTAAAAATAGGGTACGCAGAATAAGGGGGAAAATCTGGCGGTCGAGCGTGATCTAGGACAAATCACCTCCCTGCAGAACCGTTGTCCATAAAACAGTACAGTCTCTACCATTCGTAATTGACAGGTCAAGTGATAAGTGTAAATTTTAAATTTCTTTAATTTATTATTTGCGATCGTTCTTGACTCTCTTTAACGTCGTTATATTTAGTCATGCAGTTGGTCATGTATTTAGTCATATCATATAAAATACCCCGCGATTGACGTTGACAGATGAGGTAATATATGTACATATATTATTGAAGACATCCCCAACAATCTTGTTTCTCTTATATTGCCTTCACTATGAGACCCCAATGTCTATCTTTTTATTCCTTGTTCTCAGATGTATGCCTTTAGATTATTCATTCGACTTGACATTTTTTATTATACCTTCTTTACAAGCGTGACCGAAAGGTCTAGAATAATAAATAAAAATTAGACGAGAAAGTTTTGAATATTTGTTTGATTTATGATCATCTTAACTTTCATGCATGATTTGGCTACGTACTATTGAATATTCAAAATGCGATACTATGAGCTGGCGGTTTATAATCCTCCAATATTGTGTATATTCTAAAGATAAATACTCTATTTTTTTAATTCGCTCTAGAACTTCTTAAATTTCTGCCCTCAATAAATAATAGCTTGTAATTATTATTGTTTATATTTTTAGATAGGAAGATGATCGAGTGCATAAGGTTCCTTGTTCAAATCTGGCTGCTAGATAAATTATTCTGTTAACAAATTCGGATTGATCCTGTGGAGCATAAAGACCATCATGGGGCTCACCCAGCCTCTATGAAGTGGGTGCCTTGAATAGCACAGTCTCTATTATGTACTGAACCTTAGATCTTTAAATAAACTTCCAACAATTTAAGACGCTGTTCCATGTCAATTAAGATTTTGTCCATTAATTATGCTTTAGTCTTTATATAAGTTTAAACTAATTTAGTTTTTCTTTCTGTTGCAGGTATGAATTATTTATATATTACTCAACCCTGTATTTCCTGCAGGTAACAATAAACAAAATTAACATTACAGTTACTTTCTTGAAGTTTAACTTAAGATAGTGTAAATTTTCACTCATATTATTGTTAGTAATGGGTAAACCTGTTTTAGTTTTTAATTTCTGCTTGATTTTGTATCTATCTATATAAGTTATACTGATTTATGTAAATTAGCAATTATAATAAATAAATTTTAAACCGTCACTTTTATCAACTATATAATCTTCTGTCAACACGAAACAAAAGTTCAGAATCTAGAATCTCATTCCAAGTATTTTTAAAGGTCCCTTGCATGGAATATATATCTATACTATTAAAGTTAGCTGGTAATTTTGGATAATATCCGGTTAGTGAACGCTAAAAGAAGTATTTTTATGTTAATACATTTTTTAATTAAAAATGTTATCCTTTATCTAACTTACAAATATCGTTTCATTGAATGTTCGATTGGATAGTTAATTCAAAATTGGTAGCTAAAAAATTAATTTTTTATTTCTTCATTAATTAGTTTTCTTTTCGATGCTCTTGAATCTCCATTATGGCCTCTCTTTTGTTCCGCGTTTAATTTCCTATATAAATTCAAAACGAGCGAATTACATGTCATATTTCACTGATGGAATGCGCCTTTTATTTTTTTGTCTTACGCAATTATTACTATTAACCGAAATTTAGACTTTAAAAGGTATAGAACAAATTTCGATTTATTTTAAACAGGATTAATAATGATAAGAAAAATGATCGATGTATGTTTTATGACAAGATCCTTTAGTATTTAATGGTTTTATAAAAAGTTTTTATATCAGTAAATTATATTTTATTGCTAAAATTACTAAAATTTACGCCAGAACTCATTGAAATATTTAATCATGTAATATTGATAAGAGATCACTGCCACCAGCTGTTAGTTTTGGTTTTTGGACGATAAACCAAACTAGTTGCAGAAACCTTAGTGCTTTTGAGTTATAAATGTAAATAATATTTAAAAATGTAAATATAAATATGAAATAGTGGCGTATACAAGGATGGGATTATAGCAATATTTCTTCAACAGAATAAAAAAAAATTGTTTTTCATACCTACCATTTACAGATCTCACGTTTTTTAGAATTTTATTCTTATATAACAAATTTAATGTTTATGCTTAAAACTCTTTAAAGTCCTAAACTCTATGTCTTTTTTTCCTCCTAAAAATAGCCTTAAAATCTTGGTTTGGAAAGAAATATTATTAAAAATATTTAACACAGGATGATTATGACAAAGCGAAAATCATACATTATGGTTTTGTTGTATTAATGGATTAATGGATTTACCTATTGCTCAAATGCATTCGTTGATCTTTTGTGGAACTATCGGACCTCCTTCTGATTCCTTAATTTGGCAGCTTGAGTCGTGTTGAAAGAGTTAAAATACAGTTAAGTTGAGGATTTGACCTTCGAAAAGATTGATGATCAAGTTAATATGAGGATTGCACAACACGAAATTGCACGATCTTCCCGCTGTTAACTAATTTCAGTAATAGCATCTCGACTTTACAAGCTTGTTTAGGTGAATGAAGAGGAGATATAATTGGAGAGACAATTAACGTTGAACTTTCTGGTAAAGGTTGAAGGAACAGGCCGAAACGTAATTTGGACTATTGTTATGGTCGATTTTATTTTGAATAAGTTTTGTGGGAGAAGTTATGTTGGCAGGGTTGTGGTTGTGTTGGCGCTATGGAATCTCACTGTTTGCTGCAGGATACCATGACAAGTCTTGGGTTTAGTACATGAAATAGACTGTACTGTTTCTAAAGCAACGGTTCTGTTCAGGGGTGATAAGACTACCCTCTCTATAATCGTTGGGTGTGTCACAGATCTGTAAATACCACAGGGCTCATCTGTGGCTGTTAATAGATTAAATCTACAGCCCCGGTGAATAAATGGTTCAGTCGGATATAGTCCAGAGAGAGTTAACTGCTTTCAGATATCCGGAATCGTATCATTCTCGTAGTTTTTGGCTTGAAATGGAGATGTAATATAAACAATAACTCCTTTTCAAGCCAGTGCCTTACTTAGCCCATTATTAACTACGAAAATAACTCGATTTCGGTTACTGAAGTACAAGAAACTCATTTTGAAGAAAATTAGACCTAACCAGTTATTCACCGGGGCTGTAGAACTAATCTATTTATAACTACCGATTCGAACTCGGTCGATTCAATTTTAAGGGTTAGGAGTTTTCTGTATTATAAACATTTTATGTACGTGATTACGAATAATTTTAGGCAGTTTTATCTCCCTAGAAAAACGTTCATTACAAATCTTAATAATATTGTAAATGTGAAAGTTTGTATGTTTGTCTCTCTTTCACGCAAAAACTACTGGACGAATTTTGATAACAATTATTGAGTAAAATAGGTTATATATCATAGGCTACAGCAAAGGCAGATTTATGTGGGGGAACGAGGTCATGTGACCCCATGTTGTAGTACATAATTAAAGGCAAATCAGGAACTTAGCATCTTGAAATTTTTTGATAGGTTCTTTGTATAGTTTAAGAAAGAAATTTGGATAATTGCACCCCAAGCGCTTCCCCTTTAATATAATGGGGGTTCAAATGTTGAAGTTAGACATCTGAAATTTTGGATGTAAGAGTAACTTGTATTTTAAAAAAAATAATTAAATTATTTATTTTAAATGATCTTTCACGAAACTTTATGTGGCAGACCAAATTCCACGCGAGCGAAGCTACGGGCATAAGCTAGTCTTATGCCAATAAGACAATAATCCTGAAATTATTGTGTGAAACCATATTATCCTTTGGACAACTTTATTTTTGTGTATGTATTCTCGTTTTGATCCAGTTGATTGAAAGGAATGGAATCATGATAACCTACATACTAGTATTACTTCTGATTACTGTATTGGCCTTGATTTTCATGACATCTGCGCAGTTAGCAGTATTATTGAAATTCTAAGTCAAATATAAAAAAATAATATCAACCTTTGGATTTTATTTTATTTAGTAGAAATTATTGTTTTGTATTAGTTTAGTTTTACACGATATGAGTTTTATTATTACATATACGGATGTAGCAAGGTTTTCATTAAGTTGACTAGCATATTTTTTCATCAAAAATAACAAATATTTGAGGAATTGAAGGTGCACACCTACGGCATTGCAGTGGGCTTAAGGATATTAAACACAATGATGACGGCGCATACCTTTATTGGGAGCCTCGGCGACGTATGGCAGAGATGCCGCGTGCTGGCATTGGATAAACAAAAAATAAAATAAAAGAAAATAAATAAATTTAACCTTTATTAACGAATTATAATGCAATTGGGAAAAACCACAATGCAAAGCCTTATGTTTCAAATTTCTCCAGTAATACACCCACTTACCGGTCGACGTTTCGCCTATTCAGGCATTATCAAGACACAAAAACAAAAAAGGTAATGTGAATCACATCTCGAAGAAAAAGGTTCGATACATCCCAACAATCAACAGCCCAAACAGACTCCAAACATGAGGCAGCACCCCACCACCAAGACGTTCAACATCCAACTAAAAATTGCATTATAATAAATAATAGTGTTTTTTTTGAGTTGTTGGCTCTATTTTATTGTCTTTATTAACGAAGTTTTTTTGTTATTGCTAATTATTGTATTATCTGATGTCCTATATTACTTTTTTAACTGGGGAGAGAGGTATCTCTGCTTTAAAAATTTTAGTCTCTACCATGTAATAAATCCATGTTTCTTCATGGATTGTAGTGGTTCAGGTTATTTTTATTATTAGCCTCAGCTTAACCAGGCCTACAAATTTGCGTTTTGACCTACACAATTCCTTTCTTCTCGCCCGATGATGTTACAGTTCCTTATGACAGTGCAGTTTCTATATTTGTCATGTCAATTTTTGATTGATTTATTCGTGACCTTATAAAACGGCTTACTAATGCAAGGCACCGTAAACAGAATTACCTAACATTAGGCAGCAGTTATGACATCGTTTATATGTGTACATAAGAAAACTTTCTTAAAATAAAGAAATTACCATACTTTTTTAATTTTTTTTTAACCGGTCTCATTCATAACTATATACTCTTGTTTCATTTTAATTTAACATTAGTTATATTTAAATTTTATGTGTATACATAGAACATCTGATGTTCTGTGAATTTTTTTTTTATTCAAGTTTTGTTGTGCCTGTTATTATCATTCTGTTTTATTTCAACTACTAATTACTTTATTGTTTTCATTTTTTTAAAGGTATTTTTCTTATAAATACCAAATAATTTTTTTTAGCTAACAACAAACTTAAAAATCCTTATTTTATTTTATGCAAAATATTCGATATCTCAGAACATAAATATTTTACTCATATGAGTATATACACTTATTTTAATGGACTAATCAGAGATGTACAGAATTAGTACCTACTAAATTAAACATATATTTCTACTAACATCGGAGTACCCTTACGATCGAATATTTACTGTAGTAATAATGACCAGTTGTATAATTTGTATAATGGATGTTGGTCTGCAGTTTGGATTAAATGTGTTATTAAAATATATAAATACATTATTATATTTATCACTATTGCTATTTGTTTATTTTTAATCCTATTATTTTTGGACTCAATTATTTTTATTATTTTATTTTAAACAATTTTTTCATTATTTTTTTTTCTTGTGTATTCTTATTAAGACTACTTATGAAGGCCAGTACGTTGGTTTTTAATAAATTGTTGCTAAATATTTAGTATGTTATTTTTTAACCTCCATCATAACTACTTTCGGTAATTATTCAGAGGGTTGTCGCTTCGAGTTGAGTCCCAAGTTTTAACTTTCCATAAGTTTTCCTTTTAATGTTTTCCAAAAATTTTCATGAGCTTAAGTATGAAAAAGTGAATTTAGTTTTGGGGAATGTGTTTATTTCAGTATTCATTACGTTTCAACAAACATGTATCATCTATGCTTCGAAAAGTTAATTTAAGCTTAGAAACTTTTCTTTCTTTATGAAATGGTTACCGAAATCTATTTATTAAATATAATTATATTATCTTTTCCAGACTAAACTAAAGTTCACGATTATGTTTGTGGAATATATTGAACATTAAATGAATAAACAGTAATTTCTAATATATAAAATAAAATCCAAAGGTTAATATTAACTTGTAACTCAACTCGAATCTCCGGAACAGATACCCTATTTTCTTCTCCATTTTAAGAACAAGCATTAATATGAGCAGTAGTTAATAATTTAGTTGCCTCTATTGCTCAATTTAAAGTTTATGATTATTTAAGACAAATAACTCGTTAATGATCACACATAATATTGGAGGCAATCACTGTGTTAGCGCCTAAAGCTGTTGTGAAGTCATTTCGTGTGCCCAATTGCCTCCAATGCGGGGGAAATGGGATTCGAAATTTTCGCTAGTGCTGAGAGTTATATCCTGAAGGTAATGACACTATAAGTTTTAGTCTCGCGTGAGGGAAACTTGTCGGCTGTGTTCGTGTCTTCGCCACTTGTTTCGTGTCATAGCGGAACGTTATCAATTAATTCCTCTTGTGATTCGTACCCAACCCAGAAATCCAATTCGGTTTTTTACTCGAATAATTTCAGTTAGTATATGTTAATAGTTTTGGAGTAATATAGAAACATATCTGACATACTTTAGCTCAAAGGTATATTTCAACTTGTAGAGGTTAGGAAAAAATGTGGTTAGAATTGTAATAAATGTGCAAAGTTGTGCTTAAAGCATAATTTACACTTATATTTTTTTCTCAGATCAGCAAAAGTTTTAAAATATTTGGTAATTTTTGAATGTCGTAATGTTAAAAAAAAAATCCGTTATCCCAGTAAAAGTTACGGAGTTATTTTATTTTGTCTTGAGAGCAAAACTCCTTGATAGTAATTTTAACAGACGTTGTAATATACATTTTATATTTAAACGTTCTAAAAATTGCAGTTTAAAGGGCATAAGTCTTTTTTATTGTTTATTTAATTTATTTTATGGAGCTATGGCTAATCGGAAAATATTACTGTGAAAGTCATTACAATTTTTATTTATTTAAAATTTGTTTTATGATTTATTTATTTATATCTATTTAATTTTATTTAACTAGCTATGGGTTTCTCGTAATTCCATTATATTTTCGATATTAAAACTCACGATAACTTGTATTTTTGGAATATACAAATTAAATGGGAAACTCGCCGTTTTGTGACTCAACTCAAAGCTACATGTAACCTGAGATACAGTTATCTTTACTTATATTTTAATTTTACATTGGTAAATTACAACAAATGAAAAATGAATGATAGAAAAAAAAATATTTATCAGACTGACTGTATGACCATGGTCCATTATAATACTCTGACCGTAACTAAAACCTTGTTGATGCAAACACCCGTACGGATAACACCGGCGCTAAGTGCTCCTAATTACCTCAGTTTTCCTCATTCCCTGGCTAGCGGAGTTCTCCTCGAGTTGCTGGGAAATCGCTCCGCTGTTCTGATAAAGGTACCGCTATAAGAGGCCAGGATGACACTTAATCAATGGACATTTCGCCGGAGGAATGGGTACAGTTTTCTAAGCCGTTAGATCTTTTCCCCGGCACGACATCCTACGCTCTTCTTTCATTTAAGCTTCATGTGAGATAAGACAACAGGCTTCGGGATTACCATTTATGAAATGTATGCGAGAGAGAAACGCGTTATATATTCAGGAGATAATAACAATAATTAAATACATATTAAAAAAAAAATTATTCAAAATTTACAACTGTATAGTTGTAATATACCTATAGAGTAAATATAATGAAAGACTTGAGAAAAAGGCAAGTAGAGGAACCACCCAATAATAGTACTAGAATTACAAATTCAGCTTGTAAGGTCATGAGACCATCCTCTCTTCAGATGCCGCGTAGGATTATCAGGAATTGAAGAGGTTGGTAGGTTTGAAACTAGAAGATTTGAGTGGGAATGAAGTTGGTTATGAAAGGATAGATACTAGTGGGTTTGAGTGGCAACAAAGTTTGCCAATAAAAGATTGAAATTGGGTTCGTGCCAAATCAGTAACAAGCAGGACATTTTGATCATTATGTATGAATTTGTTCTTAACAAAGTAAGGAGGAGCATTGAGGATTTTACGAAGGATTTTGGATTGTAAGGATCGGATAAGAGAGGAAATCGATGGAGTGGAGTCCCAAAGCTCTACTCCGTAAACATTGCAATCATGGGTCTTATGATCGTAATGTTTATGAGTCTTTATTAATTAATTGGGAGCTTAGAGTGTTTGTCTAGTAATTGTTGAAGTAGCCAGGAATGGTGAGCTGTTGTTTCACTCTAGTATGAGGATTCCAAGTTAAGCGCTTGCGAAGATGTAGTCCTAAGTACCGGATTTGTACTACAGGAATCAGTGAGATGTTATTAAACGATACAGGAGGACGGGGAGTCATTGGTTTACGACGAAGGGTAAAGGTGAATTGATGGGATTTGTGGGAATTTAATTGTATCCTCTAATTATGATACCATTCTTCGAGGTCAGCGATATGGGATTGAAGAGAATGGGATGCTATAACTGGATCAGTGTTAATTGACAACAGACATGTATTATCAGAATACGTGGTAAGGGTAGTATTTGGATGGGTTGGGATCCTATAAACTGTGTAGAAATGAATTAAATACAATTTTTAAAAAAAAATAATAAAGATTGCTACTAGATGATAACTGAATTTTTAACAAATATATTTTTATATTAAAAAATTTCATATTTTCATATTCTGCATTTTGATTTTTCATTCCATCATATAAATCAGAGTCGACCAAAACACCATACTCACTTAAATATTGGCATTTTATTCTCGGACGACCTCGATTTGGAAATGGAAAATAAGTTAACTCCTTCCTCATACAAGACTGAAAGGACAAGAAACTGCTCGACGTTTTCGCCTACTTCAACATTTACTGGACAAAAGTTCAAAGCTCCCAATTAATTACAAAAGACTCATTTACATGACAGTTATCAGACCTATTTGGACATTCGGAGTTGAGCTCTGAGGGCTGAACCATCCAATTCATCTCGTATCCAAGCCTTACAATCCAAAATCCTTCGTAAGCTCCTTATTATGTCACAAACAAACTCATCCATCATGATCTTAGTATCCCATATGTTGCTGCTTTGGCCCAAACTAGATACCTATTCTTCCATCACAAGCTCCATACACACTTGAATCCTTTAGTATCTCAACTTGTTTCCCATACTATTCCGATACCCCTCCGAGGCGTCTGAAAAGCTCGATGGCCTCGAGACCTACTATATAACTTTATTGGAGTGCTACCGATGGGTAGTTTCTCCACAAGTGTTTTTTTTTTCATGTCCTTTGTTCATACTGCAGATTTACTTGATGTAATATAATTACAGTTGTAAATATCCTTAAATTATTTTATTCTCAAAAAAAATGTTTACTCCTTAATGTTCGTGTTTGAATGCGGAATTATGTTTCATTGAACCCTAGAAGATTCTAAGGAAGGAGAAAAAAAAACGGGAAAACTGGGAGTGCAATAACTACGATTTATCCACCTTAACCGGTAGTTAAGGACGCTGTGTGAAAAACTACAGCGCAGAAGCTAATAGTAACTACCTGTTCTAGAGACCACAGATTCTCTGCTCATCCGAACTAGTTGCTGCTGTAAGTGGTTCAGGAAGAGAGGACCGACTCGAGGTGTTTTTGTTCTCTATCCTATTTGTGGTTACCTTGTTGATGCCTTGTTATAGTAAGGCTCAATGTTGATTTAAGGATTTAATGTGTAATTAAAAGAAAGATTAATAGTATTTATTATTTAAACATGTCAGTCAGTAGTCTGTATCCTCCATTCGGCTTAGTCCTGCCCGAATTTTTACTCATCAAAGTTTTCGCTCATCATCTATATATAATACTTCGCTGTTCTAAATACAATTTCCTATTGATTATTAAATAAATAGATATATAAAATAAAAAAGTTTTGTCAAAAAAGCTCTGCTAAATAATTTATTGATTATTATTATAGCTCCCGATCCCGGGCCTCCATCACTACAGGCAATCTCCATAGCGATCCATAGGTTACACCTTTTTATTTTCACACGCATTACAACTTATTTCTCATTGGCTTTTAGTGAATAACAGTTTATATTTACGGATATTAACACTGATTTATTCCTTATACAAAATTAAAATAAATAGTACTTTACTTATGCAAAATTTATTTTACATCACTTACTATGGTAGTATTTCTTCTCTAATTATTGGTGTATTTTTGTAATAATGGGGTATTTTTTTGTCAATACAACTACTTTTCTACATTTAATCCAGTCTGGAATAGGGTTTAGAGAAACGTGTGGGTTATAGTGTATGATATAGTGTTGTATAACTTGATTACGAGTTATTCAATTTATACATAAATAAAGTATTTTAATATTGTATGATTTTCAATGTATGTTTGAGTTTTAATGTTGATTTAGCGCTTAAGATCTTGCGTGAATATGTTAATTCTTTTTCAAATTAAAAAAAAAATCTAATTATTTATACATATTGTTTTTACAGAATCCACTTGCCTGAGACTGGAAGGTGGACACCGATTTTTTTCATTATTCTATCTCGTTTAATTAAAACATAAAACGACAGATTTCGGGGGCTCGGTCAAACTTTATCTAGCTTGTTTACGAAGAGCACGAAAATAACCTCTATCAATAAAATTGTAACTAGTTTATTAAATACGAATATTTTAAAATACCTTTCTACTTCTAAAATTTACTAGTTGCTCCTGTTTTGAAAAAAGTATATTCTTGTCACTTATTAATCGCTTATAAATTATTTACATTACTCATGAAATATATTAGAAAGTTTTATAGGAAAATAAAAATAATTCTACACTGTTTCGTAATTAAAAGAAATCGGTCTGAAGGAGAATTTTAACACGTAAGATATTTCCTGAACAGTTCCCGATTAAGTTGAACTAGTATTTGTAATTAATGTCAGTCCTTATTTAGTCTAGTGTTTCCAGTCGAAAGTTCCTGCGTTTGAAATTAATCTGGTGTTCATGTAGAGCTCCATTTTTAAATTGAATTTACATCAGTTTATAACAGTGAAATGTATGCGGTATATGAAATTCCACCTTAGAAAGGGTCACCATTTAAGATCGCCGATCATTTATATGTTTTACAAACATTTATGTATTTTTTGTCTTGAAGTCTTGAAAAGTGGAAGGGAGCTTCGTGAGACCGAACACACGATGACTTTCATATTTCAGCAGTTATTGAAAAAAGTCCGACAATCGCTGCGTATTTTGTTTTTATTCATTGAATTCCTTTCTATCTTCCGCCTTGGGCTTTTTAATATCACGTGACTTTCACATAATCTCCATACCCTTAAGAAGTATACCATTGGGTTAAGTTCCTGGGTTAAAGCATTTGCTGGCGTTTAGAAAGCGAAGTAGCCTACTTGCGATTCCCAATATAAGTTGGCAGTGAGACACGGCCTTCTCGATATGTTAATGATGCTATTGCTCAGTACGACGTGTTAGTCCCAATCATTAGTTAATAGGATAATCGTGTTTTGGTTTTGTTTTCTTTAGTATTGCGTTGTACAAATATAAAAAATTAATCGAATAAGGGAGCTTTAAGGTCTCATTTATATGAAGCCTTTTATTTGAATCAATTGAACTGATAAACAGAAATTGCCATCTGGAGGACTAATATTTATAAATTATTATATAGTAAACAAAAATTGTTTTTATAACGAATAAAAAATCTAGATAAGAAGGAGAAGATTCCTGCCATAGGACAATGACCATCGTAAGGTTAATATTCGCCAGCAAGGAAATAGTCCTTCCAGAATCTGCCCCATCAACTTCACAGCTTTTTTGGGGTAATCTGTGGTATAGTGGTTTGCATAAAAAATTACTATGCGCAAGGTCGCAGGTTTGGAGCCCACTAGTTGGGCCTAGGATTGTTTAAAAGGGCGTAAATAAATACTCTGTTATGCCGCTCTTCGAAAGGACCTTTAAATGTAACTCCTGAGCAAGTGCAGTGCCAGGTACTGGTTTAAGATCCCTATCCTCGTCATACCTGCATTGGCAAACTCCACCGGTAGTAACGTCCGATTAGCTATAGTAGCATTAAGTGACATTAAATATCATTAAACAATATAGAATAATCATAGCTTCTTCAGTAAATCGTGTGTTCAACATAATGTGCTTATGAAATTATTATAAATATATTCTTTTGGGTGTTATATATAATATAACAATTATTTATAAAAGCCACACTGTAATCTACCCGCTTGTTAACTTCACTGTTAGTCTTATCTGGTATAGGCTTTGCCCTTATATTTGCTTTCTCTCTCCTTTATCCGAAGGTTTCTGCTTAGACGTTTCGGATAATAGATCTATTAGCATAATTTATGTATACTATCATTATACTATACATGTATGTTTAGGGGGGTCCGAAGCGCGTATGTTACTGATCTCTGATCCAAAATGGATCGCGATACTTTCACGGACTCCTATCCTAGTCCCACCCACACCATTGTCCGTTATCCCTCTTCTGTATCGGCAGACTTTCCATTTTATCTAACCATATTCAGATTAATTGGAGTTGAAAGGTCGGTAATGCTCGTGCCTCGGAGAAACTTCTGCCTTATCTTGAGGCGGTTCGCTAATGATCCTTTGCTTTTCTGATTTGCGGTTGTCTCTTTGAATCGGTCCGCTCCGATTGTGCCTTCTGGTATTTTCTCATTGCGGCTGGTTTTCCGCCGCCTACCTCGCGTTGTTTATGGATCAGAGATCGAGACAGTTATGGTACGAGTCCAGAATAGATGGGTTTAACTCTGTAATGACGCTAACCCAGTCTTATTATTACTATTATTATTAATCACTTGCCTGCTCAACCGTTGGATTAGAAACTGTATAGTATCTACATTTTACTGAACCCAAGACACTTCGTGAGTTATAGTTGTTCATGCTTTTTTTCTATTTCATGATTCACGGAATGAAATTATTTATTAACTGCGAATATTGGTAGTTTGACCGAGCTTTGATGCAACAAAACTAAAGATGGTGAACAATAAATAAATACAATTATTTATTATCTAATATCTTAAGTTTCATATTAAGCACACCTGGATCACCTGAGAGTAATGGTCAATATGCATTAGCTGGTTAAAAATGTCTTTAACTTAAAACTTAACTTAAATCTCTCAACCTTCATCTAATTTTTTTAAATTCATCTTTATTTATAAAATATTTTGGGAGCGGGGTAGTTGAGTGGTAGAGCGCTGTACTGCCGTGCCGATGAACCCATTGTTCCATCCATCCAACTAGGGATGGATTCTGTGGGACCTGGATACCCTCCTGAAACTCACCCAGGTTCTATAAAGTGGGTACTCTAAATACCTGGTGGTTGAGGGTGATCTCGGACAATTTATCTCCCTGCACAACCGTTGTCCCAGAAAAAGTACAGCCTCTACCCTATACTGAACCCAAGACACACCATGTCTTGTAGTGTTTTTAAACACTACTGTTAGGTACAGTTTTTCTCTTTTTAATTCAGTTATTTATATTTTTAGGAATTAGGTAATAAACTGATATATTATTTGCGGTGACTGATGAATTTTCTTTAAATGTTAACGGTGCATTATTCCCAAATTTGTACGAATAACCAAAATTGTCAATGCTTGTTCCCATAGTCGTTTTTATTAAGATAACTATTAATTTATTAAGGCAATAAAAAATATTTTATATTTTGTTGTCTACTATTAGTTTGAGGAGCACTTGTGGTAGTACCATATGCAAGATCGCGGATTCTCAGCCAGTCGGGTGGCCACAAGATGTTTTAAAGGAGTAGCAAATCCTTGGTTAGGCCATCTTCGGAAGATACTTAAAATGGCGGGTTCCACCCTGCGCGGTCTTAGGTAGTCGTTAAAGATCCCTATTTTAATTACGAGTATACCCGGATAGGTAAAATTTATAACTCATTCTGTAGCATCCTTCGATTAGCCATATTAGTATAAAGGGGCATAAAATGAGACAAATAAGTTAGAATTTAAAATAGCTATGCATGTCCGTATGTTAATTCTCAATCTGACTATTTTGTTATTGTAAATATTTTAAAATTTTTACACTCCACGATAGATAAAGCTCAGGGATCTGTAAGTAGTGCAGTGAGTTACCGAGCTGTAGTTCCCAGGTTCGTAACCAACTGTGTTAGATAAATTTTTATTCCTCTAATTGCCGTGGCTCGATCCCTGTGGAACCTGCAGACCCTCCCAGGCCTAGGCCAGCATCTATTAAGTGGGAAAACTCTGGCGATGTGTGTAAATTCGGCTAAACCACCTTCCTATTCAACCTATGACTTAGAAACTGCACCCTCATTACATTTTACTGAACCCAAGAAGCTTCTTAGATTATAGTGTTTCTGGTTTTTTCTTCTTCATGCTTCATGGTTATAAGATTTATATAATTAATTTCGCACCTAGATAGTTTGCGCGAGCTTTGACCTCTGTAACAAAACTACCGAGAGAAGGTTGAATTTAGAAGGCACAAGAGATATGTATTAAGATACGTGGAGGGGGGTGCTTCCTGTTTGTGCTCTATAGTTGTACGTATCGTTTTACTATTTGAAAGGCAGAGCACTCAGTTTACATCTTGAGTCGCGAATAATTTAAAAAGTTCATTCTTAATTCTATAATTAATTACATATCGCTGCTCCAGGACAAACAAAAGAAAAATATGTAATTCCAATCGTCTTAATAGAATGGCCTATAGATAGGTTTAATTCTTCTATTAGAGTAGTTTATAAACATATATGGGTTATGTAGATTTACAAACATATAGTAAATCCATTTATAAAACAAGACAATAAAGTCAATTTCACAAAATTTTACAATTGCGTCCATATACTTCCGGAGCAGCGATATGATCTTTACATATTTCAATAATATATCATTCATAAATAAAGGTCATTTTTTATTGTTAATGAAGGTAGGTGGAAATAAACTACATAAAAACAAAATTCTCATTCCCATTTTATTTTTTATCTCATAAGTTTGAGGAAGTAATTAACATGAAAAAATAAAATTCTCATTTATGTTCCGGTATTTTAGGCTCATCCAGCCTGTATATAGAATTCTTACCTCTTAATGGTTTTAGAATAAGTTTTTATTATTCTTATTATACAGTTATGGAAATTGGAATATTAAAATGGCTTCAAGTTCTAAAATGTATGCATCAGCTCTAATTTATGAGAGTCCTTACAATTTTTTTTTGCAATTAACAATAATATTATGAGAAAAAAAATGTCGTTCACAAAACTTTTGTTACATTCTCCTTATGTTTAGAGATGCTTCATTTACACTTTAATTTTTTACTTATTTTCCCTACTATTGAATAGTTATGGGAATACTCATTATAAAAATTATTGAGAATAATAAATATTTCATTAGGGTATGGGGTAGCTCTGAAATAATTTGCTAAGTTCCGGGTTTAAATCCGGCTGTGACAGATTATTTAATCTGTTAGCAATCACGGATGGTCCATGTGAGATATACAGACCCTCATGGGGCTCACTCAGGAGATTTCGTAAGCTTTTGGATCACTATTCACCGTTAATTTGCTGGATGGCATTTAATCTTTGTGTTATTCTATATTCTATATGCACGCTACAGTTATGATTTCTTTTAAGGGTACATCCCAATTATTATTTTTAATAATCTAAATCGTGCATATTTTCACTCCTTTCTCCGTGTTCCGAAGAGGAATTCCATCCACGTTCTCTTGCTGTTGCGACTGGACCGCCGATAAGAACGCTGGTCGGGCGTGAACTCCAAAAGCAGGCAAGATCGGGCCTCGCGGTCTTGAGGTTATCTCAGCCTTTGCGCCTGATGGTATCTACTTTTCAGTTTCACCCTCTATCTGTTGTACCCTGCGGCGCCAGTTCTGGAAAGTCTCAGGGTCTTGTGTGCGGTGCCTTTTTCGGAACTAATAATAGGTAGGAAGTTATTGTAATAAAATAAGACTTTGTAATATGTTGACAGTAAATCTTCAAATCGATTTACACATATTTACTTATAAACGCTGAAATTATGTTTAATCTAGAAAAAAAGGTATTTCAATCAAAAGGAATTTCAACCATATAACAGTAATTATTTTATTTAGGTTGTCCTCCAGTACAGGAGTTCCCAAACTTTTTTGTACCACACCCCCTTTTGTTGAAATGAAAGCTTCTCGCGCCCATTAACAATAAATTGTGTGGGCCTAGGAACAAAACAAAAACAAATAAGAATTACATTGAAAACTAAACATTTATTTATACTGCCATAAGGTACAACAATATCAGTTTTCATACAATAAAAAAATTATTAACAAGAGAATAATAGATTAGGTTGGTTAGTGAGATGGATGGGCTTCCATTTTTCTTACTAATATGCCTATTCGTGGCTGAGTTTTAGTAAGTGCACAACGCAAGTCACTAGCAACATCAAGTTTATTCCGATACTTTGTTCTAATTGCCACAAGTGTTGAAAATACTTTTTCGCACAAATAGTTGCTTGAAAAAGGCAAATATAAACGAAGAGCTTCCCGTGATACACCAGGATACACTTTGAAATATTTTAACCAAAATGAAGGTTTGTCCATTATATCAAAGTGGTCAATTTTCTTAGCATCATGGTTAATTTAGAATTTTAGAAAGACTACTTAAATTTTATTTAATGTTCAACTTGTCTCGCGCCCCCCAGTTTGGGCACAGCTGCTCCAGTAATTACTTATCTATTAAATCACTTGGACTTTTTTTGTATGTACACCTTGATATTTTGATATTATTAGTATGTAGATGATACATTACCTAATTTTTTTTTAACTAAGCGTTTTAATGATATCAATTTTTACTTAAAGTTCATTTATTGAAATTCGCAACTAGTTAATGCTCTGAATTATACTATAATGACATACCAAAAAGGGAAGTAGAGAAACTACACACTGGTAGTACTCTAAAAACAGATTTAATAATGTATTAGGGATATTTACATTAAATTTAAATCGAATTTTGATGAATAAAAAAAAGCGTTCACAAATAAAAAAAGTAGTGCCAGCCAATAAAACAGGTCTTGGCCTCAGTAGATGGAAGGGAACTGTTTCTAAGACAACGGTTGTGCAAGGAGGTGATTTGTCGGATATTAAGCTCAGCCATAAATCTTTTACCCTAATTTAGAGTACCCACTTTATTGAGAGGAGGGTCTGCATACCTCATAGGGCTCACTCCAGGATGTTAAAAGATTATATCATTTATATCCCACAGCCGGATTTGAACCCGGTATCTTCCATAAATATGAGTCGATATTGAGTATGTATTGTCCTACTAATATTATAAATGCGAAAGTTTGTATGTTTGTCTCTCTTTCACGCAAAAACTATTGAACGGATTTGGATGAAACTTTACAGTAATATACGTTATACATCAGACTAACACATAGGCTACAGCAAGGGCGGATTTATGGGGGGGGGGCACGACGGCACGTGGTCACTCCAGACAATTTTTTAGGTACTGTGGAGAATCCATTACAGTACATAATTAATGGCAAATCACATGATAATAGTTGTTAAAATAACAGAAAGAACCTGAGTGTAACTATTGTTTTGATATCCTTAGTAATCCTACTAATGTTATAAATGCGAAAGTTTGTATGTTTGTCTCTCTTTCACGCAAAAACTACTGAAAGAATTTTGATGAAACTATTCAGTTTCTATAGGTTATACATCTAGGTTATAATATAGGTTATACATCATAATAACACATAGGCTGAATAGGAAGAGCAGATTTAGGGGACACGTGCCCCTCCCCTCCAGACAGTTTTTTGTGTTCTGTTGAGAATCCATTATAATACATAATAAAAGACAAATCAGGAACTTAGCATCTTGAAATTTGTAGATAAGTTCTTTGCATAATTTAAGAAAAAAATTTGAATAGTTCCACCCCCAAGGATCCCCCCTTAATAATAGGGGTTCAAAGATTTTATGGAATCCGTCAGTTTTGAAGTTAGACATCTGAAATTTTGGATGTACGAGTAACTTATTGTTAAAAAAAAAAGTAAATTATTTATTTAAAATGATCTGTCACGAAACTATATGTGGCAGACCGAATTCCACGCGGGCAAAAGATAGTTTCTTCATATACATAAGAACAAATTATTTTACACTACGCCGAATTGTATTATCTAATTCCGCTAAACAGTCATTTTAACCAGTGAATCATAAAGGTTGTAATCTCTATAAAACTTATGAGGTATGTGTTCTAGATCTAGTGGGGTTGATCAAAAAGGGATGAAATCATTATTTTAGGTCAGTTTTTAATTATTCAAGAAGAGGGAATTTAAAGGTAAAACCCTGAAGCAGATGATGATGTTAGCACGGACTGGAGGAAGGTAAAGAAGAAGATTGAATTAAAAAATGGATGGTTCCAAGTATTTGATATTATATGGATACGAGGTAGATTTATTAAAGGTTTCAATTTAGGTGCATATTTTAAATATCATTGACAACTTTCAAACTTATTCTTAGTTATGTACGAGGTATTAAATTTATTTTTATTACGTTTTAAACTTGTGGTCGTTTTTTTTGTTTCTGGTCTATGCTGCTTACTATAGACGGAGGAGACTTATGTTCTATTCCTGTTGCCCCCATAATTTCTCCCTAGAGGTTCGCCCTGGAACGGAGTCAAGAAAACTACTGCAGTCTCCGTCTCAGACATTAGACAGTCTCCGTTAATATGCAAGGAAAATGGTTATAGTTATAGATATGCATTTACTATTTCTTATGTAACATTTTTATTGTTAAATGGCGACTAGTTCCGGTCGGTTTAATCCGTTAATAGATATAGTTAGATTTGGATATGTCGACCATCCTTGGGCTCACCAAGCCTCTATACAATGGGTACCCCCTACACAGTCTTAGTTAAAGTACAGTCAAAACTGAAACATGAACCCTTCATAGATTGTATTGGTACTGGTTATTTTTATTAACTCGGAAAAAACTTACCTGCTACATCGTACAGACCTTTCCTTGAAACAGTACAGTACATACCATGTAATGACTCCAAGAACCTTTATGGGTTGTAATGATACAGGTTTTGTTATAACCTTGTCATATTGAAAAAAAATCATTACACTAGTACTGTATTGGGTAATTGTTTCGTAGGTGGTCGCTTCGAGTTGACTTGCAACAAGTTTTAACTGGTTATTCGTTTAATTATTAATGTATTGCAAAAATAAAAGTTACCATGAGCTTTTTTTTGGAAAAGAAAATGTGTATACTTCGGAAACCATTTCATCTAGAAATGAACGTTTCAACAAACATTTATCATCTATACTTCGAAATGTTAGTTGAAACTTTTATTTCTTAATGAAATGATTACTGAAATCCACTTATTTCCCATAATTACATTCCCTTTTCCATAATTTTTGTAAAATATTAAAAATGAAACGAAAAACCACTAGTAACTCAACTTAAAGCGACAACCTGTGGAACATATGCTTAGATGCCATCGCGAAAGTTATTAGAATATTGTTTGATGAGAAAGTCCATAAAGATATATTTATATCCACCCTACCATCCCTTCAGAGAATTTTTATGTGGGAATAATTCATAACTCTTGTCCATAAATGTTAAATAAAGTTTATGAAAGTTCGTCTAAAGCAACTTTCTCGATTTCGAGGAGAATCTTTATCCATAAAGATCCCTCATATGAAGATAAATTATTTGGTATGTTACTTAATCCTGAAATTTAGATGACGATTTCCCTTTCCCTGATGGTATTCGGAACTCTTCCCCGAATCCTCCATCACCCTCTTTCGTTCTTGAGTGGAATATTTTAGAATTAAACGAGGTGTCCTAAGTTGCCTAGGGTACTTGTCAAGCCCTTTATAGGACACCTTAGTTGGATCAAGATGTCTGGAATAACCCCACCATTAGCCTGGGAAAAGGTCTGGTAAAAGTTCTGATAGAATTTTATTAGGAATCCTTATTTGTATTAGAAATCAGTTGGCCTTAAAGAATTTTATTCTTGTATGTATTTGTTAATTGAGGCCTTGGGATCAAAAGCGGATGACAAAAAAATTGACGTTTCCCGTTTGTCACTCGTTTAGTAAGGCAATCCCGAAATTTCAGGTTTGTAACCGGGTTAAAACCATGAAGATAAGACGGCTTAGTCTAGTGGTAATAATAATAATATAGGGTCACGTATTTAATTTTAAAAATTTAATTATCAATAATAAGTAGATGTAGTGCAGTAATTATTTAATATAAAGTTCAAGTTATTATTTTAAGGCGGTAGAAATATTGCAACAAAAAAGCTTTAAGTCTCTGAACTAAAACAGGAAACAAAAATATCTGTCAATATTTCGCCCATTCAAGCATTTTTAGGATAGAAAGAGAATGATAGCTAAGGAAAAACGATTAAAGCACTCTCTCACTTCAAAATGCAACAAGATACCAACCAGAGGAAACATCTCACCAACTCCAATGTCCAAATCCAACTACTTAATCATAAGTAAGGTTACCAGACCTCAGCTGAAAATGGTTAGATAAAACAGATAGATAAAAACAGCTAGTAAATACTAAATAGAAAATGCATGAAAACTTCAAAAAGCACAACTGGGGAAAAATAAATTTACGTACTAAACAATACAAAAGCAGAAGAAAATAAGTATAGAAAAAGGAACATACCATTATCAAGAACCCAATGGACATACGGCTATTTGCGTTATTATTTTTTTAAATATATTTAATACAATTATTAAAAATCTTTCATTAAACTATATGCTATGTTATTTCTGGAGCATCCTTTAGTACATTATAGACACCTTAGTTGAGGGTAAATAATTCTTGTCTCTCTCAATCTGTCTCTCACTCCATTTTTACTTTGATTTTTTTTTCGTATTGGCCTACAAAGAACCACGTCATTTCTACTGTCTTTTTTTTTCTTTTTCTTTTTGACTTTGGCCCATTGCTCCCTCATTCGTCGCCGGTGCGTGAATTATTCTTTATTATCCAAGCGCGAATAATAGGCTTCCTTCTCACCAACATTGGGTTCTATCCACTCACCGAGATATTTGAACCTTCCTGTCCGTTTGACGTTTCCCTGGTTCACTCTTAGCTCCCCTGGTGCAGACTTAATATTTTAACTTAATAATTTCCTAAAAGAGATATGGATACCTGCTTTTCTTGCTTCTGGCTGTAATTGATTTTGTTTTATTTATAATTATTGTATTAATTTTATTATACTTCAAGTTAGGGTTAATTTACTTCGCCGTGGCCGGACGGTCGCTTCAAAAGGATATTCCTCTGAGACCGCTCCTTGCGTTGGGTTCTCCGCCGGTAGTGACCGAAGAGCATTTAAAAGAGGGAGCTGCTCGTTGGTCCGGAACCGGTTGGAGATGACCCTAGCTCTTCCAGTCGAAACATCTTCCTCTAGTCCCACCATTGTCTTCATCCTCGTCCTCATGTCTTAAGGGATTTAATTTTTTTTTTTTTTATCAAAAAGTTCTACCCATGTTTTTTGTTCATTTAACGTATTTTTATGCTACTAAGGCTATCGGACGATGCTACAATAGGAGTCCTAAATTTTGCCTAACCAGGTATAATTAGAATCTTTAACAAGTGCCCAATATCGTACAATCTCGGTACCCCAGGTTTACGTCCCTCAAGAGAGTAAAAAAATCCTTATTTATGCCATCCTTTGGAGGAGACGTAAATAACGTCCCAGAGCCTTTGCGGTCTCAGGTACTTGTTAAAAATTCCTTCCTGCAGAAAAAATTTAAAACTGACGCTGTAGCATAGTACAATTAGTCATAGCAGTTTAAATAACTTTAAATGAAACAAACCAAAAATTATAGTGTAAAACACCAGGAAACTAACCCTATAAAACATACCAAACTCTTTAGTATTACAATATCGTTTAAACTAAAACGGCTTCAGCTTCTCTTTGTACTGTTACTTATATTAAAACACTACTTGTTTATTCATTTGACTTTATTTTACGTTGCGGTATATAATAGGACGATACTACTGTGGTATTCCTAAGTTGCTATCAAGGTATAATTAGTAGCTTTTAAGACTACCCAACATCTAACAGGGTTAGGTCCCTATTTTATGTCCCTTCTGAAGGACAAAGGCGACCTTAGGCATAGTAGGTTGTTATGCTAACCACTGCACCTAAGGTGACTCCCAAAAATCCGTGAAGTTTACGGAATAGATTCTTGAAGCATTGTCTCCTATCTGGGGAATATTAACCTTTTGATGGTCATTGTACTGTTTCAGGAACCTTCTTTACCTTGTCTTAATATTTTATTCATAATGAAAACAATTTTGTTTACGTATAATAATTTATAAATATTAGTCCTCCAGATGGCTATTTCCGTTTATCAGTTTCTCTTTGCTAAACGGTACAACAACATTTTTTTAAGAAGTTTAGATTGATGAATTTTGAAGTAATGGGAGTTGCCAGGATTTTCTTCAAAGGCGGTAAATCGAAGAAGTTAATTTTTTTTCCACCTATTGATTAGGATATATTTCGAAGAATCAAAGCGAAGTACTCTTTGTTAACTAATGGATTATTTTAGCAATTGTTTAGTAATTTTCTCTGGATTTTTTTGAATGGGATATCAATATTTTGAGAATCCTATAGCTTTCCTTTAAAAAATGGTTCTACTAAACAAATAAAAACTAGTACGATTTCTTAAAGAGTCTGAAGAACGGAAGAAAGTTCTTGACCACTTTAATACAGCATGTCAAAATACTTATTATAATAAAGACTCATCTCTAAGAAGTAAATTTTATTAATTAAATTGCTCAGTAAATAATAATAATGATGTAGTTTTGTTAATTCTTAGGTCTTGAATAATGGTTATCCATATTTAAATCACAGCTATCTACATTTAGCTCGATAAAAATTATCGATATTTATTTTATAGGAAACTTCGTATAGAGTTCACCGTGGTACGGTGTGGCAGAGATGCTTCTAGGGCATTAGTGAAGAAAGTGGTGGGTATTAAGACGGCTTACATGATCTTACGGAACCAGGAAACTCATTCCATATTCATGTGGCTCAAGTTATTAGTGCAGTCCTGTTTTCTTTTTCTGTTATATCCATAGCTAGTGTGAATTTTAAGCTGCATAATGTTAGCCAAGGGTTGTTTGCGCTTCTACAATAAATTATCAGAATAATAATATCCTCTACATCATGAAGAAAGGACTAAATATCTTGTAGGCTTGCAGGTAAAATATACCAATTTGCATTGTCTTATTTGTTAAGGAGAACCAATTTTCTACTATTACAATTTGTTTTTTCGTTACTTATGGAAGCAGATTAAAGAAAACTGTTGATATTATTGGTATTGATAAGTAATTGGGAATATCGACCATGGTTTATGACAATTTACCTAAAATGTTACCTACTTTGTGGCCATGGTGGACACATCAATGGCAAAGATATATATTGAGGTATTTCCTACAACGGTTGTTTTCTCTCTTCATTTGTATCCATACGAACAATTGGCAATCAGGAGATTGACTGCCAGTGAAGTAAAACAGAATAACATGAGATGCATGAAGAAGTACAGTTGCTTGATTTAGTTCCTTATGGTAACATGTATCTCATCCACGTTCTACTGGCTAAGAAAAAGTAAAATATGATAAAAATATTAATAATTCTTCCTGAAAAATACTACAATACTCACTTGAAATTTTCTATTCTTAATGTATGTAACTTTTCTTAATACAAATGCGAGGTAGCTCCATTGTATTGTCTGTGTGCCTTAGCTGTAGGCACCGGACTTTAGACCGGCTATAGCTGATAAAATATTTAATCTGTTATTAATCATGGGCTTACCTTGTGGATCTGCAGACCTTCTCGTGGCTCTATAAAGCGGATAGCCTTAATGGGTAAAAAAACCTAGTAGTTGAGAATTATCTTAGCTAAACACTATATTCTTTCCTTGGAATTTTCTATTCTTAATATATGTCACGAAGGGCGCTGAATCTACTGTAGGTACCGGATGTATCGGATCAGATACATTATTTAATCTTTTATAAAAATATAATGACTAAATATTAAAAAGTAAAAAAGAGAACTTACATAAATGTTAAGACCGTGGAAAAAATTCCAACGAAAAGCCCTTAAGTCTCCAAAATAAAACAGAAATTGAAATTGAGAAATCTCTGTTATAGTTTGGTGACTTAAGGGCTTTTCGTTGGAATTTTTTCCACGGTCTTAACATTTATGTAAGGTCTCTTTTTATTATTTAATATTCATATATTTTTTTGGAATAGCCATAAATCCACTGGTGTCTTGATAATGTTGTTTTTCTTTTCATTGCAATCTTACTTTCATTTTTTTTTTGTCTCATGTTTTGGTGTTGTTTACAATTATTTACTTTTTCCTGTTGTGCTTTTTCTCATGAGTGTATGTTGAATTTTCAAATTCTCCAGTATTTATCAGCTGTTTTTATCTAACCTTACCCAGCCAGTGTCAAGTAACCTTCCTTATGATTCATTAGTTGCATTTAAGCCTTTGAGGTGGTGGGATACTTCTCGGGTGCATTATTCATGTTTTTTCTCTATCTACCCTGAGGAATATTGGACAGATAATTTCAATTTCTGTTTTAGTTTGGAGACTTAAGGGCTTTTCGTTGGAATTTTTCCATGGTCTTAATTAATATAATGACGTTGGGTAGATCCTGTGGCAGTGTGCAGACCTCCCCCACCCAAAGGATCACAAGGAAGTGGTTACCCTTAATTAGTAAAAAAACCTTGCGGTTAATTGTGATTTTGACCAAATCACCTAATTGCATAACTGTTGGCTTAAAAACAGTACAGAAACTACCGTGTGCCGAGCCCAAGACCTTTCGTGGGTAAATGTGGTACGTTAGTTTTTGTGTGTCTCTATTTATACCTGCAAATGCTATATTTTAGGTTAAAAATCTCTACTTTACACGAACGTTACGCCTGAAGCGTATGTTATTTCTTTACTCACGTAATTTTTATTGATGCACTGCTAAGTTTGGATTTTATGGGTTATTACGTGAATGGGCACTCCCAACACCTTACAAAACGCAGAGACGAGGAGAATACTCATTGGAAAACCTGTCTTCAATGAAGATCCCATGAACGGAGCTAGGCAGGAAATATCTTCTTTTTTTTTTTTGTTGAATAACGGTGAAGGCGCTATATCCGGTGATTGTGCAATTGCAATTGCAACGGGATACAGTTTAATAGTTTGTTGAAATTTAAATTAAAGCTTCCTTCCATTAAATTTATAAGCAAAATCTTCATAAAGGTCTTTTTCATAGTTTTTATGATATATTTGAGCGTCGATAATCCGAAAATATGTGGGCGTAGTTCGGGTAATCAAGTAATAAAAATTCACTTTTAAAAAATCTAAACAATTACCATTTGTATAAGATTTTTTTTTTATTCCGCCGTACGCAGATTAAAAAAACGCATATACGTAATTTTAAAAATGAACGCTAATATAAATATGTATTTAAATAGGAGAACAAAAAACCTATTTCCAGTAAAAAAATTGTTTATTCCTTCTTTTCGAGATACGTTTCGGCCTAGGCCATTCTCAATCTTCTATTCTAATTGTTTCATTTTTTTACTTATTATATGGTTAACAATTTGACCATAAGTCATTCATCTGTAAAAACATGCATAAATTCTATAATTGTAACAATATAAATAATTTAATAAATAAAACTGTACATACATTTTTTTTTTTTTTTTTTATATTGTCCAACAAATAACCAAAAATAAAGCATAGATACCTCAATTTAGGTTGTTTTATTCCATTTAAAATTTTTTTCAAATTCAGAGGGAACCATATCCTCTATAGTCATTTAATAATAAGTCAACCTTTGATCTTAGTATATTATGATCTTTCATATTATTTTTGAAACTATTTAAATAAAATAATATTTAATATTATACACAAACAACTCTCAAATTAAATAAATGAATAAATACATAACAAATAAACAAATAAATAAAAGCAAAAATCTTATTGATTATTATTCTGATATTATTTTATATTTTAATTGTTTTAATAAATTAAATTACTATTGCTGGTTCAGGTGAAATTTAGAAGGCAATTACTGAGAAGGTTATTGTGACAGTTATGTTTTAAGCAGATAAAACCTATATATTATTTCTTTTTCAATTTTAGAATAACGGATGAATATAACTTACTAATATCTCCTGCTTCTTTTCTATCTTTGACTACATTTTCTATATTATCATTAATGCACAAAGCTTCTAGGCATTTCCTTTTAATTGTATTTTTTTCTTAAATTAAAAGTTTAGCACATTGCAAAGAAACGTTACACACTTTTAATTTTGAAAACCCAAAAGTTTTACATAAAGAAAAAAATACAATTAAATGCCTAGAAGCTTTGTGCATTAATGATAATATAGAAAATGTAGTCAACGATAGAAAAGAAGCAGGAGATATTAGTAAGCTATATTCATCCGTTATTCTAAAATTGAAAAAGAAATAATATATAGGTTTTATCTGCTTATATGCTTATTATATTTAGCGACACGATCTAAAACAGAAGGTACCACTGAAGAATTTTGTATAAAAAAAATCTTGTTATACCTGAAAGTAATTAGTTCATTACTGTGAATATAAGCCATCCTATTGCAAGTAGTTACCAAAATATTTACTAATTAGAGGAAAGAACCATGAAATCTTAGAAATCTTAAAATGTTTCACTTTCGTAAGTGCTTTTTAAAGCGTGTAAGGTATGCTTTTATTGCGTTCAGCTGATCAGTAATTAATTAATGAGACGGGTTTAGTTATGCAAAACAGTTTGCGGATCTTATTAACATGTCATTATCAATTTCCTATTTGTACTATCAGTAATTAGTGTTGTGATAAGCATAAGATTTTTGTGTTCTTAAATGTTTTCGTGTATATTTGTTTTTACACAGACGGTTCTTCTTTCATTTACTCATTTATATTAAATCATTTTATTATTTATATTAATATACAGATCCGTAGATGTATATATTTCAGTTTAGAATATTTTCATACAGGTAGACATGTTAAGTTTATGAGGTACAGGAGCGTATCCAAATATTTCTTTATGAAAGGTTGGGATTTAGTTACCAACTATTGTGAGGAAGGAGTGAAGAAATAGGCTGAAATAGTTATTATATAATTAAATGTTCAAGTCAAATTTTAAAATATTTAAAAAAATAAACTGTACCACTACAACCTATAGAGGATCTTGGATTCAGTATCGGTGATACATTAGTTAATATATCACTGCATATCTGGTTATATATTATCCGTATAATGTATTCATAAGGTACCCATACATAACCTATTTCATCTGCATGTTATCTATTTGTATATTAAAGTTATAGATCATTAGGTTATAGACCATAGGTTTATTGAACAACAGCCTTGGAGGGAGATTATACTTTACCCTTCCTATCGCCGTAAGTATTACCTAGCTTCCTTTCTTTACCAAATTATCCAATCCCGCCGACCATCATACATCTCTGATCTCCTTAAATTCAAAACCTCGCTCCACTCCCGTAACACCCGTTCTCGGCTCTCAGACCTAATACAGCATCCACCGAACAACTGCTTTTGATAGAGATTGATAGAGAGATGCGATCCTCCTCCCTTTGGAACTCTATACCTTCTTCCATTCGTCGTTCCAATAATCCTTCATCCTTCAAATCCCGTATATTCAATCACCTATAACATACCCAGTTAACAGATTAAAATTTTCTAACTGATAAATAAATGGCGTGTTTTCATTTAAATATAAGTATGTTTATATTATTGACGCTTTACTCATCCTGTTAGATATTTTTAAAAAACAAGTTATATTAGTTGATATTGTTCATATTTTTGTTTCATTTTCTGCTTTCTTTGTTTATACTTGTCATTGTAATTTGCATACATATGTAATTATCTATTGTTTCTCTCTATATAATTATTGTATTCTTATTTCTGTTATTTTTTGTCCTCTGTTTTGTTTTTGTTTTTTATTTTTTTAAATGTTATCACTGTAGGTAATTCGCAACTTTTTTTTCTCATTTAATAATACCCTGTACTAATCTACTCTAAGACATAATAATATCCTGTATAGAAACCTGTATTGTTATTCTAAAGGGACTTGCCCCAGAATAAAGAATAAAGAATTTATTATTTATTATTTGTCCCATATTCAGGGTACCTACTTATTACAGGCTGCGTGAGGCCTAAGATGTTCCTAAATGACATAGGACCCATCTCTGGGCGCTAAAAGATTGAATGCCTACCAGCGAGCGGTATTTGAACTCAACTTCAGAGCGTGAACTGGAAGGAGTTAATTATTTTTATTAATGCCAAGGTTTTGGCTTAATCTTCAGATGATGCCCAACTGAAACAGCTGGTGTTGTTAGTTACTAAGGGTTGCAAAAAACCAGTAAATCTCATTTACTGTATTATTTATGGACTTGTCTTTAATTACAAATGTAAGGTATTTGTAAAATCGACTAGTTATTGTTTGGTTTCATATTTAATTTTTTTTCTCGTATCATTCGCGATCTAAGGCGGTTGTAAAAGAAAGTTGAACGAAGAATCCATACGGAGGGTTGCCGAGATAAGATCGGAGATGTTATCCACATGATCTGATCACGATCGTCCGGACGGTCACTTGCACTTTACAATTTCTTTGAACGTTTAATGAGATCGAATTCCCGTTTAGGAATCTCCACCTTCTGTTCTCATTATAAATGTATATATGTAGGGTATGTGCTCCAGAATAAGACCCTTCTTTTTTTAAATCTACTTATTGTTTTTTCACGTACCTAATTACAACGCCATATGCTTTACTATTTTACATAGTATAAGCTTTCAATTTTATATAAGATCCTTTGAGGTCCAAGTTTTACTTTCGGTCTTCAAGTTCAGTTTATTCCTTAAACTTTTTGCTGCAGTGGCTAATCAAGCGATGCTACAGCATGAGCCCTAAATTTTACCTAACCTGGTATAATTAGGAGAGGGAACTTGAACGAGTACTTTACATCGTACAGACTCGTGTCTGTCATTTTACGCCCCTTCTTAAGGGCGGCATAAAAAAGATTTTTTATACTCTTTACAAAGCCGTAAGGCCACCTGCAAGGCTGCAAACCTGCGACCTTGGCCATAGAAGGTTTCTATGTTAACCACTACACCACAAGAGTATAGTTATATTTTATATGTAATCTGCAGACTTTTTTATAATTAATGTATTTGAAAATTATGTGTACTTATAATTTTGGTGTTCCTAAATCAGCTGTAATATGTTTTAAGAGATTCAGTATATTAAAAATAAAAGTTATATCAGTAATAAGTTTATTTTATCTTTATTTTTTTCGAAAGCTACTTTTCTTGTGAAAATAATATCCCGTTCCAAGAACATCCAAGAAAGTTTTGGGTTCAGTACACGATACAGGTTGTAATGTTTTTAAGTCAACTGATGTGCATTGAGGTGATAAGCCACCCTGCAGAGGCTGGGTAGGCCCTGCAAGGGTCCATCTATGGTTGTTAACAAATTGAATAATATAACGGCTACAGCCGGATTTTAGCGCAGAACTAAAAACATTATTCATCAGCATTTATTCACATTATTTATATGTTTATCGGACGGTAATATTTTCCTCCTAATATAAACAGTTTAGTTATGATATAGAAAAACATGATTAATGCCTTGTTTTCTTGGCCTTTTATGAATACTAAATGAGGCGAAAAATACTCTTGTTATATATGTACTGCCTAAATAAGTGTTTCTTATCAAACAATTTCAAACCAATTGAGATGTTTAGTACCTGCTCAAGGTACGTATCAGTACGCATAATTTATCTGGAACTGCCAGATTCGAAACCGGTACCTTCACCAGAGGAACTCAGCGCTCTACAAACGGAGTTACCCCGCTATCCACTTCTTATGTAAATCTGTTATAGTTTATTTTTTTATTCTACTATATATTCATATATCTTCTTATTTGAATTTGTTTGTATTCAATTTAAGAGACACTGTTTATTCAGGATGCCCCCTTGTTAGAAAGGTAGCTGGTTACATAAGACATTGAGGATTGTTGTGATGGACCTCCGACCTAAGGTTGTGCCACTACAACTTCGTGAGTGAAGGAGCTGTCAAGGCACCCTTTGGCGGTACACATACCGAAAATACATTCTCATAATTGCCCTTTCTCCTCTCCTCTCTGTCATATCTAGAAAGTACAGTCTCCCTCCATCTCTCACTATCCTCGTCTTCGTCCTTCTCTTGCTTCTGTTTGTTTGTTTGTAACGTTTTTGACACTTGTCAGTCTCCCTTTCATATTGGGCAAGTAGAAGCCACTACTCATTATTTTTAATAAGTTTTTTAAGGTGTTGGGTTACATTCTAAGTTACATAAGGGCGATGAAGGAAAAAACAGGATTAGCAGCTCTATTAACTACCGAAAATTCATACATTTATATTTATTTATAAATTATAAATTTACTAATAGACAATCTGATTTCGTTTTCGATGGCTGCAAACGGTTATAATGATAACATAAGCATTTTCCAAAAGGATTTATGGGCCCATCGAAGAAAATGGGACCTGGAGAATAATGCACAACAGGAAACTATACGAAAAGTATAAGGATGCTGAAGGTAGCATAATACGAGGATAATAAGAGGATAATGAACCATGCACCAGTTAGAAAAAGAAAAGTTGGGAGACCCCAGACAAGATGGTTAGACCAGGTTGGAAGGTCCATCCATCCATCCATGTATGTGGTGCGGCTGGGGACGTCGAGCTGGTGGACGATGCCCAGGGATGGGGACAGTTTGTTCTGGAGGCGAGGGCCCGGACTGGGCTGTAGAGCTGAAGATATAAAGCATTTTCCATCACATTATGGGATTAGAACCACATATGGACCATTGAAATAAAAACTTCTTTAGACGCATTGTGCTGTTTTCTAATTTTCAGTTCACGCTTACAAATATTTTAACAGTTTTAATAATTATTCTAAAAAAAAATCATTTAAAAATTGTATGTTAAAATAGAGTGTAACATAAAAATATGCATTTTTAATCTTGTAGTTTAATTTAGTTTTTTTTCTGTCTATATTTATTTATTTTTATACTTTCTAGCAAATTTAGTTAGTGATTTTTTAAAAAATATTTTAAAGTATTTGTAATCTTTGGATTGACTGCGGAGCTGGTGATGCCAAGAGGACAGGAGTGAAGAGGTGTATAATAACGACCAGCAAGGAGGCCATGAGCTCGTTTGCGGGTTGTAGCGCCAACATAATAATTATAATAATTTGTTTCATGAAGAACACATTTATTGTAAGGTTGAAACGTACATTTATTAAATATTCCTTATGGGTGTCATAGCTTTCTATGGTTTTAACTACATACTATGGGTCGTCTTTTCCAAGTCCTCTATTCATGTATATTTCTTAATTCCATCTGAATCTTATAATATAGCTAGCTACTTATAATATTCTTAGGCTTAAAATTCTTATTTTGATCTTTTATGTATATTCGATCTACAGGGTGTCCCATTTCAAGTGGATCAAACGTTTTTAACTTTTAAACGAAACTGGACATTTAAAAACCTTCTGTGAAGACAGCATACTGATGTAGTGAGCTTCAGATACTTCTTCTACTTGACCTATGAAAGATAAAAAAAAAATGTTACATACATTTTTGCCTTGTTTTGGATTGTACATTTCATAAAAATAAAAATAAATGGAGGTCAAGAGGAAACTACATTTTTTGAAGGTCGATATTGACCACTTAAAGTGAAAAACCAAAAAATGTTTTTTTTATTTCTTCAAACTAGACCTGAATAACTACAACTTTTACCTTAATCATTTTTCTGAATTTTGTTTTGTTTAAAAGTTAAAAACGTTTGATCCACTTGAAATGGGACACCCTGTATAGCTTTCCCAGGCTTAAAACATTTCTGTTTGAAATTAATGCAGTTCTTTAATAACGGATTTATTGAAAGATTTTTTATTATAGATAGCATTTGTGACATTTATTTTTTCTAATTTAATACAATTTGTTTATTAATTTTGTTATTTATGTAATTTTTCTATTTTTTTTTCCTTTCGAATACTAACTAATAAAAACTTAGTGTTTGTGGAGTGTAGACTTTTGACACAGTTGTAGGAAGATGAACCTGTGCTGTGGATTGCTAAGTAAAAAATATATTTTATTGGTATTTTTCAAATTTTATAGCCTGTACATGTACCACTAAAACCCCTGAGCGGGTCTGGGGTTCAGTAGAGACTGCACTGTTTCATGTGCAGGGAGGTGATTTGTCCTAGATCACGCTCAACCGCCAGATTTTCCCTCATATTTTTGTACACACTTCCATACCAGGAAGCTCATAGATTCCGTACGATCCATATCAAGCCGCTAACAGACTAAATTAAAGTCTGCCAGCAGCAGGATTTTCGCCATGGCCAAAAACTGAGCCACTTCTCTCCCCCATAATTTATTACAAATTCTTTTTGTTTAATTAGTTATGATTCTTTTCTTCTTCTTTTTTTTTTTTTTTATTCCCAGTTTCTTATTCATACCGCCTGTGAAGTATCATATCCTCCTTCGCAAGACAGAAGAAGTAACATTCCTTAAACAATAGCACCTCATACAGGACGCATGAATGGGAGAAAGCTCTTCACAAATATGAAAGTTTTTTAAGAGGCAAAACGAATCCCAACTGTGGTTTTTCACATGACAGCGAAAGGGTGATGAAAAAAGAGGATGTTCTGGAGGAGACCGAAAGTAGGCAACTGATGAAGGATTGATCAGATAAAGTCGTCCCGTAATTGCGCGCGGCTCCAATGAATCAACTCACGTACTACTTTTACTTAATGTAACGCTTCTTTCTTAGGAGGTCTTCTTTCCCTCTTATTCGTTTTATTCTTTACCATAATAATAAGCTATTACTAACTAACAAAATTATTATACAGGATATGCTACTTAATCATATATGGACTTAAACCATGCAGATGTGAGGATCATGCAAAAAATCTCTCTTATGGACCATTCAACTCTTTCAGTCAAAATTCCTTCGTTTTATTTCTTATTTTCCCTTTAACATAACTAATAAATCATTACACAAAGACTGACACAATCTAGAAAAACTACCAACGCAACCCAAACTTATTAGTGCAAATATTACTACTTAATCCGTCAAGGAGGCGGAAACGCCTCAGGAGCAGGGACTAGAGACAGAGACAGATAAAGGCAACACGCCTAGTCTAGTGTCTTCAATGGGTTTCTCCATCCATATTTACATGTGAATACCTTAGGGTAGGTTTGAACCCTTGAATTATACTATAATTTAACTAGTATAATTTCTTTCAATAAATATGTATATTCTTTGTTTTATCCCACCAAAAATTGGATATTATTTGGAGGAGTGGAGTGGCACAGAAGTAGAGCGTTGAGTTGCCGTGCTAAATCCTAGGTGCAGATCCGGCTGTTGTAGGTAAATTATGTAATCTGTTAACAGCAAAGAATGGATCCTTTGGCTTCTGGGATCTTCCTGAGGCTCACCCAGCCTCTATAAATTAGGTACCCAACATAGGGAGGGAACTGGCGGTTGAGCGTGATCTAGGAAAAATCATCTCCTTACACAGCCGTTGTCTAAAGAACATTACAGTCTCTATCACGTACTGAACCCAAAAACCTTCACGGGCTCTAGTGATTTAAATTACTTCGTTTATTGCTTCGTCAAACTAAAACTTTTCAATTTTATTTTCCTCCTTTAAAAATTGACCAATTTTTTATTGAATTTTGACTCGTTAGCTATAAGTGCTATAAATAATAAACAGTTTATGTCATCTTATAGCTCAATACTGTTCTGCAGGTGCACGGATTAGTCAGACAGAGCACAAGATGCCATTAGCATAAGCTTATTGTCTCTGTTGTTCATATTCGATCATTAAATGTATTCGCATTGATTAATTTATGAAAATAACATTACATTATTCTTCTCCCCGCGTTGGCCTTGGCCTTCAGCCGTGTAACTGATACGGTCGTATCATTAACAAATAATGGATGCGCAATGTATTTGAATTTTTTTCTTTATTTTTTTTATGAGCATAGGTAAATAGTGTTTAATACAACATCAAAATGATAATTAGTGATTGTGACGCCTGAGGATTAAAAATAGTATTCCATCATTTCTTAGTTAAGGAAGTCTGAGGATTTTTATATTGTTACTGAAGAAAGTTTATATTGTTTTTTTAAAGAATGGTATACTTGTTAGAAGTTCATACATACATACATACACATTTCAGCCATTTTCTCTGGAATATTATGTTAATCTTTCTTACTTATTTAACAATACCCTCCAGCTGCTGATCCATCCTCTATGAAGTGGGTGGTTAGCCCTGATTAAAGAATTGGTAATATTGACCAAATCAGTCCTTATCAAGTACTGAATCCAAGGTTCTAATGGTTAGTACAGTGCTTATTAATTATAATTTATTCTATCCTCCCTTTGATGAACTGGTTTGTTGCATTTCATTTATTTATTATTATTCTTTCACTAGCACACTTTCTATTTCCGTCCCCTGTTGTTCCTTTTTCTTCCTCCAGTACTCTTTCATCTTCACATTGTGTACTTTTCTCTCACTTTGGATTATTTTGAGACTGTTGTATTTTTCCTTCCTGCTTTGGAATCTTTCCATTCCTAACACTTTTCTCCTAAAAATATCTCTCTATTGCATCTTCTCTTGTATTGTTTCTTTCCAAATCTTTTTCTTTGATATTAGAAAATCTGTAAGTTTAACCTGTCGTCATTTATACTGTATAAATGTAGAAAAAAAAATAATCGTTTTTGTTGATTTGGTTGTTTTCAATTTTTTAATATATTTCACTATAACGTAATGATTTTCGGAATTCCGTTGTTTTTTGTGGACCAAGAGTTTTGCGAATAACTTTTCTTTTAAATATTTCTACTTATCACTAATTCACCATGGTACGTCAATAACAAAACTCTGCATACTGACTTAAAAATACAAACGGTTGACGAACACATACGAACGTACTACAAACGCTGTCAAGAAAAACTATACGGACACCCAAACCCATTGATACAAAAAATGGCCACGACTCTCATGCCTGAAAACTCTAAAAAGGACGTGGATGAGGGATCTATTACAGTAGGAACTTAAAGCAAGCCAATGGAGGCATGTTCCCTTTCAATTTTCTTCCATCCTTACACTGCGCCGCTTCTTTCTATCCTGGAACCACTTCTTCCCAGGTTTCTTTTTCACTCTTCCCTGGAATTCCTCTTGCTGATCCACTTCCTAAAAATCAATTGGTCAACAGTGTCGTCTTCCCTTAAATTTTTCTTTCAAAATCGTTTGTAATTCCTGAATTCAGCTAGTTGTTGATCGTTTCTCCCAAAGGTACTTGAATATGTTTTTTTCTCGTATTAGTCCACTTTACCCAATTTCAACAGTCCACTTTTAGCCTCGATTTTTTTCCAGTACTGCTTCATATGTTGACGGTGTTTCTCCTTTCTTTCTGAAAATAAAAACCACACTGGGCATTTAGTTTCAGCCTGTGTTCGCAAGTATCTTCACCAGAAATCTCCATTTCTGTAAGTCTTTTTCTTTCTCATCGAACCAAGAGGCATAGATCGATTTGGTCGTCCTAAAAAAAAAATGGTAAAAGTCCGATTCTTTAATCTTATGTGCTTGATTCTTGGCAATCGGCCTTAACATGCAATTCTCATTTTCCTCGTAACATACAACATGTGAACATACAGTTCACAGCTTTGCCATCGTCTGTATTATTCACCATGTTCTGTATTTTGGTTAAGAATTTTTCTCAAGATCTTTTTTTTTCCAGGGAATAAATTAGTCTAGAGTGATTGTATATAGCTCTCGGTTCTGCCCGATGCATTAATCTCAGCGCTGACTTCAATCATAGCCGGACCGCATTGGTATTAAGATAAAACAGACGATCACGATAGCACTTAACAAATAGACGAGGGAGTAGAAAGTGCAGGCTGAGGCTCTAATCAGCGTCAGTTACTTGTGATGCCTATCCATTACTTCGTGGTTGGAGAGGATGAACTTGACCTACATGTCTTAGAGAATGTGGAAATAAAACTATCTCCGATCGGAGGCTAAACTGTCGGTGATAGTTCATCAGTCAATCAAGGCTACCTGTCGGATCTCGATTATGTCTTCATTTCTTATTGTCGGAGCTGTAAAAAGGACTTGACTGTGTCCTTAGGGATTGTTAGAGATAAAGTCTAGTTTTTCTTCTAGTAATGTAAAAAGTAAAAAGAAATTGCTTGGGACGTGTCACTTTACCCCACTCTCTATGTTTAAGATAGTTTATTAGTTTTTATATTTCGTTTAACATCACTTATGCTGCTAAAGCAAATCGGACGTTGCTCCAGTGGAAGTCCTAAATGTTGCTTATCCAAGTTAAGATAGAGATCTTTAACGACTACCTTGCATGGACAGGTTCGGTACCCCCATTTTACGCCCCTTCCGAAGGATGACGTTAGCAAGTATTTTTTACTCTCTTTAAAAAAATCCAGGGGGCACCAGCCGGGCTCCGAACCCGCGATCTTGGGCATAATAGGTCGTTATGCAAACTATACCGCAGGTGGTCCCCATTTATTAGTTATTTACTTTTATATATAAATAAAAACAAGTCTAAATGCATACAGTAAATTTTACAAGACCTCAATCAGCTAATAATGACATAAATGATCGGAACGAATTTAGGGAAACATAATAAAATAAAATTTGATAAAGAATTAAAGATGTCAGGAAAAAAATGGACGGACGAGAGGAGGAAAGAAGAATTATTGCAAGGCTTGGTTACGATGAAGATAACCAATTTTTTAAGATCACACCCTCTCTGAAATAGGCAATATGTATACGGTTATAAAATAAATCTAATCTAATATTTTTCTTGCATAACAGTTAGTCATCTTTAAGAATTGAACAGAACGTTGACTTTTTCTTGGTTGTCCTGTTAAATTTCACATAATGGTTCTGAGAGTCGTATCTATGTTCAAATGGTTGGAATTGCGGACACACTTTTTACACGTGTTTGACGGTTTGAGAACTATTGTTGCACATTCGACACGTGTGAGAAGATAGTTCTGTTTAAATTGGCGGTGTCGGATCGGATGCCTGCACAATATGTTGTAGTTTCCCCTCTTCTTCAGTTTCTTCTACTTATGGTCAATTCTTTACACTCCAACATTATTTCCGATAGTTTGGATTGTTGTGTCTGCCAAACACTTCCTCAATTCATTAATAACATTTTCTCAGAGTTGTGAATCCGGTGTTTTAGTTTTTTATTAAACATTTTTTCCTCAATATTCCTTACTTTATTACCAATATGGATAACTTTATAGATATAAAGACCTGAATGACTCATTTGTTGCTGATTTGGACCTAACCCGATATCAGCCATTTCATGACAAACTTACCTCCCACTCAAGCCCACTAATTTCAAACCTACATAAATCATAAATTCCCCATAATTTTCTTAGGCGTATGAAAAAGTGGCCTCGTGAATTTGTTGTTAGAGTATTAGCAGTGGGTAATTTCTTCTATACTTGTCTTGTACAATTGTAAATTCCATCAAATAAATTTATAAAAATAGTTATTTTACACATATTTTATTGTAATTTGTTTTTGGATCACATAGCATTACTATTACTACATATTTTCAGTTATGATTATTATTCATAAAGGGTCTATTGAGCAATACCTGAAATTGCTCATTGGAATTGCATTGCTTGATATATTTTCTCGAGCCATTTCAGCAACTAAAATTGGTATTTTTAAAAATGCAAACATTATTTTTAATGACATTTATTATATAGATTAATGCATGTTTATGGTTAATGATAAAATTGGAATTTCATTTAATAATAAATGTCTGTGAGTATAAGCGATTATTAAAGTGGTTATTATTGTTATTATTAAAAATTTATGGTCACAAAATCGTTTTTATATAATCTAATAATAATATATAATTTATAGTTATCCCGAAAAAATTTATGTTTAGTTTGAAAACAAATATATTTGAACATTAGCAATAGGAATGTTAGTTATTCATGTTAATGAAAATTTAATTATAAAATATTACCTGTACAACCGTTGAAGAGTGTTGGGTTCAATGCATGGTAGATACTGTACTTTCGGAGACAGCTGTGATTTGTCCGAGGTCACGCTCAACCTTTAGGTTTCTCCCCCTAATCATAGAGGCTAGCTGAGCCCCAGAAGGTACTCCAGAACTCACAGGGTCCATCTCTGGCTCCTAACAGATTACATAATTAATCTCGCACAGTCGGATTTGTACTTGGAACCTCTGAGGCCTTCGTTATTGAAATATTAATAAATGATACCAGCAATAGGATCCAACTGTTTTACAAGTTGTATAATCATTTTAACATCGAGCACTTTCCAGATTGCTGAAGGCTGTGAAAGTGCAATAACTTGTCGCTGAAAGGTGCATCAGATCTTGGCTTGGTTCTCACAAAGGTCGGAGGTTGCCGCCTAGGATGTCGGGCCAAACCTGTTAAAATCGATTATTCTATTCCTATCGATTATTATATTAAGATATCTATTCCGCAGGTTGTCGCTTCGAGTTAAGTTACGAACTAAAATTGAAGTTTTAACTGTTAATTCGTTCCATTTTTAATATTTTCCAAAAATACAAGTTTTCATGATCTTTAGTATGGAACAGAGAATGTAATAATGAGTAATGAGTAGACTTAATTTTCATTTCATCAAGAAAATAAAGTTTCAACTAACATTTCAAATTATACATGAAGTAGAACTTTTTCATTTTTATAAATGCGCTCTTTGCGTTTTCAATAATTGTTATTGCTGTTGTTCAGTGTTCCCAAAAAATTTTACTGGTACACTTTTTCGATGCTTTGATTATTCAATACTAGTTGAAGGTTTCGTTTTGTGGTTTAATAGATCATTAATTTTAACTAATGAATGAAACGTTTTAGTAATTTATCAATCTCGAAATTCAGAAGCAATAAAATGGTTGTATTCACGACCATTTTTTCCTTGTAGTTTACTTTTACAACCTACAATAGACAAGTGGTACCAAAAATGGTCAAACGTTTTGACGTAATAATCGACGAACGAACTCTGAAAATAGAAAACCAAGGTCGATTTTAGTTTCTGGTATATCTCACATCATCGCATCAATTGAATATTTTTGTGTAGTTAACATTTATTATCTAGGAGCCAGGTACCTCAGTCTTAAGAATCCGGTTTCGAACCCTGCTGAAGAAGATAAATTATCTGTTAATAGCGATGCTTGGATCTTGTAGGATCCCTCCTGAGGCTCACCCAGTTTCTATAAAGTGATCCCGGGCAAATCACCTCCTTGCACATCCTTTCTCTTAGAAACAGTACAGTCTCTACCATTTACTGAACTATATCCTTCGTGGGTTGTAGTGTTATAGGCTTTTTTATATTAAACATATAATATATAAATATTAGAAAATCCTTAATTTTGTCTAATTAGTAATTACATATTTCATTTTGATTTCAGGTGAGTTGAGCTCTGTTCTTTTTTTTGAAAACGATCTTAAATATCCTGAAAATATTGCGGTAAGATTTTATCAAACTTTCCTTTTTATGCTAAAGACCTGAAAAAGTTGTTAGACTAGAAACCATTCAATATACTATGTAACACTGGTATTTTAAACCACTTCCTTACACATTCTCCATTTTGATGCCTTGTGGTTAGAGTGTTATACTTATGGTATAGGAAATAATTTACATCCCACTATTAAATTAGTAAATAACAAATGATTGTTAAAATGATAGCCAAACTATATGTTGTAATAAATCATAGTATATTTAAAGCTTTATATAATTCAGTTTTATTGATTTGAATTGAGGTTTTATTACATGTTTTTTTTTCTTATTTTTCTAATCGTAAAATTATAAATAATGGCATTATTGTTTTTATTAATAGAATATCATACAGTTTAATGAATAGTAATCAGAAATAAATTGAAATGAATTTTATCGGAACTCAAAAATTTCGAGACGGAATCTTTAGTTTTTCTACTGTTCTTTCCTCACATCCCCATTAGTAGCCAACTGAGTTTTAATTTTAAATTGTATAATAGTATTTTAGATTACCCATCTTCGGAAAATTTATAAAACCATATAAACCAAAAAAATGTCACATCATTTTTTCAACTTTTTCAAGAGTCAAACATAAAAATAAATATATATTTTCATTAGACTGTTGTTGTTTTTTCTATTTACACTAGCAAATAAAATTAACATTAAAATTAATAGTTAGTTGTTGCCTACACTATTGGTTTTGAAATCTCTTCAATTCGGGTATTGTTAAAAATATGTGATACATGTACATACCCAGTGCTACTGACGGATTCTTAAGTTAAAAACCCTTAATGTTCATTAAATTTATTGAAATAATGTTTTAAAAGTGGAAACATTTGACAATCTTTTATTATTTTCTATTTTATTTAAATTTATTATTTTTTTAAAATGATTTTTTGCGATTCCCAAATATCGCTTATTATTTACCATGGTTTAACATAGTAAAATACTAAATAAAAAACAGATTGCAACTTGATTTATTTATTAAGCTAAGGTAATATTTTTTATATCTATTTCTATAAACTACATGTTATTGACTAATTACTATAATACGCCGCAGTAAAGAAATAAATATCATTTCAAAGGTTTCTTGCTTTATTATCCTTATACTTAAAATTCTTCTGTTCTTGTATATGCCACTGAACTCCTAAACGGTTGAGCCGATTACGATGAAGTTTTAGTTTTTTGTGTGGGTTCGGGAATGGTTTAGATTCGCGTTTTTATCCGATAGATAATGTTTTATGAATTAATATATGCTCCTTTTAAACGTTTGAAAATGATAGTGACTCTTTGACCCGCTATATCTTTGTATTTTCCTTTCTATTAATTTAATAGTTTTAAGTTTATATTTAACATTTTTAAGCTTACATTATGCAGATATATTCACACGTAATTGATAGGTTGTGCTGTGATGACTTCAGGCCTGATGGCGTCAGATATTTTATTGTTTTTTTATATTTTTTACATATATTTTCATCAAAAGGATTCAAGTTTTTACGATCTATTAATTTTTATTTTTATTTATTTATTCTTTAATTTTCATTTGCACCTGCTCAATTGCGCATCCAGCAAATTGGATCCAAGTGTTTCTTTGCTTTGCTATAGGAACTTTTGAAAATGGAAACATCAATAGTTGCCATTGTCGATAGTTGCCATTTGGTCCTCTAGCTATACCAAACGTCTTGTGATAATTTTGTTAGGCACTTTCCTATTCTGTTGTTGAATGACAGATGTTTCAGGCTGGTTGATCTAGTCGTCGTGAAGGCACAGCTGCGTTGGCTATTAGTTCTAGTTCGCCCTTCAAAATAAATTAGAAGGCATTTCGGGAGCTTTTAGAAGATATCTATACTATCTAGTCGGTGTATCTAATTCCTGATTATATGAAAGCACTCCCCGCGAGAAAATTCAGATGTAGGTTAATACTAGAGAGATATACTAAAGAGTCGTGTATAAGAAAGCGAGTGGCGCTGCGTAAGATCAGACTGGCAGTGAAAACAAGAATCGATTAACTAGTTAAATCTCGATTGTCGGTGAGAGATTTGGATCGATAGGAGGCTGAGATCTGAGGCCTACGTGATCGTAGCCCCTCCTACGCCTCTAGTTCTCCGGGCTTCTTGTCACGAAATACTTTTACCTTTCTCATGTCGGATAAACGGAGTTCTGCCCCTTTATTAGCACTCACACGGAATGTTTTTACTACAAACATTTGCCAAAGCCTCATATGGAAAACACGATTTATTATTACCCTAGGTCGTTTATGTTCAAGTGCTTTGAATGGGGTTGGTGAAAGGATAATATTTCATTTCTAAAATAATCACTTGTTTTGTCATGTGAAAGGACATGATTTGACGGCGAAACCAGTCTCTTACTTCATGCTAGTCTCCCTTTTAGTTATATTTTTAAATTGGGTTTATGATATATTGCAGAAAGCTTCAAGTATTCCGCGGTGAACAGTACAAAATAATTCTGCCTCCTGTACCTTCAGTTTCAGACCACTTAGTATGCGAACGTCTCGATTCAATCGTGTAAGGATTGATTGTGGTTCGAGCCTAATCAGCAACATACAATACATTAAGGTCATGAACGATTTTATTCGTAACTAAGTAAGGAGCATCGAGGATTTTATCAAGGATTTTGGGTTTTAAGGTATGGATTGTGGAGATTTTTGTCTTATCTTTGTATATGGTAACTGTAAGAAAAAAAAAGCAAAGAAAAAAATATGTATGTAGTTAAAGGTATGATGTATTTTCTTTTTAACTTGTATAATACTCTTCTCAGCCATAATGAATAACATGAATAAAATGGAAGAAGTAAATAAAAATAAATAAGAAATCTACTGCAGTAACCAACAGTAAACAATATCCCTTTCCTACAACAGTATTTGTATGAAGATACACCACCTTGACGTTGGTGGACCGACTTGTTCGTTCTGAGAGTGTCTATTTTATTTTTATTTATAATTACTCTTGTAGGCGTGAGATTCAAAGATGCTTACTGTTACCGGTATATATGTGTATGTGTTTGGATATACTTGGAAAAATAAAAATGAATGATTTCACTATTTATGAATTATTTAATTAATGATTAAAAATTCATTTCAGCTGTTTTTACATTCCATTGTATTTTAATTTCATCAGATATAGTCGTTTTTACCTTCTATTGTCTTTCAGTTTCGTCAGAGTCCATTTTCTTACGAGTTTGTTTACTTATAAATATTAATTGCTCCGTGTTAGGAAGGACTTGCCTCTTATATTTAAAACAATGCTCAATTACCCGACATGATTACGGAACATCTTATGGACACGGTGGCTTGTGTTCACGAACTTTGTATCAATGGCTATTAATTAGTCATTATGATACTTGGCTAGATTCATAGTGTGCGTAGGGAAAATATTTAATTAGCAGATTTCACATTTGGTCCTTGTTCCAAATTTGAACACACCGTTGATTCGTATGCCAAATATTGAATGTGAAAAATCATATATATCATTTTCAAACTATATCAATTACTTTAGGATTGATATTAATATCAAATTCATATAGAGTAATCTATAAGACACGAAACCACGCACAAGGACATACAGTGGCTCACAGTTAAATTGATAACCTCTATAGAAATATATACAATAAAGAATAATTTATATGGTTAATGTTAAAAAAAAACAAATACTCTTCAACACATTTATTTGTAATATGGTTTTAAATATGTACACACAATAATAATTAACTTCCGGCCGAGGGCCTATCTTTTCTCTTTAAAAATAAAAATATTTAAAACTCAAAAAATTGACCAATAATTATAAAAAAATATAAATAGTAAGATGACATAAGTCAATAAGATCCTAAAATTAAAATTAATGTTCAAAGAACTTCGTTCCAGTGTATTCATCGCAAAAATTGCGAGAACACGAGGACGTGGGATCGGATAAGAGATAAGATTTGTCCTCTGCCGGCAGGCGGCCTTGGTGGCTCAATTGGTAGAGCGCTGTCACGGAAAGACAAAGGTTCCGGGTTCGAATCCTGGCCTAGGGCCTATCTTTTCTCTTTAAAAATAAAAATATTTAAAACAAAAAATTGACTAATAATTATAAATAATAATTAACATTTAAGGTAGATTATTTACTAAAATTAATAAATAGTTTCACCTCACAGCCAAAATGATACACCTCTCCTCTTATTTATAATTCATTTTAAACTAATTTATAAGTAAAAATACTATTAATTTATTAACTTTTTATTTATTTAACTATTAATTTAGTTCAATTTTTAGTTCAAGTTGTACTTGGGTGCACTCAATTTTTTTTTTTTATTTCTCTGATGATCCAGTTTTCTTTCAACTTTTTTCCTGTACCAATCGCTCCACTATATAGTACATTTGTACTAATTTTGGAATTCAGAGGTTTGCTGTTGAATGAACAAATCACGTTCTTTAAATGATGTGTTTACTCTCATTATTCAAAAAAATCTATAGCATATGCGATAGAATTTGAAAAGAGCCTATCACTTTCGACGCAATATTTTAACTAAAAGAAAATAGTTTAAGGTATACAAATATTGGAAAAAAAGTGTGTCATTTAGTGTTGAACTTGGGATTCCATGATACCGGCAATAAAAGAATAGGCTAGAGGTGTTCGGAAGAAAGAAGGAAAATATGAGAGAATTTTGGAGGAAAATAAAGCAGAAGATGAGAAAGAATTGAATTTGGAACGTGGTCCCTACACAGGCAAAACGAAGAGAAAAAAAGCTGTATCATTTTTCACTGTGAGATTGGTAATCAAAAACAAATTTCTTTCATTTTTACTAGTAAATCTTTGTTTATTCTTTACAAAATATTACTAGGAATAAGTGATTAAGTGATCACAATAAATTACGGTTTCTAATGTAAAATATGTTGAATTATTTATTTATTTTAAGATTTCTATAAATATCCAGGTGCATCACTTTTACTCTGATCCACTGTAGGTAAAATAGGTGAATGAACCATGAAATATTTTTTCACTCTCCTGAAAAGTTGTGTTTTTCACTTTAGATACTTTCCCATTGTATCGACAACACCTATCTTGAATTATTTGTAGGGAGGGTCAGTTTTAGGGCGGGGTTTTATCGTCTTGCGTTTAAATTATTCCTTACTCTTCTTCATACTCATCCTAGATTCCTGAAAGAATGCCCTGCAGGATTGCCGAGAAGGCATTAACTATTCAAGATCCGAGTGGAAAAGCGATAGTCACGTAAGGAATTCCTCTCACCTTGGAGAGAATCGCAAGGTACTGTCTCTTCAGGCCGCAACTATCACCCTATAATTAGCCTAGCTGTCTTGTCAACATTAACAGTTTTAATCAGACTCCATCTTCCTCCGCTCCAAAAAATGTAATCTATTAAAATGGTGTAAGGATTTAGATATATTTTGAAGTTTGGTGTCACATGTGATGTAGTAGTTAGCATCTATTCCGAAGGTTACCAGTTAGCAACCCGGAAGTTGGCGTTAGAGTTTCCTAAAAGGATTTAGAAATTATTAAGTTACGTCATTCGGAATGGACCTAAAATGGTACGTAAATCAGGTACTAGTTAAAGATTCTAATCCTAATTATACCTGGATTATATATATATATATATATATATATATATATATATATATGTGGATTATAGCATCCGATTTGACACAGCAACATAAAGTGGCGTTAAATGTTTAAAACTTTAACACGTAAAAATATATTATTATTATTATATTATTAGTTTTTACCTTCCATTGTCTTTTGTTTCATCAGATTCAAGTTTCTTATGTGTTTGTTTACTTGTAAATATTAATTCCTTCATTTTAGGAAGAACTTGCATCTATGTCTTTATTATATCTAAAACAATATCCTCATAATAGACTGAAAAGGCAAGAAACTGCTCCACTTTTTCGCCTACTTCAACATTTACTGGACAAAGGTTCAAAGCTCCCAATTAATTACAAAAGACTCATTTATATGATAGTTATCAGACCTATTTGGACATACGGAGTTGAGCTTTAGGGCTCTACTAAACCATCGAATTCATCTCGTATCCAATCCTTACAATCCAAATTCCTTCGTAAAATCCTCAATGCTCCTTATTATGTCACAAACAAACTCATCCATCATCATCTTAATATCCCATATGTTGCTAATTTGGCCCAAACTAGATATCTATACTTTCATGAAAAGCTCATCATCATTTGAATTCGCTAGTCTCTCAAATTGCTTCCCATAATATTCCCGATAACCCTCCGAGGCGTCTGAAAAGATGATCGCCTCGAGACCTTCTACTATAGAACTTTATTGGAGTTCTATCAATGTGTAGTTTCTCCGAAACTGTTTTTTCTTTTTTTTTCATGTCCTTTGTTCATACAGCAGATTTACTTGGTGTAATATAATTACAGTTGTAAATATCAATAAATTATTCTAAAAAAAAACGAAAAACAATATGCAATTACCGGGTACCGAAATTCTTGTGGACACTTCCATATCCTAATTATACCTGGATTGGCAACATTTTGGACTCCCATTGTAGCATCATCTGGTTAACCATCGCAGTATACAGTGTAAAGTATATGTAATAAATCACTTTAAAGAGAGACGTAGTTTTCGAGATAATTTTTAATTAAAATATTTAATAATCCATTTAATATGTACCACTACGACCCATAAACTTCGTAGAGACCATACTGTTTCTGAGGTAATGGTTGTGTAGGGATGTGATTCGTCCTAAATCACCTTCAACCCACAAGATTTTCCTCCAACTAAAGGTACCCAGTAGAGTCTGGGGCTGCTGATCCCAATCAAATAATTTATCTGTCTCAGCCGGATTCGAACCAGGGATCTTCAGCTCAGCTACTCAGTGTTCTACACAATGAGCCATCCCGCTCTCTTAATAATCCACATAGACATAAAACGAGCATTATTGAAGTACTCTTGTTCTATTGTGAATGAAATCCCGGAAATGCATCTGTTAGTTTAATTTATCTTTTTTATAACACTAAAACACAATTTTCTTGCAACAGTATTGGATTTTCATACAATTATAGCTGCTTGTGTTAACAGATTTCGTTTACAGTTTTTTTTACACTATTATACTTGATATAAAAACTTCTTCACTATCCGTGTTTCTATAAAGAAGGTAAAAGTACCTTGTGAAAAGTAATAGGAATTTACTGAAAAGTAGTACGTCTCCTGAGCATTGAAAGCGCTGCTAAAACGAATAATTTAAAAATCACAGCGTTGACCGCGAAACCAATCCAAGTCAATCTAATCTGTTAACTTCACAGAGCCAGCTGATCGCCATCGACGCTCAGGCCGTAAAACTTGCCGTGTAAATCAGGTTTGATATTTCCAACATCTCTTTTTTTCTAAGCCACGTACTCTGTCATCTTGGCAGTATTTCATCCAATGGCTCTGGCATAAGTTAGTTGGTATATGATGTGATGTCGGAGATGAAGAAACTTGACGGCCACTTGATAGGAGCGATTTATAAGTCTAGTGTCAACCAAGATAACTGATTTCTCAATAAGTACCTTCGACTCCCTACGTTAGGTGCGACACTGTCCCAGACGTTGCAAGCATTTTCTCCGGAGGTATCTAGTGCAACGCAGCTCGTGACGATACATATTCAGTTCCCTGTCCGGCCGCGGAAAGGTCAGACAATTTCACTTTTTCGCATTTCGATTTATATTGAATGCGATATATGTGCCTTGCTGCCAGCGGCCTATTAGCATACGATTTAGAGGTCGATTCGCTAAGGATCGTAATATCTTGTCGTTAAGTCCTCGCATTCTGAATGTAAATTGTAATACGGATTATTCAGATTCTTGCTTTCCTTTGGCTTCTGTGCGGATTTAAGATGATTTAAATTGATTCTTCTGAAGATCATAATTGCAAACAATTGAACATTGCATCATGGTGTAACTAGGAATGGAAGCGTCAGAGTTGATATGCAGAAGGTTCCGGTTTCAAATCTGGATGTTTTTAGATTTTTTTAAATCTCTTTTTATATTTGTATTCACATCTGTCAAGTACATGGAATTGGCTATCAGTGTAATAAAACAAAATTACATGTACAAGCAGTAGCCAGCGGTACCTCTACCATGGCTTAATTCAATATTATTACCAGTGGGTAGTGACTCTACATGTCCTATCATGTATTATTTACTCTTATAGCAATTGTACTAGATGTATATATTACAGTTGTACAACTCAATAAAATAATAATAAAAAAAAAATATTATTACGTTAACAGATCCATCATCCACGTTCTTCATCCTACATTTTACAGACATGAAAGTTGTCGCCATTTCTTCTTTTAATTGGTATGCATGTCCTTGTAGTATTCCTTAAAATCGTTTGTAGTATGTGTTCGTCAATCGTTGGTACTTGCAACTCACCAATCGTTGCTAGTCAGTATGCACAGTTTTGTTATAGTATTACTATAGTGCTTTTGTGATAAATCTAAGTACTTCTGATTGAAAACCTGGTGGTTGAGCGTGTCTTGGACAGATCGCCTTCTTGCAGAACCGTTCTCCTGGAAACAGTTTAGTCTCTTCCAAGTAATGAACCCAAGACCCTTCACGGGTTTTATGGTACAGGTTTTTACTTTTTTTTATGACTGGAAATATTTTACTTATTTCATTGTTACTAATAATATAATAAAAAGTAGGGAAAAATTCATGACTATGTTTCTTCTTAGACGAAGAAGACGCTTCCGCCTATTCTTTACTTACACCCTCTCCTTACTCAACATTCAGTAATTTCGTTTCTCGTGACTACCGCTGCTTCTTTCTTGGGGTAATTTCTTAGTCGTTCTCATCCGGTGGTCCCGTCTCAAGATTTGACTGCTTGTAAGAAACTTGAGTACTCAAGGTTTACGGAAGTAATTCCATTTGTTTTGTTGTTTTTGTAGTTAAGCAATTCTTGAAGGTGTTTTTTTTTTCAGTTGATAGATAAAATGGTTATAACTAATCATCTAATACCAATTCATAGATTCTGAAGTAATGTTCCAGAACTTAATCAATGAAGCAATTCCCGAGGTTTTTATTATTTTTATTCTAAATGTTTTTATAGTAGCAGGAAAATTAAGGGAACAGATAAATAGAATAATTTTGTAGTTAATATTTGAGAGTATTTATCCGCATAACTGGTTAATGTTTAATATTTTATAACTATTAAACTGCGCTTCAATCGTGCGCATTTAAAAAAATCAGATATGTCATATGAAAAAACGCTACTGTTATGTCTTTTTCTAACCCAAACACTTTTCACATTCTATGTATAATTCTATTTATTCTATTTTTTTGTGTCTAAACAATTTCAACTACTAAAATATTTATAAATTCTGATTCTCCGCCTAGTGAAATGTCTGGCCGTTTTTTAGTATAAAATTAAAAATTCTGTATTATTTTTTCTTTATTTTTTATCATTTATCATTAAAATTTAACTGGTTGAATTTAAAAAAAAAACTAAATGGCTAGAAAAATAATTTTTTATTTTAAAAGATTTTAGAATAGCTTTCGTTTAGAAATGAACGAAAATTCGACTGTTCTCTGAAATAAGTAAAAAACAAAACAATGCAAAATATTATGACATTGGTTTTTTATTTGTCATCATAAAACATTTATTGATCATATTTATTTTTTTGTGTTTTTATAACAACAGAATTTTTAAAAAATTACTATTGTCCTTACTTGAACTATATTACGGTCAACAAAACATTTTTAGACACTTCTCTTTATTTTAATTAATCAAGGAAGTAAAAATATGAAATTATTATTTCGATAATAATCGTTGTATTATTCAGAAACTCCTACAATATCATTACTTCCTTTCTCACAACCTTCTATTGTGTATTTTTTTTTTTTTTTACATTGGTTGAATGCTAAATTAACAATGTTCAGAACTTATTGAGAACTAAAAGGAATTGAAATATGTATTACTTTTTAATAGTTTAACAATTGCTAATATTCCGCTTAACATTTATGTAAGGAAAATAGGTTTCTATTACTAATAGATTTTTTTTCGATTGGGCCACTATAAACTACTGTTTATCAACTGTTTTTTGTTTCTGTCCTACGTCCAAATTGCTCCTGTTTTTCTTTTTGGTCTTGTAAACTCAGTACTTTGATGTTCCTTCAGTAACATCCGGAGATAGTTCCATGCACTTTTCAGTTATCTACTACTTAATATTACAAAAAGATTACCAAATATATATATATATATATATATATATATATATATATATATATATATATATATTAATATAAATATAAATAGAGATTTATTTAAAATTTAGTTATCTATATACCACCCTAAATATTCATCAATATATATCATAATTCCAATATAGCCTGTTATTAGCCTGTTAATTAGTCCAATATAGCCTGATTATATTATCACGTACCTTACTTAAAACATACCTACTTTTATACAATTGATATTTTACATTTTTATGAACTGTCTTCTTACATTCTCTTATGTAATTAATATTCTTTACACTAGTATAAAGTATTTTCTACCTATTAATATTAATACTGTATTTTCTAAAATAATTTTTATTTTCAATTTTATTCTATTTTATATAATTCGTTTCTAGATTTTTATAATTTTACAATTTTTATTTCTTCTTTTTTATTACCTGTAATTTTAGTGCGCAATTCTTATCACTTTCTAATTTACCCATATCATTTCACATTCCTATAGTATATTCAGTTTTTATTTATCTGTAATACCTTAATTTTTTAACTGTCAACACTTTCTGTTTTATTGTTATTTTCTTCATGTTTTATTATTATTTTCTACATTTTAACCTTCATAATTACTTTACTGTACACCTTTATCAATTTTTATCATCATTATTACACATAATTATCAATTTTTGCCTGTATTCACCTTCTTTTAGTTTATCTATATTTAAAATGTTTTATTATATTCATACCGCTTTCTTAAATTGTCTGTATTTTGCTTATAGCCCTGAAGAAGACCTACAACGTAGGTCGAAACGTTGGCTAACAATAAATATCATCTGAAATTACTTGAGAATTTCATTCAGTGACCTCTACCCGGACCAATTTCTTCAACATAAATTATCATAGGTCAACAATTATTATCAATATGAGATATATTTATATTTTCAACAGATAATTGAATTTCCTTTTTTGGATTTTTTTTTTCATATTTCTTTAAAAATTTTACAATTTAAAAAATTATTCTTATGAAATAACATCCAGTCAAAAATCTACCTGCAATATCAGTTTTGTCTTCTCACAAATGATGATCAACCAATCATGATCATGATCACAAATCACAAGTCTTGATTTTCATCATTCAATTTATCTACCTGTTGACCGATTTGTCTAGCAAATTTTTATATCTATCTAACTGAGGTTTCTTCACACCAACTATGTCCACTATCAAGGGTAGCCTTCGTATTCTTTTTAAAAGGGAGTAAAAAATCCTTGGGTATGCCGTCCTTCGGAAGGGGCGTATATGGAGGTTCTCAGCCTTTACGGTGTACCACTGTAGTATCTTCCGATTATCTGTAGCATAAAGTGACGCTAATTGAATAAGTAACTCCAATTAAACGAGTAATAAGATTACAATAAGGTTACATGAGACCAAGAAGTAGACCAACATTTCTTTTCAAATAGAGTCGAGTAAAAATGGACCCATAATATTATTTTTAGGTAAACGGCTAGGTTTTCCTCAATCAGTCTATGTATCTATGTGCCTATTTTTCAGGCATCATATGAATAACGAATATGTCTTTTCTTTCATGTGCAGTCTAGTTTCGTCTTGACTACCCTCTCCGGATCAGCGTCCAGATGCCCTATCTCCACAGATCCCTCTGGACAGCTAGAAAGTAGTTACTAGTTATGCTGTGGCAACTGCTAAGTTGTCCGAAGTCTCTTGGGGACTTGAAATTGGACCTCCCTCTCCTCTTGGACGGAATGTTAAATCATGTCCGGTTTTGGCGGTAGGCCCCGTCGTACCATTCACTTGGAAAGTTTCTCATTGCCGTAGCCCCATTCGAGCAACAGCCGTGTGTTTTTATTTTGACAGGAAAGGGGATCTAGATATGGGGGGAATTTGTTTCGGAGGAATTACTCTGCCTATTTCTCCTTTCCATTTCCTTATACGGGGATGCGTGGAGTTAGGAAGATGGGCGCATTTATAGTCTACCATCTCTTGAGGTGTAGCTGAATATTTACCTTTCGTCACAATTATTTTACATACATCTCTTATGCAAATAGTCTACGATTTTTTTTTAATTTCTATGAGTATACAGATAATTTATTTAATTTGATCGAGCTAAACTAGACAGCTATGTGTACTCGTGGGGTTTAACATAAATACCGAAAAAATAATGACAAATTCACAGAAAGGAGATATAAAAATTAATAACCATGAAATCAGTTTCGTTGAGCAATATAATTATTTAGGAAAATCCATTTCATTTAAAGATAGAAAAGATGAAATCAACAAAGGTATTAACTGGGATGGAAAAAATACTGGTGCTTGAAACACATTTTTAAAAGTCTACTACCTACAGGATTAAAGGTAAAGGTATTGGAATCCGGTAATATTGTATGGTTCGCAGACATGGTCGGCAACAGAAAGCTATTACAAAAAATTAGAGAGGACGCAAATACAATTTTCTAGAAGTATGATGGGTATCAGAAGAGAAGACCACATCAGAAACAGAAACGTTCCAGGCTAGGATAAAAGTTAAAAGCCTAATAAAAGAAGCAGAGCAACTGAAACGGAGGTGGGCCGGACATGTTGCCAGACTCAATACGAAAAGATGGTCGAAAATTGCCACAGAATGGATACCAAGATACCACAAGAAAAGGAAAGGAAGACCATTTACAAGATGGCGAGATGAGATCGTACAAAGAGTAGGAGACTGTTGGGCTACTGTGGACATATGGACCAAGGTTATAAAGAACTTAAAATAAACTAATGGACAATACATTTTATTTAATTATTGGCAAAAAGTTTCTTACTTTTTTATAATAATGTTAGGTTAAATGTTTTAAATACTGTAAATAATGTAATGTAAATACTTCATTCATTGAAGAAAAGTAAATTTTGTAAATTTATGTTAAACTGACTCTCCAAGGGAGAGGTTTTTTTGTCCTGTAAAGGATGCATCAATAAAAGCTGCTATTATTATTATTATTATTTAATTTATTTATTCTCTTAACAGTCTAGTTTGAATCCCGTGGTATATGGAGAACCTTCCTGGGGCTCACCCAGCCTCTATCTATAATGTTAGTATCCTTAATATTGGTGTTGATGTTGAGCTTGGTCTAGGAAAAATTACCTCCCTGTAAAACGGTTTTTCTCGTATATATTTTTTATACATTAATAATGAAAATTAATCGAATAGATTATACAATGTTAACAGGAACAACTGGTAAAGTAATATTTGTCGTTAACAATAGTAACTATAACATTATTTGTAGTAATTCTATGAAATAACTAATGCATAATTATAATATAAAAACACATGTTATTTATAAGTTATAGATATATAAGCGTATTTTATCCCGAAATCTAAAAACCAAAATTGATAAAACCATCGTCCTTATGACTCTTCTTCTTCTTTGCGGATGTGAAACTTATATATATATATATATATATATATATATATATATATATATATATATATATATATATATATATATATATATTCTGCGATATCTTCACAGCCTTCGTGACACAACAGCTGTTTTACATAAAAGATACGAGAGGGAATAGTTTAAATGTACGGTTACAGTGTGTTGAGTTAATTGAAACCCTTAAATTGAAATTTGAAAGAAACATTTGTGTTGTTCAAATTTCAATTTGAACTTCGGTAAAGGCATTGAAAGCTGTTTCTTTGTTTTTTTTCAGGTGAGGGAATGTTCAGTTGAAAATTATTGTAATTATTTAAGACATGTCAATATGTATTGTAAATAAATCTTTGTTTTTTTTTTCAGAGAAACAATTCCATCTTTATTTCTATATACAAAGGAATAAAAACATTATAAATTTATAATATATATATATATATATATATATTACTTCTGTTTCTTTATGCAGGGAAGCCATGCCATTTCCTTGCAGATATACTCAGTCGAAAGTGACCGTTATGTCATCCCTATTGTGAAACAATAGAAGCGCCTTTGACCTACTCTGATGACAAATATATACTCAGTTCTTATCGTTTCTTATCTACTTTTGTCTGTTAATAAACCGGTGAGGTAATTATAATAACAAAGTTATAAACATTTAAAAAGATTTATTTATTGAAATTTACAATTCCATTAAAACAATTCTAGTTAATATAATGAAAGATACACCTAGATCAAGGCAAGTAGAGATACTCCTCAGTGGTAATACTCAAACAACAAATTCAACTTAAAAGGTTACGAGGCCATCTTCTTTTCTAACATCTCGGTGTGTTATCGGGAATTAACGATGGAACTAGTGGGTTTGGGTGGAAATAAAGTATGTCATGAAAGGATTTATATGTATATATATAAAAAATCGGGTTTCATATTTCTTTTATTATTTTTCTTTGATTATTATTACCTAATATCAAGAATTATGATTTACTAGCTTTTGCCCACGGCTTCGCTCGCGTGGAATTTGGCCTGCCACATAAAGTTTCTTGACAGATCATTTTAAATAAATAATTTAATTTTGTTTTAACTAAAAGTTACTCGTACATCCTAAATTTCAGATGTCTAACTTCAAAACTGACGGATTCCATACAATCTTTGAACCCCTATTATAATAAGGGGAGAACCCTTGGCCGCAGAATTGCCCAAATTCCTTTCTTAGTGTCATTTTAGCTATACAAAGAACCTATCTGCGAATTTCAAGATGCTGAGTTCAGTGGTTTCTGCTGTGGGTTGATCGCTGGGTGTGTTAGTCAATCAGGTTACATTTTATATAATCTTCGCCTGTATGGTGTGTTGATAAAAAGTAGCCTATGTCCTTATAGGCTTGAGATTATCCATATCAAATTCCATCACAAACGGATCAGCACAGCTGTGAAACATACATTGACACAGATTGACAAACGGGACGGACAGAAGTTACTTTCGTGTACTGTTGTTCGTGTCAGTAAAGGATAAGTATGTAATGTTATTGAATTTATTGAAAAAGATTACTTAGTATAACGGTTTCACTTGTCGTACGGCAGCAGCCAGAAATCAAAACTGAAAGAATATAGAAGATATTAAGATAATGTACATATGTAGGTAATTTATAAATGTGTTTTTAGTTTTGGCGGTCCTACTTACCTACTGCCAAGGCCGTAGACAGGAAAACCTTTCGGGAGGGGTTCAGGTCAGGATCGAGGATTTTTATACCATTATTTATGATAATTTTTAAAATTTTGATAAATTTGCCCAAATAAAATATTATTGGATGATGACTGATATAAATGCAATACGCAACAACAACAATACTTCAATTCTTGATTTTTGATACGATTGTTAACTATTGTGAAGTTGTTGGAGGACATTTTCAAGCAAATATGATGTAAAATGTGTTGGATCCTATGTTATGTGTGTTGTTTTTAATTTAATTTGCACTTTTTTAACCTAGCATTAATTTTTAATACTAACTAAATTTCGGGATTTCGGTGGGGGCTTGACGCCCTACCCCCCCTCCTCCCCCCCTTGGCTACGGCCTTGCCTAATGCAATATACGCTTGTAAACTCTATGACACTTGATTTGTCCGTTCAGCGAAAAAATGTAGATTTTGCGAGTAAGAAACACGTGAGCGAGCTATTCAGGGGGGAACCCTGTAGCGATGCTAACAATATTTAACAATTAAATTAAATAACCGGGATTACCTACTGACCATATGTTGGAGGTAATATTGGTAATGTGTTATATGTGTTATATAAAACAAGATCCCGCCTTTCTGATCTCTATATACGTTCACACAGAACTAAAGCATTCGAACGTTCCTTTCTCGCCCGCTCCACCACAATGTGGAACTCAATCCCTCCTAATATCCGTCATACTCCCTCTCTATCATTATTCAAATCCTGGCTGTTTCAACATCTATTAGCTTCCCAGAAGGATAGTCTCTAGGTAGGTTAGTCATTTGCTTAGAATGCAATGTATATAATAACAAACTGTGTTATCTAGTTCTTTTAATTCTGCTCTTTGAAAAGCTGTACATCATGTAAACAAATTATTGAATGCTAGCTCATGCATTCAATTTCAAAAGCTTTGGATTTATCTATTCTCTGTAATTGCTTAATATCCTGTCAAGATCTGTACTATTTATTTACTTACTATTATTTTTGTTTATATATTTCTTTTTAAATTGTTTTCTGTCATGTTTTCACGCTTTATGATTTGTAACATTTAGCCTTCTGGCCAGATAAATATTATGTTTTTATTCCTGTTCATATCTGTTATTCTAAAGGGACTTTGTCCCAGAATAAAGTTACTTTTCTATTCTATTCTATTCTATTCTATCGTGTGGTAATGTATATTTATCGTTATATTATCACCAAATTACACAAAAGCCTATTATAAATTGTAGCCTATGCGCTATTCTGATGTATAACTATTACTGTAAAGTTTCATCCAAATCCGTTCAGTAGTTTTTGCGTGAAAGATTAACAAACATACATACAAACTTTCGCATTTATAATATTAGTAGGACAATACAAGCGATTTACTAGGTATTAAATCAATGTATTTTACATTCCATCAAGGCAATAAGCAACAGTAATTTGTAAAGAGAAAGTTATTTAATAGTTAATAAACTATGTATTATCACCTTATTTGTTCTTCTAACATTTAGAAATAACGGTGATTGGGAAATTAAATAATATTAAACAAAATTATTACTTTTAAGCTTCCCAAAAGAAAATGAAAGGAGTAATAAAAAATACTATTATTTTATTTCCGCCGACTTACTTTCTAAATAAAATAATATTTTTTTTAGCGTTGTTCTAATCGATATTTTATTTTAGTTCTTTATCGATATATATATAAAGTTCTATGTTATTGCTTATGCTCTATTATTAGCTTGTCTAAAAATGTACAATTTATAAATATTTGAACTCTTCAACTCCCTTGGAGGTTTTAGTACCTCTTACCTGCTTTTAAGATGCATGTCTTGTAATATTTTTTATGCTATGGTTTTATTTCATTCTGTAAGATGTTATATTAGTAGTTCTTTAGATTGGAACGAAGCCATAAATACTAGGATAAGGCCGTGTGGGTGTGTCATGTCTGTCTGTATACCTGGTCACTCTCTTACCATTCAAATCGTTTAAATATATGGTCATATTATAAAAAAAAATGTAACGAATTGTGTGTTACACATTAAATTTTATCTAATAGAAGAAAAAAAAAGGACTGATCATACTTATGTAGGTGCTGGATTACTGATCTCAATGTCCTAAGTTCGGAGACTGGCTGTGGCAGATATATTATAGGTTAGCAGCAGTAAATTGACCAAGCTGTAATTGGGAGACTCCCTGGGGCTCACCCAGCCCCTGTTATTAATTTACTCTCACTTGGTGTTCGAGTACGAATTTTCTAATTACCATTTTTCTTTTTAATTTATCAGCTAATATGGTGTTACGTCTCTTAGGAGATAGCGCACTTAATTTTTCTTTGTTTAGGTAACTAAATCTAACCACTAAAGGAGGGCCAAAAGATGATATCGGTTTGAACATGAATCAGTTTAATTTAAATTATTGTAAATATTGCAATTTTCTTTATCCTTATAGGTTATCTATGATGCTTGGGAAACATGACTACAACGTAATGCAAATAAGATAATCATAAAAACGATAGATCTGTTGCACTTATCGTGGCCACAACGATAATGCATATAATAAAAGCTGATAAATGTGGTAAGAAAGACAAAAAAGAGTAAACAAATAAAAACCACAGTTGTGAAATCTACATGTCATTGATCAGTTTATCAAATATATTTTAATTATGTATTTCAACAATTAAAACTAAGGTTAGAGGTATCTGAACCCGTTATTTGTCTATTATAGTATTTTCTTTTCCGGCTTAAACTTATTCCGATTTAAACAAAATTTTCCGAATTACGTTTAATTTTTCGTATCTTAGTTGGTATTCGACTGGCAACCCTTTGCCTTGCGATCATTCCATTGTTGCTAAACATCTGTCTTAATTGATTACGCTTTACGCTCTGAATATTGTAAAGGGAAAAATTAACTTTCAGATTCGGGCTATTATAGCAGACGACGCTTTCGGTATCCAACTTTCGTTTTAATACTTAATAGTGCTGTTATAATCCTGCACTTGGAAGTTAAAAAATATATATAAATAATTTATTTATTTGAAAATGGTGTCAAAACTGGAGATTTAAAATAAATTCTCACAAGTCAAATCACCTTTATCCTCCGTCATAAACCAATGACTTCGTGTCCTCCTATATCGTTCAATAACATCCCACAGATTCCTGTAGAACAAGTCCGGTACTTAAGACTTACCTTGATAAAAGATTAACTTGGAATCCTCATAATTTCCTAATAATAACAAGAAACAGCTCGCCATTTCGCCACTCAAACCCTCTAGTTTCAAACCCTAGCTTCCTGTTCAATTCCCGATAATCCTCCGAGGCATCTGAAAATAAGATGGTCACGTGACCTTCTTAGTTGAACTTGTGATTTGAGTACTATCAGTGGTTAATTTCTCTACTTCTCGTTATTCCATGTCATTATGTATCAGTTAGCCTATTTACTTGTTGTATTATTGTAATACAGTTGTAAATATCAATAACTATATATATAAAAAAATATTCCATTTGATAAAGGATATATGCATTTTTAATAATTCCATCCGTGATTAAGGAGATTATTTTTTCGTTGGTCGTATAGATACACAAGGTGAAGATTGTCCAGATTAGCGTTCAAAGAGACTGTCTCAAAACCGTAAAAAATATAAATTAAAAAGCCCACATTTTAACATTACCACATATTAAGTTCATTGGTAATGACCGTTCGATATATATAAACAATTTGCCATGTAACAATTATATACTCCACGATATTAACTCTAAATTAATAATACTACAAGGTTATTACATTAGATTATCGCAATATTATTATTTTTTTATTAGAATACCATCATTTTTTTTAATCTTCTCTGAGGGTTTTAGCGTAATAATCTTCTCAAAATAACTTATATCTCAAATATACTGAAATTTATTCGATCGAAATAAGAATATACGAAATATCCTTACAAATTTATATTTATAATTTAAGAAAAAGCATTAATATATACAAATTCAAATGAACAACGTCATAACTAAAAAATAACTAATTTTCAATAGACGTAAGTTCCATGTGAATTAAATAAATTAAAATTTAGGTGTTAGTAAAGCAAATGGGTCCTATTATAATAATGGTTTTGAAATTATTTTACTAACCATTTAAACATTTTTAAAAGCTTGAAACTTTTTGAGAGTTTGAAACTTACGTTAAACTTCAAATTCTAACATATAATAAACTCAGTATAACTTTATTAAACAAAAATAAAAAAACACAATGGAAATGGAATATCAGATCTGTCGTTCCAGAATTTAAAAAATTGAACGAATGCAACTACTACTGAAGAATGTCAAATTTTGAGTTAAGTCGTTGTTTATTTCAAGGAGTGGATAAGGAAATTATTATTATAAATTGAAGATGCACAGAAAAAAAATAACCACTATCACACTACAAGATTATTATTTTTTTTAGAATACCATCATTTTTTAATCATCTCTGAAGATATTGGCGCAACAATCTTCTCCAAATAATTCATATCGGATGTGTACTGAAATTTATTCGATCGAAATATAAAATACACAAAATATCCTTACAAATTAATATAGTACAAAATTAAGATATGCTATGTTAACCGTGCTTATTTTAAAAATAATCAAATGAAAGTTTGAACACTTTTATTTGTTTAGTTTTAAAACAATGATAAACTGTTTACTACTTAATACATCTTAGGTGACTTAAAGCTGAATTATTGCCACGATTCCATTGTTCAGTCTCTACCTACCTTTTCATCGCCAATTACTTCCAGATACCTGCCTCTTAACCAGCTATAAAGGACAAAGTGAAATCGTCCTCCGGCATCAGAATCGTGGACCATTTTGCGATCTCCGAACGGTTTTGAACGCACTTCATTCAATTATGCAAAGAGAAATCCGGGCGATCTATTTCGTTGGAATTGTCCCGAGGGAATGGTTTCGACGGAGGCAGCATAAATTTTATGAAATGATCGGCCACAACTCGTTGAGGAGGAATGCGATCAATATTCTCTCCTTTCGATTTGTCCTTTCATTTCTGTATTTTGTTCTTTTAGTGCTTCTTAGTTACAAATCGATTTATTTTTTCTAATCAATCCTGCAGCCATATTTGTTAAGGATATTAGATATATTATTAAACGTATAAGACCGTGGAAAAAATTCCAACGAAAAGCCCTTAAGTCTCCAAACTAAAACAGAAATTATCTGTCCAATATTTCGCCCATTCAGGCATCCTCCGGGTAGATAGCAAAAAATCAACAAAAAAACAAAAGAACAAAAAAAAAACATGAATAATGCACCCAAGAAGCATCCCACCACCTCCAAAGCTCAAATGCAACTAATGAATCATAAGGAAGGTTACTCGATCCCGGCTGGGTAAGGTTAGATAAAAATAGCTGATAAATACTTCAGAATATGAAAATTCAACATAAACTCATCAAACTACAAAAAGCACAACAGGAAAAAATAAATAATTGTAAACAATACCAAAGAATAAGACAAAAACCATATGAAAAAATGAAAGTAAGATTGCAATGAAAAGAAAAACATTATCAAGACACCAGTGGATTTTTGGCTATTCCACGAAATATATAAATATTGAAAAATAAAAAGAGACCTTAAATACATGTTAAAACCATGGAAAAAAATCCAACGAAAACCCCTTAAGTCTCCAAACTAAAACTATTAGTTTGGAGACTTAAGGGCTTTTCGTTGGAATTTTTTCCAATATATAAATATATAAATTAACGAAAAGCCCTTAAGTCTCCGAACTAAAACTATTAGTTTGGAGACTTAAGGGCTTTTCGTTGGAAATTTTTCCATGGTCTTAACATGTATTTAAGGTGTCTTTTTATTTTTCAATATTTAATAAACGTATCCTATTTAATATTATCGACTTAATATTAATATTATTTATTTTTAGTTTAATGTATAAATGAATCTCAGTAATGTTAGTTTGAATTTAATAATGAAAATTTATGGATTTTATTCATCCATATATGGGCTGCACAAAATCATACAATTATTCTGTGCATGTGTCACCAAATGTCTAAAAAGATGGTCCAATTTTAATGACACCTTTTCTGTGTGTTCAAATGAATTCGAGAATGGTTCAAATTCACAATTCGATCTAATAGATAATTAAAAAAAAATTAATTTGTTCTATATATCCGCCAGTCTCTCAAATTGCTTCCCATACTTTTCCTGATAACTCTCCGCGGCGTCTGAAAAGAAGATAGTCTCGAGACCTACTATAGAACTTTATGGGAGTGCTACTGATGGGTAGTTCTCCACAAGTGTTTTTTTTTTTCATGTCGTATTGTTCATATTACCAGATTTACTTGTTGTAATATTATTATAGTTGTAAATATCAATAAATTAATCTAAAAAAAAAATTATTCTCCTCCTAAATAGGCATCGCTGGGATCGCGATTAAAATTCAATTAAAAATATATTATTAATTGATTTTTTTTACATATATTTTTTATTAAAACGATCCAAATAATTATAATTATTTTATGAGAGGAAAATAGTTGACTGGATGGTAAAATGGAGACCGGAGATAGTTGGAGGGTGCAGTCAAAAAAACACCAAATAAGTACTAGACTTATATTTAGTTAGTGCCGACGTTTCGACCTACAATGTAGGCCATCTTCAAGGCAACTGGGAGAGCCCTGAACCCCCCAACTATCCGTTATCCATTCTCCATAATTTTTTTTATAATAATTTTCGAATTTTAAACAGTTGAACAGGACGTATGCTGGGCCTCCTAATGTATTTATATACTTATATAATTATAAATGTCGAACAATACACAGGTAGACTGTAACACGAGAGTAGCCTCTCAGTATTAGTGTTCTTATAACACGAAGTGATACATTTAATCTCTAATTGTCTATTAATGACGACTTGCAAATCATGCAACAGATCTAACAAGCAAAGTTATGCAATTCAATCTTAAGCGAAGCGTAATGGAGAATATTATTTTATATATATATTTTTTAGCTGTTATTTATTTTTTATAAATTTGATTATCAATTACAGGAAGAACCGGTAACCGAGTCAGCCAGCAAACTGTCTTCTATACCTGATCAGGTACCTACCCTTATTTGGGAATGTTGGTGCTTGATTATTTAACGTTACCTAACTTATATAAAGAAATAATAATTAATATTCTAACAATATTATTTTAACCGTGTATGAATATTTTTATAACAACGTAGAAATTAACGCATTTACTAAACAAGTAATGTTCGACTTAATAATATAATTTAATTAATTACGGTTGTAATAATTGACAATTATTAATTTATTTACTCGAGCAAGTTTCTAAGTTTGATCTGTTACTATAATATTATAACTATTAGAAAATGTTAATGCCGTGGAAAAATTCCAACGAAAAGCCCTTAAGTCTCCAAACTAAAACAGAAATTGAAATCACCTGTCCAAGATTTCGCCTATGCAGGCATCCTCTGGGTAGAAAGAGAATAACAGCAAAACAAACATGAATAATGCACCCATGAAACATCCCACCACCTCCAAGGCTCAAATGCAACTAATGAATCATAAGGAAGGTTACTCGACCCCGGCTGGATAAGAGCCACTGGTTTCTTGATAATGTTTTTTTTTTTTTTACTTTCATTTTTTCATATGGTCTTTGGTCTTATGTTTTTGCGTTGTTTACTATTATTTATTTTTTCCTGTTGTGCTTTTGAAGTTTGGCGATTGTATGTTGAATTTTCAAATTCTGGAGTTTTTATCAGCTGTTTTTATCTAACCTTATCCAGCCGGGATCGAGTAACCTTCCTTATGATTCATTAGTTGCATTTGAGCCTTGGAGGAGGTGGTATGTTTCTTGGGTGCATTATTCATGTTTGTTTTGTTGGTATTCTTTTTCTACCCTGTACATGCCTGAATAGGCGAAATATTGGACAGATAATTTCAATTTCTCTTTTAGTTTAGAGACTTAAGGGCTTTTCGTTGGGATTTTTCCACGGTCTTAACATTTATGTGAGGTCTCTTTTTACTTTTCATATAAATATAACTCAAGTTTATTTCAGAGATTCTTTATTAATTTGTACTTTTTAACAGCGATTCGAATCCAGGTATTCTATAAAATGTCATGGAGTTTTTGAAGTACATTTATAAATAATCTTGTCCTTTCGTTTGTATAAGTACTTTTTTAAAAATAATCCCTTTTAATATTTTCCAAAAATACAAGTGATCATGTGCTTTAGTATGAAGTAGATAGCATAATACTGGGAAATGTCTAAACTTCTGTAGTAATTTCATCTAGAAATGGAAGTTTTAACAAATATATATCATCTATACCCTGAAATGTTTGTTGAAACTACTAATTTTTGATGTAATGATTACTGAAATCTACTCATTACCCATAATTACATTCTCCTTTCCATAATAAAGCACACGATAACTTTTTGGAATTTGGAATTTAATATTGGAAGGTATTTTTGGAAAATATTAAAAATGAAACGAATAAACAGTTTAAACTTTTAACTCAACTCGAAGCGACAACCTGCGGGACAGATACATACTATAATTTCTGACTTGTTTCCTAAATAAGCTTGTTTTAGCTTAGATATAGTTAATCATACTTTTAATCCTACTCTAAATTTACATTAAATTAAAATCGCATTTCGAAAAGATTTTCTCACTCCCTGTGAAATGAAAAAATAATTTCATCACGTGCTTATTCAGCTAGGAGTCGTCATTCAGAACTGATTTTTCTGCATTTCAGTCGTTTGCAATTTTCAGCACTTTACCATTGCTTTCTCACTACTTTCTTTCCCTCGACTGCAGGCTAGAGAAAGTGAAGTCATTGATGGAAAAATGCTTCATTCTTCACACCCCATTACGTTATTGTGTTCCAGCTTGCGAATCGGTTACTTGAAGTGACCATGGCGTAATGGACTGATCAGTTACTGATGGAACTGTGGATGTTTATAATTATTAGTTATTTCTAGTTTATTTTAATTAATACGGGCTGGTAAAGGTGTTAAGTTAGGTGCGTGATAGCCCAGTGTATAGAGCGCTGACTTGTCCGGGTTCACATGCCGCTGTGACAGGTTATGTATTTAATTTGATGACATCCAAGAATGAACCCTGTGGGATCTACAAACCCTCATGCGGCTCACCCAGCCTCTATAAAATGGCTCCCTTAATGTTGGTGGAACAACGTAGGTGTTAATTCACGGATGAATCACCTCCATTGGCGATATAAACAATACAGACTGTTCATTTATTTTTCTTCTTTATCTTCAAGAATTTGATTGTGGTATTTGGAAAGAACGCTTCAATGCGATTTCGAAGGAGTGTTTATCTTACTAATATTAAAAATGTAAAGTTTGTATGTTTGTCTCCCTTTCACGCAAAAACTACTGAACGTATTTGGATGAAACTTTACAGTAATATGGCTTATACATCAGAATAACACATAGGCTTTAGCAAGCGCGGATTTATGGGGGGAGTCGTGCCCCCCCGACTGTTTTTAAGTACTGTGGAGAATCCATTATAGTACATGATTAAAGTCAAATCACATGATCATAGTTGTTAAAAAACAGAAAGAACATGAGCGAAACTATTTGTTTTGATATCCTACTAATCCTACTAATATTATAGATGCGAAAGTTTGTTCGTTTGTGTCTCTTTCACGAATGAAACTTTACAGTAATATAGGTTAAACATCAGAATAATCCATAGGCTATAGCAAGGGCGGATTTAGGAGGGGGCACGGGGGTACGTGCAGTTTTTAGGAGCTGTGGAGAATCCATTATAGTACATAATTTAAGGGAAAACAGGATAATAGGTTATAATATAGGTTATACATCATAATAACACATAGGCTGAATAGGAAGAGCAGATTTAGGGGACACGTGCCCTTCCCCTCCAGACAGTTTTTTGTGTCCTGTTGAGAATCCATTATAATACATAATAAAAGGCAAATCAGGAACTTAGCATCTTGAAATTTGCAGATACGTTCTTTGTATAATTTAAGAAAGAAATTTGGATAATTCCACCCCCAAGGGCTTTCCCCTTAATATAATATGGGTTCAAAGATTGTATGGAATCCGTCAGTTTTGAAGTTAGACATCTGAAATTTTGGACGTACGAGTAACTTATAGTTAAAAAATAAATTATTTGTTTAAAATGATCTGTCGCGAAACTTTATGTGGCAGACAAAATTCCATGCGAGTGAAGCCGCGGGCAAAAGCTAGTAGTATTATATTCAAGATTATTCGAAGGTATTTGGTGAATGATTTTATTTATTCGATCTAAAATAGTAACATAATTTGGATTATTAAAAAAAAAACATAGAAAACTTTGACTACTTTCTGAGGATTCGCTAAACACTTAAACATACTCTAGAATGGCCAGTACTTCTCGATAGACTCCTTTTATATTATTGTTGTTGGAAATAGACACCACATCATCTTGTTGCCTAGCCGTAGGAGTCCAATTAAGGTGCTCTCCTGTAATCGTGTCAATTGTCTACTTCCTGGATCCATGTACCACCTACGGCCCAAATGAAATCATCCAGTTCTCGCAGGGTCTTCTGTTACCCTCCTTCCAGAAGTCCCTCCGGGGCAAGGATGCTCTGCTGTAATTAAGGCTAGAAAGTAAAGTTAAATATTAGCGGCCTAGATTCGCAACCCAGATCGTGGAAGTACCATTAATGTTGCTAGTTCACCATAATTTTTTTTAACATTTTCTAACTAAATTGTTTATACATTTTATATCATAACCTAGTAATTTTATTAGAGCAAAGGCAAAATTAGTAGATAGATTAGTCACTTTTTTTTTAATTATTGATTATTAATATATATTATAGACTAGTTTTTTATTATTTTATATTTAGAAATAGATTAAACTTTTTTATATTGAATGTAACTTGCTAATAATGGACAATAACTTTTTTAAATAAGTAATTAAAATAATGGTATCTGTTCCGGAGGTTGTAATTAAGGGTAAAAAGTAGATTTCGGTAATCATTTCACAAAGAAATAAAAGTTGGTACTACCATTTCGAAGTATATATGATATATGTTATATGTGATCACATTTTCCCTTAATACATACTCTGTTACACACTAAAACTTCATGATAGCGGCAATCTGCGGAATAAGTATAATATACATATATATTATGGATATATTGCTTACAAAATGATAATCGATTCAATCTTGGGAACTTCGCTTATCTACTATGACCGGTGCGAATCAAGAAGTAAAACATCACATGAGTATATCGATACATAATACATATACACACAAACTGAATTCAATATTAAGTATTATTTCTATATTCAATATTTATTAAATTCCTTCTATTTACTCATATAAAAAGAGGTATATATATAAACCTCTTATATATATATATATATATATATATATATATATATATATATTCATTTATTAAATGTCAATATATAATAATTAATCCTTTTCTGTTAATATACCTTAAAACATTTCGACGGCCTCGATGCAGAAAGTAAAAAGTCAAAAACTCCACTTTTCAGGAAATAATAAAAAAAAACGTTTCTACAATTTCCTTCGAAAAATAAATTGTAGGTATTCTCATAAAATGTTATTATACAAGTAGTGATTGTTGAACTAATTAAAGTTACGTAATTTAATCGAAAATTTAATTAAATTTGTTGACTTATTTTCAATAAAAAAAAAAAAATCAAAATATAGACTTGTTTCTTTCTGCACCGAGGCCGTCCATACGTTTAATTATTAAAGGATTTTACTGATTAGATTCTTGACAAGTAATATAGAAGCTACTTGAAATTCCATCCTATCACTTTTTATAAACCAAAGTTATTATTCGTGATGTTTATTGGGTTCAGGTAGTAGGGACTAAACTGTTTCCAATCTAGCGGTTTTGCATTTGGTTAATTTTCTGCCCCTAATTAAGGATACTCGCTTTACAAAGGATAGGTGGTCCTCAGGAGGGTCTCCAAATTCTACAGGATTCACAGTTACCCATTGACAGAATATACGACCTTTTCACCTCATTAAACAGTACGGAACTTGTATTGAGTTTCCGGATACCTCGAAAAGCGGATAGAGGCACAATTCTTGAACCCGCTTTAGAGAAAGTGTCCCGCTCATTCCGCCGTTAATTAGAAGTTCATTATCGCCTTTGGTTAGGCATATAAGACACGATTTCACAAGCCGTTCTCATCTCTCATTAACAGTTACACGCTTAGCTCCGCAGCGTCGGAGGATCGGCGACCGCGGGGGTGGTCTTCTGCTTTCACGTTCCTAGGACGTGATTCTTCTTACCCGGCTTACATAACTTTCAGAAATTTTATGATTTTTGGAAATGAAAACTTCTTTAGCCGCGTTTAGCGACATTTGGTAGGGGTGGGTTCGCATCAGCAACCTGCTGGAGACAGTTGACACCTAGCGGCCCGTGCAGCCTGTGTTTTGATTAATAAATAAGCTTCATGAAAATGTATATAATGTTCGGAGTGCTATAATATGTGAAAACCAGACTAAATTTACAAATATGATATTTAAATAATTCAGAATATAAAAAACTAGAACAAAAAGGACAGAGTTCGGCTGTCCTCGTGAGTGCCTGGTTTTTTTCTTTTGTTTGGTTCGGTACGCTGCTTTTGAAAGCATTTTTATCTCCTCTCCTCAGCTAAAATATCAGCTGGGAATCGATCTTGTGATACTGTAGACCCTCCTAGGGCTTACCCATGAAGGTGAGTGAGCGAAGTGTTGTATTGGGGAATAATCAGGGGGTTGATAGTTTTGTCAATAGTGGACATCTGTAAAACTCAAATTTTTAATAGTGGACACCTCATGAATTTAGTAGTGGACATCAAAGTTTTTCTTTAAAACAATAGGGATTTACTTATGTTTTAATTAATTGTACTTGTGTTTAATTTACTTATGTGATATAGAAAGAGGATATGATATTTTTAAAAAATAGATTAACATAAGAGCATTTATTTGTAGAAAAAAAATACATAAGAATGTCAATCCAAAAATAAAAATTGTACAAAATTTTAGAAAATAAGAGCATATGACATAAAACTAATGACTTAAAAGGGCAGTACTTAAGTATTTTAACAGGCTCATAATCACCAAGTTACTTCAGCAATTGACTATGGAAACTGGTTCCAGTCGCTGCTAGCTCCAAAGATCGAGGGTTTCGGTAGTTCTGTATCCACGTCTTCCACATCCAACGTTTTAATCTCCGTTTCATTAATTACAAAGACAGTCAATCGACAGTTCTAATATGGTGATGGTCATTGACAGAAGTGTCTACTGGTGATAGTTGAATTTGAGGAGTACTCCGCGTTTTTCTTTATATATTGAGAGGAGCTTCAGGGTTCCATGGTACCAGTCCACACGTACGGTATCTATTTTGCATGATTGAAGGCTCAATATTTTCATCTAGCACTTCTTTCAGAAGCCATGAAAAATCTTTCTTTTTCAGTTTTGGATTTTCCTCCTGGGCTCTTCTCCAGGTATGAACTTTGTTTTTCCAGTGAAGTTTTAGTGAACGGAATAGAGCTACATCCATTGGTTGGATCGATGGGTCGTATTTGGGTGGAGGGTTATCAATACTATGCCATTATCCTTGAAGGATTCACTAGTCTGTAAAGTCAGGTGGGATTTATGACCGCCAACGAATAGAATTAAAGGCAGAGGAATGATGGACCAACCAAGGGTGGAAAACATTTGTGACATATTGGCAAAATAGGTTGCCAGTCTTCCACGCACTCTCAGATTTTCCTAATCCCCATTCTGGAGGAACGCTGGCGATAATATACTGCGAAATTCTTTCATATTTGAAAACAATTAAGGGAGGTCCTAGCTGTCCGTCTGCGTTTGCATTCGTAAGAACAGTGACACTCTTTTTCGTTAGCATTCACGTGTTGATAAATAGGTGTGTCCCGTTTTATCGCCAATACTCTACCCCCTTTGGGGTTTAGGAAAAATGCAGATTCATCTGCGTTGAATATTCGGCTGGGTTCACTTAAAATATTATCTAAATCGTGGCTTTTTAAATAAGAATCAACTTCTGAAAACCATGCTTTCAGTGTTTCTTCAGTAATTGATGCCCTACTGGCTGTTAAATTTTGTGGAGCTCTCATGGTCAGACATGGATTTGTTATAATGAAACGCTGATACCAGGTACGCCCAAGACGATCATCGGTAAAACTATTTGGCCTTTTTAAGTCCTTTAACAGCACGCTGTCGAAAAGCTCCTCCTGGGTAACAGGAAAACCTGCTTCCCGAGAAGAAGCTATCCACCTGACCAATATGGTCTCTTCTTTCTCTGAGAGGATTGCTGGAGGTCCCATTTGTTTAAATGCTTTAGTTTTACCTTCAATATATCTCCTTAGGCTCGTTCGGAGGACGTTATGTTTTTTTGCTGCTGAAGATAATAACATGCCCTCCGAAACTTCAACCGCTGCGTCCTTCAATCATTGTTCATCGTAAGCCCAAAACTGTTTTGCAGAAGGAGCCATGCCAACAATCTATAAGAAAGGGAATATTAAGGCCCTTTTAATGCTACCTTTTATAATGATCCTCATAATAATCCCATATTAATAAATAATGATCCTCATAATAATCCCATATTTACTTAAATTAGGTTTTATTAATTACAATAAGTTGATTTAATAGTGGACATACGCCAGATTATTAGTGGACATGTGGTGTCCACTACTAGATATAGCTATAAAATAAACCCAGGGCCAAAATCATAAGAATAAGAAAGCATTACATGTTCATTCAGAAGGTTCTCAAGTGAAAAAAAAATAACATCCCAGAGTTAGTAGTGGACAGGTCGTGTCCAGTACTAAAATTACTTGAAATATTCGTTTCATTAGTGGAAACCTAACATTTCCGCTCCCTTAAAGCAAATATTGAAGATCAAACATCAAAACATGAATTTATACACTCTAATTAATCAGTAAATACTTGAGGGCATTAATAAAAAGCAAGTCTGACCGTCAAAAAGTTAATAAATTTGTACTCACCTTCTTAAAGAAATTGGCTAGAAGACAACAGATAACAGCGTTTTCACTGGAGCGGCAATGTGCAATGACTGATTGTTGGCTTCCATGACACCGTGATATCGTGGAATTTGCAAGAGTCGCCACCATAGTGTGCAAAATACAATCTCTCTTGATTTGAAGCTGATTGAAGGCCTAGATATCTTGTTTTTTAAATTAAACTGCGGAGGTGTCCACTGCCAGAGCAGTGTCCACTACCGATACATTTACCTTACCTCGCTGTCCGACTGTTGTGTTAGAACCAGTATTGTACTTATCATGTACTAAACCCGAGATCCTTCATGGGCTGTAGCATTAACAAAATTCCCCCCATGTTGTTATATCTTCAGCCCCGGTGAATAAGTGGTTGTCAGATTTTATCTAAAATGATTTTTTGTGCTTAGAGAAGCGTAATTGTATTATTTTTGTAGTGAATAAGAGGTTAAGACAGGCATTGGCTAGAAAAAGAGGTCATTGCTTATATTTCAACTCCATTTCAAGCCAAAAACTGCAAGCACGACACCATTCTGCTACTCTCAATTCGTTAGATGGAATCGAGTTATGGAATAGTTCTGGACAAAATTTGACTTAACCACTTATTTAGCGGGCTGTTGATAAGCTCAATAATATTACATATACTACAGGTGATACTTATTATTAATGATCAGATCTTTTTTTAAATTTAAGAACTGAATCACGATAAAGAATTTTTGATTCAGGACAAGGTACGGGCTGAATTTTTTCTAAGTCGAGGTTGTTATCAAAAGGTGATATGGTTGAAATTTCACTTAAACATCATTGATTTTTCCTCCCATTTAGGGAAAACACTTTATAGAGGCTGTTCCGAGGGTCTGAGAGTGTCATCTAAGGCTGGATACAGATTAACGAACTTTTTACCCAGACAAACCCTCTACACGTTACTTTGCTCCCCATTTTATTAAATGGAAAACCCACTGGGTGAAAATTTGTCTAAGGTTTGGCTTAGGAACACTACTGCCCTTACGAATTACCAAACCCTAGACCGCTCTAGGATTTTTGTTGGTACAGGGTTTTTTTTCTCCCCTCTTTTAGCAAAATTATTACTCTAGTTCATTGCTATTATAACTATATACTTGTGAAGCTATTTACTATTACTAATAATTTTTTGTCAAAATAAACCTATACCATTATAGCCCGCTTATAGGATTTTGGATTCAGTTTCTTCAGATGGTACTGTTTCTCAGCCGATGTTTTTACAGAAATGAGATTAGCCAATATCACAATCAATCGGCTGGTTTTGGACCTTGGGAAGGTCTGCAGTTCCCACAGGACCCATATATGGTTGTTAACAATTAAATTATTTCTCTGCCACAGCCAGTTTCAAGTCGGAGACACTCATCACGCCAACTCTGAAGGAAAAGAAGAAAGTGCCCTACACACTGAACCATTATGCTCTTCCTTCAGGAATATTGTCTACAATATTAGCAGCGAGGGCGTAAATAGGCTCGAAATCTCTCTGCAAGGGAAGGGAGAGTCCAATTTTTTTTTAATTATTAAGAAACAGTTTTATTTTCTTATATTTGGTAAAAATATATTTTTATTTTCACCTCCTTTACAATATAAAAACGGTAGACTTTCTTTTAAAAAAAGTTCTATGCCTAAGCCTGGTCTACTTCTCCTTATTTCGGTGCCAAATTCCGTCAGAAAAAAACTATTTCAAGGTCCTTGTTCGCCTTTCCTTTCCACATATTTTCCTTCTTCTTCTTTTTTTTTTTTTTTATGCCATACCGAGGAAGAGAAAAATAATTTCATATGTTATATCAAATCGAGTGAAAGGGGAGTAAGTGGAGTCCTTTCTTTGTCAAGTATATGCCATGACTACTGGCTCATTTCTTCGGAATGGGTTTATTAATTTCTTATGTTTAACTACCTCAAACATGAGTTGTTTTTTTTTCGAAAATAAGAATGCGAGCGAACAAGCATCCAATCCAAAAGAAAAATGGAAAGCTAAAACTAAAAAAAAAATGTCTAACCAAATGTCTAACCAAATGAATGTGGCCTATTTTGATATAAAGTATTTCTCAACTGGAATTTTCATTTCAATAATTATAATATTATTGTAACAATAATTATAATATATATATTATTACTGAACTTAATAATTGTTGTACAAGGTTCGAAGGTTACAGGTTCGAATCCAGCTGTGACAGATAATTAATTTAATCTGTTAATTCTGGGAATGTGGTGGGATCCCAGAGGATTGGGGTAAACCAGGCGGTCGAGCGTGATATAGAGCAAATCACCTCCCTACACAACCGTTGTGTTATATATATTTATAATACATATACATAAACTATAAAAAAATAACGAAATGAAAACCTTTATCACTAATGGAGGGTCTTGGGATAAGTACATGGTAGAGAAAGTATTGTTTCCAGGACAACGGTTGTACAAGGAGGTGATTTGCTCTATACCACGCTCGGCCGCCTGGTTTCCCCCAATCCCCTGGGATCCCACCACATTCCCAGAATTAACAGATTAAATTAATTATCTGTCACAGCTGGATTTGAACCTGTAACCTTCGAACCCTGTACAACAATTATTAAGTTCAGTAATATTATATGTACTAGAGATGAGACTTTTTATTACTGATCAGGTTCTGTAAAAAAAAAATTGGGGTTTGATTTAGGTGGTATTTGTGTAGCCTCTGATTAAAAGAGAAAAATAGTTTTCGATTTTTTTTTTTTGTTAATATGCATTTACAACCTTTGAAGGATCTTTGAAGGTTTTTAAAAACCGGTCGTTTGTAAGACTGCGTTTTTGCCATGTTTTGAACCCAAATGCTAAACGATTGTACAGGTTTTTCTCCTCATTAAGGGTACCCATTGTATACAGACCCTATGAGGGTCTGATGTTCCCACAGGAGCCATTCTTGGGTGTCAAACGATCTATCTTATCTGTTATAGCTGGATTCGAACCTGGACCTTCAGCGTAACAATTTTGCGCTTTAACCTTGAGCTACCCCGCTACTATCGAGTAGAACAAAAAAGAAAATTAAATTAAATTAAATGTATTTATTTATTATTATGTTATTTTTTTTAATTTTATCATTTATTTATTTAAATTAAATGTATTTTACTAGTTTTTCTTTATTCTTCATGTTCCAACCGTTTTTTGTATATGTAAATATTCTCATTTTGTTTCTTTTGTTTACCTCCTCCTTTCTGATTTTCCTTTATATTATTTTTACTTTACTACCCTTTCTACATTTATTTTCTGTATTTTATTTTATATACGTTATTTATAATTTGTCATTTCTGCTCATTCTCTTTATTTTATTAAATCTGTCTTACTTTATTATATCTGTCATTATTTTCATTTTCTTGTCATTATCATTAATTTTGTTATATCTGTCTTTATCTTAATTTTATTATATCTGTCACTATTTTAATTTCTCCTCATTATCATTATTTTTTTAAATCTATCTATATCTTAATTTTATCACTTGTGTCACTTTTTAATATTCGTTATCTTCCATCTTCATATCTGCCACTATTTTAAATTTCTACATTACTTGTCACCATATTATTGTTACTGTACATTTTTATAATTTTTGTTCTGTTTGTTTCTTTCTCATAGGTCGAAACGTCGGTACATAATTATAAGTTTATTACTTATTCAGTGTTCTTTCTGACTGCACCCCCCAACTATCTCCTTTACAAAAAAGAAAATTGTAAAATAATACAATATAAAAAATACAGGAATGGGCTTAAACTTGTATTATTCTTAAAATTATTTATTTAAATGATCTTTGATTCTTTAAAAGGTTTCTTTCTTTTTTTCACGAATCGGCCAGCAAGGACCATTCGAATATCACTCAAATCTTCACACTCTCCGCCGTCTACTCCAATACTCTCTCATCTCATCTTTCTGGACTCTTCCTCTCGCTCTTCCTTAGTCCATTTTCTCCCTCGTCTCTTCTTCCTTCCCGCATGAACCCCAACCTCTTTTAGTTTTTTCCCGAAAATCTCTCTATCCAAGCAAATCCTTGATTTTTAGCCTTTTAATATAAGAAAGCGTTTAGCTATTAATTTTTAAAGAAATATCAGCGAATTATGTATTAGAACAGTATTATGATTTTTATAAGATAAAATGATAATTGTAGGGAGCGGAGTGACTCAGTTGTAGGTGCCGTGCCGAAGGCCTTGGGTTTAAATCCTGCACCTTGACAGACTTCTATTTAATCTTTTAGCAGACGGAGATATAGCCTATGGGATGTAGGACCCTCCTGTATTTGACCCAGCCTCTTTTAAGTGGGTATCCTAAAAATGGAGAAAATCTTGCGGTTCAACCGTTGTCCAAGAAATAGTACAGTCTCTAACGTGAACTCTCATGTTACCCCTAAAAGGATTTAGGGGTAACATGAGAGTTATGAAGGATCATTGGTACTGTTACATTATTTTTAAACTTTTATTATTGGAGATTATATTTTTATATGTATTCCTGATACTTTATGGTAGTTCTTTCTTCAGCATTGCTTTCTTATATGATTATTCGTCCTATCGTGAATGATAAACCATTGAGCTAGATCCAACGACACACTTCTTTTCATTGGGCTGGGACTGTCTACTGCCAGAGTAGAGTAGATGTTACGAGTAGCACAAAGTCTTTAGTATTCATCCAGTTGGTACAATGCCGGTGTCGGATGAAGTACCGTCATGGGTTTTGAACAATCGGGAATCGGAGATGAATGAAGTGAGATAAGGTAAGAGGAACCATTAGGTACTTTCTAGTGACTCTCCAGTTTCCATTGTGATAGTGTTGGGGCAGTTAGCTATAATACACCCGATGTCGTCCGTACCAGAGGTTGCGTCATTTGTGGTGCCGTATTCATTGAAGCGCCGAAATAACAAAAATAAAAGAACATATTTTAAAATTTATTGATTTTTTATTATAATAGTGTAAAAAAATATTACCATTTTTCAATCAAATATTCGTATTAATATTTCTTTGATATAAAATACAATTAATATTCAAAGTAATATTCCATTGCTATCTACCGTCATTAACCATCTGCTATCCTATTGCTCGATCTAAAGGTGATACCATTACTTGGGATAGCTGTAAAAAAACTCTTGGACCGCAGTTTCAAAATCCACAAAATTACCAAAATTTTTCCCTTGAACAAAATAAGCCATGGATCGAAACTAGTAGTAATCCGAAGGTGCGAGGTCTGGATTATTTAGTGGATGATATTATAGTTCGAACCCATCAAGTTCTTGAAAAGTTTCTTTGGTTTGACGGGAAGTGTGTGGACGATAATTTTATTGGAATGAAACTCCTTTTCGGTTGATCAAAACAGGATAACGCTCTAATTTCGCGTACAATCTTTTCAGTTGTTTTCAGTAGAGTTCAAAATTCATAGAGCGTTCATCAGGAACAAAATTAGATTGTTTATGCTATTGGTACATAAAAATTGTCTTAACTCAACTAATGTACTTTGCTGAGATATTATCTTTATTTATAATTAAAAACAAAATAGTAACCTATTTATTATTTTATACCTAAATACAGTAACGGAATTTTCTCTTTTTGATAATTCATTGCTACTTATTTTAATTATTTTGGTTTTAAATTGAATGATAATGTTAAAAAAAAGAAGATAGAAAATACTGGAATGATTAAGATGTCTTGCACATAGAAAAAAAGCGTTTGTATTCTTTACTATATAGGTACACAAAAGTTTTTTTAACTTAAATAATATGCCTCGAACTTCAAGTAGTGACCCAGTTTTAACAATGTTAACGCCGGTTATTTTTTAAAATTTGAGTGATACAAATTATTATTATTTATTTACGGCAAGTGTTAAACAAGCTACGACAACGGTTATGCAAGTTATAATCTATGTGTGATTGTGGTGCGTGAAAACGCTATTGCGATCGTGCGTTATTTTGTAGAAGTGTTCCACTAACGAGTAACCCTTGGAGGGATGTTAAATGTTCTGTCATGGCGTTCTTTGTTTTGTCGATTTATTACTGACACTATTTTCCTACAAAGGGTTTTCGTCACTTTTAAGTGATCACGAATATTGGCCATGTTACTGTTATGTACTCAATAACCTTGTTTCACATGACCGCGAAATTGGTCAGCATATGCTCGACTATGTCCTGTAATTTTTTTTTCACTTTATAATATTTATCCACTCCAGTCGATAAAATGACAGGCGTGATGAAGAACAATGCCCAGCGATACCTCTCCCGTGGCTTGATTTGCTATTATTACGTTAGCTGATCCTTCACCCACACCTGTCAAATACAAATAATTCGCAATCAGCAGATTGGCAGATTAATTTATATTTTTGTCATATGTATAGTTAAATTTTTTTTAAATTTATTTATTGAAATTTACAACTGCATTGTACTAATATAACAAGTAAATAGATTTAATGATAAATAATTACTACCTAGTAGTAGTACTCAAATAGAAATCCATCTTAAAAAGTCACCAGGCCATCTTCTGTTCAGATGCCTCAGAGGATTCTCAGAGGAATTAATGGTGGTATCAGAGGTGATATCGGATTCGGGCCAAATCAGCAACAAAAGGGACATCGAGGTCATTATGAATGAATTAATTCGTTACAAAGTAAGGAGCATTGAGGATTTTATGAAAGGTTGTGGAGACCAGAGGGATTCGGTGGTTTAGATGAGGCCAAAACTGTACTTCTTGAGTCCAGATTAGATCCTAAAATAGTCGTGTATATTAGTCTTTCGGTAATTAATTGGGTGCTTAGAGCGCTTGGCTAGTATGTGTTGAAGTAGTTTGATAAGGCGAATCGTCTTACTTAAATTGTTGTTATGAAGAATAATTTATTATTTCTAATTCAATTTCTTATTAATCTATCTTTATGCAATAATAATTTCACATAAGATAATATTAGTTTATGTTTGATTAATTACTTTAATGGATTCAGACGAAACATCCACCGTAAGTCAGTTGAACTGTTACTGCCAATCTTGTTGAGTGCATTCGGACTGGCTCTTGCCTTCCGCAGTAACTTTTCCTCTGCGTTAGGTTTCTCGCCAGGTTGGGAAAATATCTTCCATCAGTGAAAAGAGGCCAACTAGTAAATAATTAAGTAGAAGGAAAACCGTTGGGAAATATATCTCTTATTAAGTCTCCTAACGGAATATTTCTTTCAATGATTTGAGATGTATTTTTAAATAGATACATTTATGTTCAAATTGATTACATCTAATATAATATGATTTCGGGTTAGATTTCATAGGAAAGTGAATTGTATTTGGAAATACAAATTTCATTAAAGTAATAATTAGTAATAAAATAAAATTACTATCATGGCCTTAACCAGTAACAATTTTCTATTTTTATATCTGAAACAGTTAAAAACTGCGTATAGGACGAAATAGCCAATTTCTCCTGTGGGAAAATATAGTATAAATATGGGTGTAACGGATTATTATCACACTCATTTTTAAATGTTAATATTTGCGTCTGCAATCATTGCAATAAGGGAGCGTGGATCTGAAGACATTCCTGGGGCTCACTCAGTCTTTATTAAGTGGGCACCCTTAATTAGTGAAAAATCTGGTGGTTGAGAGTGTTCTTAGACTAAACACCTCTCTGTACAGCCTTTGTCTTAGAAACAGTACTGTCTCTACCATGTACCGAATCCGGTTGGTATTAGTATAGATCTTTTTTAATCTTTAGTTGGTTGGATATTTCTTAAAAGAGTGTAAAATTGTAATAAATTACTCAAAATAAGTCTAACTTATTTTGTGTAATTTCTCGACTGCACCCTCTGACCATTTTATACCCTTTTATTATTGTAAATTTATTTTCGTGTCAATTATTTAGCGTGCATGATGGTTTTGTTTTATTATGAGATGGAAGCTTTTGACAGAACTAACAGTTAGTTTTGTCAAAAGGTTCCATGACAACTAACTGTTCTGTCAAAAGCCTCTACGATCGTTTTGCCTCCCAAATAAGGATTCATAATTTCAAACCATAATTGCTATGGGGACTATTGAAAGCTATGGGGCTAAGTGGTACGTAATGATCCCACAGGTCCACAGGTTGGCTGTGGCATTTAGATTGGAATTAACTGTTCTTAATGTCAAACGAGCCCATTCTATTGTTTATGACCTATTGAACATTACATCAGAAGAAGAGCCCTCTTAACAAATTTACATTAATTAAATTCGTAATCTCTGCAAATGATTAATTATTTAGCCATCAAAACATTTTTTCAAAAACTATTTTTTCTTATTAAAGAAGCAATTAGTTAACTGGAACTTCTAATGTAAGGATAGAGATAGTTGGGGGTGCAGTCAATTAAAACACCATAATAAGTGCATATTTATTTATTGTGTGCCGACGTTTCGACATTCATTGTAGGTCATCTTCAGGGCTGTGAGAGAAAACAGACAAAACAAAATGACTATAAAATTACATTACAGTACCAAGAAAATGATGATATAATATAGTAGAGTAACGGAAAAATTGAACAAAATAGTGAAGGAATAATATGAATAAAAATTATCTAAGAATAAATGAATAAATAAATAAAAGAATAAATTATATTTTTTCTTAAAAATGCTGTGAGGGTAATCCCCGTCCGCTCGATTTTTCCTGTTCAAATCACTTGAACTCCCATGGTGTAAGTGTAACTATCATTTTGTATATTTTTTTATTATTATATGGTGTATTGTATGTTTTTTTCAATTTCTTCAACATGTCAAATTCAAATTTATAATTTGCGCTACTACTATATTTAAAATTTTGTACACAGTTATAAACTAATTTTTTTATTCTCACTTTTATACTGAATATTATTGCACTTGAATATTAAAGGCACTTTGTTGTTTTTTATCGTATGTTTATTGAGTATTTTCTGCCCAATAAACCTTATTACTAAGAACAATTTTTACACTGCATATTTTTGTCTTTTTAAGGCATTCGTTGTTTATTATCGTGTGTTTATTGGGTATTTTCTGCCCAATAAACCTTATCTAAGTAATATTCCTTTTATAGATCGGGGCTTTTTAATACACAATCCCCTCAACGCTACAGTATAATAAAATTATTACACACCAGAAACTTTGTTTTATATATGAGAGATATTTTATACTGGAAAATATTAAGTTGACTCAGTGTTTGATGTTTTTCCTGTATATTTTTTTTATTTTTAATTTTAATATTTTTATGCTCACATTGTAATTAAGACATCCGGAAAAAGGAAAGTAAATAAAATACTTACACTTTAAATGATTGATTTATTATTTATAAAATTGTTGGAAAGAAATAACCTTAACTATTTAATTGTAACCTTAACATAACTACAATAATATTTAATTTAGTATAATTTCTAATAAATATTAATGTTTTTTAAATTAAAAAGAATATCAAAATTTTAGGCAAACTAAATACAACAAAAATATTCGGATCACTACTTAATTTTGCGCAGTTTATTTACATTAAAAACTATTAAAATATTTTTCTTTATTATCAATATACCTGGTAAGTGAGTAAGGCACTGTGCTTCTTTTCTCACACTAAGTTCGAGTCCGGGTCTAATGATATTCCAATACAATGGTTTACTGTACCTTTAATAATAAAATATATTGAAGTATAAAAACTGAAGTAAAAAGTATAAACTGGTACAAAAAAATATACACACTATGTGTAGTAATAATTTGAAGAGTGAGGGTGTGGGAGAATATAATATTCTATTATAACGCTATTGTATATCCGGGTGATCCAGGAACGTGGAATATACCAGGCTCAGTGGTAGGGCATTCAATTGCCAGACCGAAGGTCCAGGGGTTCAAATCCGGCTCGCTGGCAGAGTTTTATTTAATCTGTTAGCGGTCGGAGATGGATCCTATGGAATCTAGGACCCAGCCCAAATTAAGTAGATACCGAAAATGAGGGGTGGATTCTGGCGGTTGAGCGTGATCTAGGATTAATCACCTTCCTGCACAACCGTTGTCCGAGGAACAGTACAGTCTCTACCATTTACTGAACCCTAGACCCTTCACGGGTTGTAGTGGTACAGGTTTTTTTTTTTCATATAGGTTTTTGACTTATGTCACTTTAGAAATACTAGTGCGATATGTTAAATGAATAAATCGTTTGGGAGTAAAGCACTGTTTTTCTTTTCTTATGGTCAGCTGGCCCTGATTTGAGTTATAACGGGTAACAAGGGTAACTCTTTTAGATTTTTCCCGGTCTCTATAAATTGGTTGTTGTTTTTGGTTTAAAAATAAAACCCTCAGGTCACCAACGCCTATGATTTGCTTAATATCATTTTTTTATGTATTGTGGAAAATTGATACACGCACATACAGAGACTCATTCACGCACAACTTAGAGATACATTGGGTGCCATCCTATATGGGTTCTTGTGGTTTCTTTTTTAGTGGTTTAGTTTTTTTCAGACGTCATCTCACACACTTTTACACGTTATTTTCCATTCTTTACAGTTTCCATTTCGCTCTTTCCACTACAAGAGAAGTGGTCTGATTACTGCTAACCCTAGGGATAGAAAGTTAAAAACTGCCTCACACCCTCCAGAGGCGGTCTACGCCGGCGTTTGACGGATCGCCCCCCGACCAGACTAATGAGGCAATAGCAGAGCTATCTGTGAGAGGGATGCCGTGTTTAAAGGAAATAACTCTTTGTTAAAACGTTAGGCCCGTTAGTGAGGTCTAGCCGAGGCCTATTTCACCATCCTCTTTTCTAGGTCGCCATTCTTCTAGCTCTGGAACCTTCCTACATCCTGGTAATGTTCGTCTCCATCCCTTCAGAGTAGTAACAGAGCTGCTCTACATATTTCGGAATTATCCTGGTATTCTAATACTTTAGAATAATGATTCTATTGTTGCTTCGACCTTCTACTCATTAACCCCTCTTTCACTGTTCAAGTTCTTCACTTGTTCACCTTTTCACTTCTTGGACTACCAATCAGTTTCTACCAGGACTGCTCCTCTTGTTAAGGAAGAAACAGATACCTTTACAACTAAAAATTTTAAATAATTTTAAAAACATACCTCTTCGACATTACCTGAGTTTTCAATAATTAATAGTAATTTTAAACCTGTATAAATCAAAAATACTATGAAAAATACTAACCGGTGTATAATTTTTTCTTGGGGAAAAACTACCAATACAAACCTTGAGGTTTTATACATAGAAGAGACTTTACTGTTGAATTTATTTTTATACCAACTTTATTGAACTATAATCAATTATCACTTTTGTTCTTTTTAATTTATAGCTGTATTATAACAATGCAACAAATAAATGGCTGGAATGATACATAATTACATTTAGAGAAACAACCCAGTCATCCAATAAGTTCAACTTAAAAAGTCCATCTTATTTTTATACGTCTCGGTGGATTATCATGAATTACTACTATTAATAAATACAAAATTATTCGACTACTGGTGAACTGATAACTTTTATATCAACTCTATCTAAATCTTGGATTAAAAAAATTGACAATACCAGAAAAATTGAAAAAGGTTATATTATTAGAGTCTCCTAACATCATTTTGTTTTCTTCACGTAAAGAATTAAAGCCTGTACCAGCCCATGATGATTCTTGAGTTCAATACATGAAAGAGAGTTTACTGCTTCTTGGTAAACGGTTAAGCAGATATTTATCCGAGATCGCGCACAACCAGGTCCTCCCCCCCCCCAATTAAGGCTTCCCACTTTAACGAGGTTGGGTGATCGTAAAAAGGGACAGATTCAACAAGAACCATCCGGGACTGTTCAACATAACGATTCAGCACTGAACACACATAGCTATCTCGCTGTATATATTTTCAAAACAACATAACCATACAAAAATCTTGTCACCATACACCTAATTGCTTTTCTAAATTTTCACTAATAAGTTGTTGTTTTTTTTCAGGTGAGTTACTTGCAATGTTGCTTTTATCTCAGAAGCGTAAGTTTTTTTTTGTTATTCTTATAACCGTATTAATTTATTGAAGTAATATCCCGATGAGGTCCTGATCCCACAGGGTTCATCCATGGCCGTTGATTCATCTGTCTCAGCCGGTTTTGAACCCGAGACCTTTAGTGTACAAAGCTCTACTCACTGAGCTGCTCCGACCCCTCTGACAATAATTTGTTCAAAAAATAGTTGATTTAAAATTAAACTAACCATTGTGTACTACACAAAAGAATCGAAAGTTCATTCATGTGTAGCCATTGGGTAATGTATTAGAATATATTATAAGGTCCAGATTACAAACCGCTTTTATCCAAATATTTTCAAAAAACAAAATAAGAACGAATCAACAGAATGAAAACAATTACAAATTTAAGAATTTCTGGCAATTCTGTTGGTGCCCAATAGATCTACTACCTTGTAGGCTAATTGAACTTTTTTTTTTAAATTATTATAAATTATATTATATTGCAGATAACTTACTGTGCCCATTTATGCCAATGCTATATACACTATATATTTATGTCAACATTGTAACAGTAAGGCACATTTTCGAGGAGTGTGTATATTACCGGTCAGCAATAAATAAATTATGACTGGTTCCGGATTTGGCGAAGTCACTTGGTGACAATGAGGCTGCTGTCTCGTTGGTGTTTAAGTATTTGAATACACATCGACTACTGTCCGCAATATAACATAATCACGAGTTGTGTGCGCCAGTCTGAATGTGATATGATATGAACAAAGATTTCTCCACAACCTCAAGACAAGACGTTGATGACCTAAGGGTTTTACGCCTTTGAGCACCAACAAACAAACTTACTATGCCTAAGATCCGGGGTTGTGGCAGATAAGTAGCTTAATCTCTTAACAGCCACGGATGGATCTTGTGAGATCCGCAGACTTTTCTGTCGCTCACCCAGCCTTGATAAAGCGAGTAATAGGGAAAGCCTGACGGTTGAGCTAGATGCCGGACAAATCACCTCTCTGCACAACCGTTGTCATAGAGACAATAGAGCTTTTACCATGAACCCAAGACCTTTCATGGGTTACAGAGGCACGATTAGGCTGGATTTACACATGTATCTAACCATGTAACACGAAACTCTTTCTTTTATTTCATGTTTACCTCTTACAATTTTCTGATAACTGTGCGTTTTCACTAACAGATCTTATATAGTAGTGAGAATACGATATTATTGCATTGCTCCCTAAAATAACAAACAGTTGTGAACAAAACCATATAAAATATAATATATATGAAACTGCATGATTATACTATACATTGAAATTTTTAACAAATTTATCTATTAAGCACATAAGAGAGAATTCTTAAGATAGAAAGTTGTTGATACGGATAACAGAAAGTAAATACGAATAAAAAAAAATAGAATTCGCGGGTAATAATTTATTGTTAATCAAATGAATTTTTCTCGTTTCTATAGCATATTTATATAAGTACCTACATCTAGAAAAATATGTAAAAGGACATTGCTTGGTCTATAAATAATGGTTGAATGATGTTACTACTGTTACCTTTTCACTAAGATCTTTATTATAATAATATCTGTATTAAATATTCGGATCACATTTCAATTATAAATTAAATTATGTATTGCTGATGTGTACGTCCTTGGACTTTATGACTGTTCCAAGATCTTGAGAATTTCGCACTTTGGAAGGTCATTGTGCGTGTCCCTGATTCAGAGGTCTCATGTTGTTTCTCTGTAACCTCTGCTAATTCAATTTCAATGCTATCCTCGTTTTTATTTTCTCAACTTCCTTTTTGTATTTCGGCATTTGGTTATATATGTATTTGTACATACCGTGGGTTAATTACATTAATATATTATTAACTGTTATACCGATTTATATATTGTTAGGATTACATCATCTTCCAGCACATGTGTAATTTTCAGGTAGGTTCCCCAATGTCCAGAGCATTTATTTTAAATTCAAATACTAATTATAAAGAATGTATTTAATTAATGTAATAGTTAGATATCTGCAGCTACTGTGAATAAGGCGTTCAGTCGAATTTTGCCCAAAATGAGTTTCTTGTACTTAAAAAAGAGGAATCGTGTTATTTTCATAGCGAAAAAGGGTCAAAGTTAGGCATTGGCTTGAAATGGAGTTATTACTTTTATTATAACTCCATTTCTAGCAAAAAAATACTACGAGAATAACACTATTCCACTTTCCTCAGTACACTTATCTCTCTCTGGACTAAATTTGATTTAACCACTTACTTACCGTGGCTGCAGGTATATGTGTTACCATAATATTATAAACTGATTCTCTAAAACGTATGTACATATAATAAAACTTTATTGTTTTATTTTATGTATACTATTTATAGTATACATACATATTTTATGTATAGTTACCATGGGATACTATTTCATTCTGAGGTTCTGAAATCATTAGTTTTTAGTATTTTTTTATAATTATTGGTCAATTCATGTTTTCATTTAAATACATTAGTTTTTAGGTTTCGTTCCATGAAATGTCTCAATTGTTATACCTTGTATTCATAGTTCTGCCTACAAATTGCAAATAATAATTTAATAATTAGGTTGAAAGGCATTATTATATTTGATCTATATGTATATATATATATATATATATATATATATATATATATATATATATATATATATATATATATATATATATATGTATGTATGTATAACTTATGAGCTTCGGCACACAAAACATAAAAAAATAAAAAGTTTGGAGAATAACAACACGCATGAAGTCTGGTTAAACACTGACTTTATTGCCATCTTGAACCTCTATTTATAGAATCTAACAGCTGTTAACAATGCCAGCTTGATTTTAGCGAATAAGCGATCATCGTCTTGTCTTAGCTTATATATATACTTATTTTGAAGATAAAAGATTATGTCTTGGCCGGGATTTCAATAAATATATATATATTTATTTCACTAAAATAGAGCCAAAAACTCAAAAAGAAACACTATTATTTATTATAATGCAATTGGGAAAAACCACAATGCAAAGCCTTATGTTTCAAAAAATACACCTACTTACCAGTCGACGTTTCGCCTATTCAGGCATTATCAAGACACCAAAATCTAAAAGGGGTTATGTGAATCGCATCTCGAAGAAAAAGGTGCAATACATCTCAACGATCACGATTTAATGATCGTTGAGATGTATTGCACCTTTTTCTTCGAGATGCGATTCACATAACCCCTTTTAGATTTTGGTGTCTTGATAATGCCTGAATAGGCGAAACGTCGACTGGTAAGTAGGTGTATTTTTTGAAACATAAGGCTTTGCATTGTGGTTTTTCCCAAATACATTATATTTATTTCATTTTTTTTTTCTCTTTTTTTGAAATAGATAAATAATTATTAAAATAAAAAATCTACAGGCATTGATGACCCTAGGGTTTTACGCTTCTAAGCAACAACAAAGAAGCAATATTTGATCTTATTATATTTGAATTTTTTAAAAATAACAGGATAAATATTTAAATTTAATTTAATTTAAATTTTAACTTCCATTATGACTAATTGTAATAAGTAAGTAGTTTAAAGAAATTTAAAAATAAAAATAAAATATAAAAATAAAACATAGTGGCCATTCGGTTCAATGATGTTCCTTCAAAGGGAACGCAGATTTGTCAATTGGGGATTTGACAAGAATTCATGCTATCATTTTTTATTGTTATTTTAGTATTTTAGGCGCTAAACATCTAGGCCATTCGTGTGCCAATCTGTAATAAAATGTTAAACTGCCAATTAATATAACATTCTATTTAAATTTAGAAATGAATATTATTATTAATACAAATGCTATAAATGTAAAAAAACGTTAAATATCACCGAAAAGCACATAATTGTACTGTTGAAAAACATTTAATTAAAAACAGATTATTTTAATGGGATGTATAAAAAAAATTGCCGTTTTTTAACCAAATATTTGTATTATTATTTCTTTGATCGATGACTCGACACACCACACTCTCTGACAAGTTCGCAAGTACTTGTGGACAGATTTGTCTCAACAGCTCTTTCAGAAACTCATCAATATCCATTAATGGTCGCCCGGAGCCCTTCTTTCTTTCCAACGTGCGCTGGCCAAGGACACCTTCCCCTTCATATTTAATAATTGCACGAGTTGCTTCAGCGGCTGTGAATTTTTTTTCCAGTAATGTCTTAAAATTACGAGAATTTCGTAGGACACTGTCATGTTTCTTCTATGAAATAAATCACTAAACTGAGGCTTTTTTGAAGAAGTCCATTGTTAGTAAACAATCTTAGAGAATGCTATAAAGGGATTATTAAGTGTTGGTAAATAATAAATAGCATTAAAATATTTACTGACTTTTGAACTCTGGAATTTGATAAAACGGTCATTTTTTTTTTTTTTATACACCCTATTAGTTTTGTACTGTGTCTGATTTTCTTCGTTCTTGCTCTTGGTTTATGCAATCTCTTAACTATACGCGTATGTATACGGTTACAGTGAAGCCAACCTAAGGTAACTGTTTTAGCTCCAGCGTTTTTGTTTCAGTTAAGTTCATTTGACTTCAATCCTTATTTGTTTTACTGGTGTCGATTTCACGTAAATTGTCAAACGTGTTTTCCTTAAGTCGGAATTTTCGCGGTTTTCTCAATAGGCGATGGAATTATTCGGTAGTAAATTTTTGAACTGATATCTATTTCGCCGGCTGTTGATTCGACAGTTTTAACTGTTAATTCGTTTCCTTATGAATATTCTCCAAAAATACTACCATGGGCTTCAATATGGAAAAAGAAGTTTAGTTATGTGAAACTTGTATATTTCGGTAATCATTTGTTCAAGAAATGAACGTTTCAACTAACATTTAGAAATATAGGTGATGTATGTTTGAACTGATATCTTTGGATTTTTTTTAGGCAGGTTGGAGCTTGAAATCCATAGATAATGAAGTATTTTTAAAATAAATAAATATTGATATATAAAAGTCGGGAAATGTAACCTCGGTTCTGTCCATTATATTTTACATAAAGATTTATTATATTACTTTATTATTTGTGTTAATTTGTACTAGTGCAATGAACGATAGATCTAACTGTTTCTTGGACAACGGTTGTGCAGGGAGGTGATTTTGTCTAGATCCAACGCTCGATCACCATATATATTGGGTACTCACTTTTAAAGACTGGGTGAGTCCATGGTTCTAGATCCCATAGGATTCATCTCCGGCTGCTAACAGGTTAAATAAAATCTGCCATCAGCGGGATTTGAACCAAAGACTTGCGGCACGGGAACTCAGCCCTCTATTACAGAACCTCTCCCCCCCCTGAATTTTTAGTAACTGTCATTAAAAAAAGTAACTACAAGAAAACTATTCCCTTTGTTTATTTAATTATATTTTTACCTCGAAAAATTCTTAATTTTTTTAATACGGATATTAGCGAATAATTTTAAATTTAAATGCTTTGTTTATAATGAATAACAAAAAACCTATACAGTTAAAAGACCCTAAGAAGCAGGAAAGTGACTGAAGAACCTGTTGGAGAAATAGTTGTAGTAAAAGTGTTCCTACTCTGGGTCAGTGACACTACCCTTTCGCTTCCTTGCACCTTCTTAGTTCTTCTTCCATTTCTTCTTTCGGCTTCCTTCAGAGCATCCTGATGTTTTTTATATCGTGATAGAGAAAAGTATGTTTTCACTATTTATGGAAAGCTAGCGTACTGTGCTCTCTCAATTACAGTGCTATAAATGTTAAAGGATTGATGAGTCTGTTTGGACTGATGATGTGAGATATGTTGCATTTGATCTACATTGATATTTATTTATTAAAATTTATAACTGTATTGTACTTTTACAACAAGTAAATAGATAGTGAATGATGCATAATGGTATGAAATTAAGACATGTAAGGGAACTACCCACTTTTAGTACTCAAATAAGGTCACGAGTTCATCTTCTTTTCAGACACTTTGGGGGATTATTCTGGAATCGAAAAGAATCGGGAAAAAATTCTTGAAAGGGTTGATATCGGATTCTAGCCAAATTAGCAACAAATAGGACATTATGGATGGATCGTAACAAAGTAAGGAGCATAGAAGACTTAACGAAGGATTTTGGATTGTGAGGTTTGGACACGAGACGAATTCGTTGGCTTACTTGTTCACCAAAGCACATGAGTATTTAAGTCTTTTGTAATTAATTGGGAGAAATGTTCCTTGGTTGAAGTTTATTTTAGTGTGTCTTGATGGTGCCTCAATTGACCAAACGTTATCTAAATTATTTTTTGGTATTTTAAAGACTTAATGCTCTCTGGTCTAAGTTCGACTTAACCACTTAGTCATCAGCGCTGCAGATATATATCACTTACTTAAAATAATTATTAAACATTTAGTTATGAATAGCTTAGATGAGATTTGAATTGTCTCTCCTAAACTTAAACAGGAGGGTTCCAGATCCTAAATCCAATTCCTAAATCCAGTTGATCCTAAATGATCCATCTAAGGATGTTAAAATATTTTTTTAAATCTGCCGAATTAGAAATCGTGGCATTCGGCACGGCAACAATATGTAATATGGTCATTCTGCTCTTGTTAATTAACCTATGGTGCCTTCAGTTTTCTTAAGCCTTGCTATCATTATTTTTCTTGTATCGTGCAATAATTATGCATATCTGAAAACCAACCTCTTTTTTATTGATAATTTAGTCATATAATTCTCTTTAAAATGAAGCAACAGCGATGCTTAGTGTATTTATTGCATCTTGGCATGTGCAACTTAGCTGCTTACATCGGATCAAGATACTATCCCAAAGTCTTGCTTAGTCTCCATAATTGTCCTGCTTAGCTATTGTACTACTACAGAACTGATAGCAGAGACTCACTGTTTTGTTACGTCACTTCCTCATTACCGGCATTCCTTACTTCCTTAGTTTTGTTAGCAGCAAAGAAGAATGGTGTGCGAAAATGGAAGAAAAAAAGTGCTAAAAAGGAAAAAAAAGATTCCAATTAGCGACATTCTGCAACATGGGGCTTTGGCCCTTGTGTTGCTGCTACATTTGCTCGGCTCTCTCTAATTAAAATGTTCTCCGCCTGGGGCCAGGCCGAAGAATGCTAATGAACCGCGTGTAAGTTATGACTGTTTTCTTTAACGAAGGTAATCAACAAGAGTATTTACGTATGGCCAAGACACTATTACAGGATTTAGAAAAAAAAAATCTGTACCACTACATCCTATGAATCTTGGGTTCAGTTCGTGGTGGAGACTGTTCTGTTTCTAGGACAACTGTTGTGCAGAGAAGTGATTGATCCGAGATCACGCAGAAGCCCCAGTTTTCCCTCCACTTAATAGGATCTGAGTGAAGCCTAGGAGAGTCACAGGTCCCACATAGTACACCTCTGGCTCTTAACTGATTTATTTACGGTAATTATTTCCCAAGTTGTCGCTTGTAATCGAGTTATGCCACAAGTTTTGACTTTTCATTCGTTTCCCTTCTAATATTTACCAGAAATACAAGTGATCATGAGGTTTAGTATGGAAAATAGAATGTAAATATAGGAATGGGTATACTCCGTAATCATTTCATCTAGAAGTGAACCTTTCATCAAACTTATATCATATATACTTAGAAAGATTAGTTGAAACTTTTATTTCTTGATTAAATGATTACAGAAATCTGCTCATTATCTATAATTGCATTCTCTTTTCCATAATGGAGCTCACGATAACTTGTTTTAACTCAACATGAAGCGATAGCTGCAGACAGTTATAGGTTTAAGACTTCATATGCCATAGCCGAATTCGGACCTTCGGCACAGCAAATCAGCACTCTATACACTGAGCCATTTCGCTCACAAACTTGTTTCAAATACTTATTAATTTTAATTAGTTTAGAATCGTTGATTAATTGCTCCTTTGGTTCTCTGTACTATGTTGAAATACTGAATGGAAGATAAAACTCAATGTATTAGGATGTTCGTCAGAAATGTACTTGGAACGCTGACTAACTCTCCAGCCACGATTCAACTGACGCAATCGTGTTCATTAGAAAACGTTTCTTATCTCTCAATCAATTACCTTATTGAATTTGTTAAACTGGCTGTAATTAATTATTATTACATTTAACAAATATTACTTAATAATATGGGTTTATTTTAGAAATAAGATCATTTAGAAGAACATTGATACGGAATACTTTGATGTTTACTGATGAAATGTTTCTTTGTTTCTTAATTTAACGCCACTTTATGCTGCTATGAGCTGCCATGCAGAAGGTCCTCGGTTCAAATCCCGCTGCTGGCAAGACTTTTATTTAATCTGTTAGCAGCTGGAGATAGGTGTTAAGGGATCTAGGGCCCTCCTGGAGCTTACCACCAGCCTCTAATTAGTGGGTTACCAAAATTAAGGGGGGATCTGGTGGTTGAGCGTGATCTAGGACAAATCGCCTCCCTGCACAACCGTTGTCCAAGAAAAAATACAATCTCTACCATGCACTGAACTCCGACCCTTCACGGGTTTTAATGGTACAGGTTTTATTATTTTTCTTTTCAGTAAGCATTTGTATTATGTATATGCATTTAGTATGAATTATATGTCCATGTTTAATTTTGTTATTACAAATATTTTTGTAGCTAATGAAGTATAGTGTAGTCGTAATCATAAATCGTCATAAATTATATATTTTTATTTTGAAGAGAAAAGAGATGTCCTGGGCAGGGATTGGAACCCGGGTCTCCCATGTTTCCGTCATGGTGCTCTACCACCTGAGCTATCCTCGTTCTTACCTCGGCCAGACAAATCCATTCTCTTCACTGATCCCATATCCCCGTGTTCTCGCAATTTGCGATGTATACAAGGGGAAGAATGTTCATTGAACATTACTTTTATTTTTGAACCATGTTGACTTACGTCATTATATAATATTAAAATTTTTTATTAATTGTTTTAATTATAAATATTTTTATTTTGAATTTTTATTTTTATTTCCGGCCCTGGACATATCTTTTCTCTTCAAAATAAAAATATTTAAAATTATAACCATTAATAAAAAAAAAAAATAAAATAAATTATTTCTATTTATGTTAATGAAGTTTGTAGGATATATATTGTGTTGTGCACATTCTTTGTCTCTGTTAATCGGTGCACTATTATTTATATTTATGTATGAAGTTTATTGTGTAGTGTACACATTAGTCCTGTTTAATCGGTGTTATACTATTTCTGTTTATGGTTTAAAGGTTAGTGTTTTGTTTGTCATATACTCTAATATTTCTCTCTACCAATGGGTTTTGCTTAATAAACACATCATTATAGTTTTCTTTGACACCCATTTAAGTGTTTATTAATGTGATAAACATCGTATTTATAATAAAAATAGTTCATTCATTTCGAAATGGATGATATAATATGTATACATTAAGCTGATAAGGATTGGACTCGAGTGATAAACCGGTAGCCGTTTTAGATTCCCGCTCAGTTGTGCTAATTGATCCGCTGTTATCTCTTGGCGGGAAGACGAGCCTATCCCGTTCCAGCATTTCAAATTCCACCCTGACGTAATGCAACGGATGTCCAACGTCCTATTTAGTTTTCATTGTAGTTTGTTTTACTCTTCGTGCCGGGTGGGAGTTTTCTTGAGGCTGTCGTTTTGGTTTATTGGTTGATATACACATTTATTTTAATCTGGAATAGGTGAGTAAGTGTCATAAATTAAGCTTTATATTTCCTAATTATTATTTGTTCTAGTTCCACAAAATTATACACATCACAGTATGATTATTAATTAAATTACCATCGATTCTATTTTATTTTCACGAAGCTACGAATATGACGTTGTTTGTGTAAAACCACTGTAATTTGTATCATTAATGTAAATAGTATCTTTTTTTGTTAATGAAAACTAGTATGTGTTAGGAAATCATTTTTTTTATTTGAACTTATCATTGAATGATCTTCTTATTTATTCATGGATACATTAATAGCCTCAAAATGCATAAGCCTTATGCACAATCTACATAAAATTGAACTATATTTGAAATTATAGGATTTTATGATTACTCTCAATATACATATTGATAAATACTAAAGAAATCAAAAATTATTATTTTATACTTTTTTAATTAGGGTCTGGTTGACGTACGTCAATTTTAGATTTATAATTTTTTATGTTTATTTTATTTTGATTATTTATATATTTTTATTTTGAAGAGAAAATATTTTTTCTTAGCCGGGATTCGAACCCGGGTCTTCCGTGGCTCGTAACCAGGCCAGATAAATCTTACCGGGTCTTCCGCAAAAGTCACAATCAAATAAAAAATGAAAATTATTAATATAAAATTGACGTACGTCAACCAGATCCCAATTAAAATAATGTTCAATGAACATTCTTCCCCATAAATACATCGCAAAAATTGCGGGAACTGGGGATGTGGGATCGGTGAAGAGATTAGATTTGTCTGGCCTGGTGACAAAGTGAAACTCTTCAAAATAAGAATATTTAAATAATCACTATAAAATAAAATAAAATAAATATAAAGAAAAAATATATATTTACGAGCTGTTAATTTTGAATGTAGGATGTTTATTCACTTTAGATGTTTAAAAAATCTTGTTTTATTTTACATAATGTTAATGATTAATAATGATTTTTTTTTAATTTAAAAGGTGTTAAAAGCATCACTTTTTGCCAAGTGCTAAGTTTTAAAAACATATCGTTTTTTTATGTTATTAAATCAATTCATATGCACAACTTTAAATATCTCGATAAATGAAAAAGTAGAGTATAGTTCATATATATACTGTTATCCAAATACCCTACAATATGTATATATTCTAAATTTATGTAAATTATGGAAATAAATGAGATTTGAAACAAAAAAAATACCCTACCTTACCCTTGGGTAAAAGTGTTACGAGTGTTATATGTTTGATATAAGTTGGTATTTGTTTTGTATTGTAAATAAATAAATTAGAAGAATAAGAAAAAAAAACCTACATGTAATAATAATATAAAATTAATTAATTAATTAATATTACAGTTTTAAAAATCCTGATTACTTACTTGTTTCATTGACATAACCATATATATATATATATATATAGAATAGAATAGAATAGAATAGAATAGAAAAGTAACTTTATTCTGGGACAAAGTCCCTTTAGAATAACAGATATGAACAGGAATAAAAACATAATATTTATCTGGCCAGAAGGCTAAATGTTACAAATCATAAAGCGTGAAAACATGACAGAAAACAATTTAAAAAGAAATATATAAACAAAAATAATAGTAAGTAAATAAATAGTACAGATCTTGACAGGATATTAAGCAATTACAGAGAATAGATAAATCCAAAGCTTTTGAAATTGAATGCATGAGCTAGCATTCAATAATTTGTTTACATGATGTACAGCTTTTCAAAGAGCAGAATTAAAAGAACTAGATAACACAGTTTGTTATTATATACATTGTATTCTAAGCAAATGACTAACCTACCTAGAGACTATCCTTCTGGGAAGCTAATAGATGTTGAAACAGCCAGGATTTGAATAATGATAGAGAGGGAGTATGACGGATATTAGGAGGGATTGAGTTCCACATTGTGGTGGAGCGGGCGAGAAAGGAACGTTCGAATGCTTTAGTTCTGTGTGAACGTATATAGAGATCAGAAAGGCGGGATCTTGTTTTATGGTGTTGCACTGATGATTTGAATTGGAGGAGACTGTAGATATATGAAGGGTGTTGAGAGTGAATGGATTGGTATAAGAATGAACAGAGGAAATATTGTCTTCGGAAGGGAGGGAAGAGCCACTTTAACCCATCATAGAGGTGGGAGACGCGCGATCGCTTCGGAGTACCAAGCACAAATCTTAGAGAGCAATTCATTATTCTCTTTAATCTGTCTTCAAGCATTTTAGAGAGGCCTCCATATACCACGCTACAATAGTCAAAGTGGGGGAAGATGAGAGAAGATACGAGAAGCTTACGGGAAGATTGTGTAAGGAGATGACGAGAACGATGGAACAACTTCAGGGAACTAATTGTCCGTCGGGATATTTGGGCGATGTGGGATTTCCAGGAAAGGTTTTGGTCGATGGTGATGCCTAGGTTTTTCACCGAGGAGGTAAACGTGATAGGATTATCATTTAGGAGTAATGTTGGGAGGGTGTGGATGGATGTAAGGAGGGAATTGGAACCTAAAACAATGGCCTGAGTTTTCAATGCGTTCAATTCCAGTTCAATAATAATTATTTATTATATTTGTTAACATTTGGAACTGAGCTTAGATTTCGATATCCCTAGCCTTGACTCCTTACTTGGACCCTTGGAGTTTATTTTAGCAATAATAGTGAGAGGTCGGAAACAGTTGAGAAATAATCACTATTTAAGCCTTGGTAAATGATAAGATCGTGATTAAAGTTGCTCCCTAACAACAAACCATGGCTGCACAATTTCAGCTTGGAACACGCGAGAAACTAATGAACTACCTTGCAACCTGTTTGTATTTAAACATTAGGGACTAAATACTTTTCAGCTCAGGATTATTTAAAAATAATAAATAAATTCGTATTAACTTTTACTTTTTGTGTCGTTGACCTATCCCATAAATCAGGTCATTTGTTGGAAATTCTTACTGCTGAAGAAAAAATAGTAAATAATTATTAAGCCTTAATTTTATTGTAATCATATTTTTTATAGGCTTTGTATGTAATCCAATGCATGTAAAAATAAGCTATAATTTTCTTTGTGACTATAATGCATGTACATTATCTTAATTACTATGTAATAAGTTTTAATTTACAAATACTCGTTGCTACAGATTTCATGATCGGAATCATTTTTGTACCCCTGATTTATAGTTTAAAATATTTTACAACTTATAGTTTTAGATGTACTTATTTTTTTAATTTATTATTTTATTTATAGTTTATTTAATATTCACTAATATTGTAGTTTGTAGTTAAATATCTAAAAATTCGGTATCAGTTCTGGAGGTTGTCGGTTCAAGTTAAGTCAGGTTAAGTCAACAAAGTGGAAAATTTGTTTATCACCTTAATCAATTTATCGAGAGAAAAAGTTTAAACTAACATTTTGAAGTATAGATGACCAGATTTGTTTGTTTAAATGTCCATTTCTTGATGGACTGATTACCGAAATGTACATTTTTCCCACGATTAAACTCTTTTAGCTTTACATTCGTTCTCTTTTTATTACTCTCTAAAATTAAAATAATCGTGACTTTTAATATGAATAAAAGAGGAAAGGTGTATATTTCGGTAATCATTTCGTTAAGAAGTGAACGTTCCAACAAAAATTTCGATGATTTTACCTAAACAGTATGCGATATTTGGTTCTATAATCTATGTACAGTCAGTAATAGTTGATATATACAGTCATACGAGAATATTAAGATGAAAAATAATAAAAAATGAAAACTTATTGTGTCTCGATGCGATTAAATCGCGGATACCAATACATATATGTATCAGTATAATGAACTTTTTGGGTTGCCAAAAAAATATGATATTGCAATTGCCTATGTTAATTATTTGTAGCGTGCTGATGGTGTCAGCTGTACTAACTTCTGTTTCTTTAATTTTTTTAAAATAATTTATTTAATGAAATTTACAACTGTATTTAAGTAACACAACAAGTAAATATAATGATTGGCACATATTAGCATGAGAGACAAGTAGGGGAACTAGTGTAGTGGCGGTACTCTAATAATAAGTTCAACTTATTCTTTCAACTTATTATTTCTAGAAGGTCGCGAGGTCATCTTCTCTAAAGGCGCCTAGGAATTAAAGAGGTTGCTAGGTTTGAGACTAGTGGGTTTGAGTGGAAATAAAGGTTGTCATGAAAAGATTGAAAGCGGGTTCGTGCCAAATCAGTAACAAATAGGACATTTAGATCATTGTGTATGACTTAGTTCTTAACAAAGTAAGGAGCTTCGAGGATTTTACGCAGGATTTTGGATTGTAAGGATTGGATACGAGAGGTATTCGATGATTTATTGGATCCCCAAAGCTCAACCCAGATGGTTCTAATGATCGTCATGTTTATGAGTCTTTTGTAATTAATTGAGAGCTTAGAGCGTTTGTCTAGTAAATGTTGTAGTAGGCTGAAACGGCTTTTTAAATTTAAATTTATTTTTTAACTGATAATTAAATTAGTTGTTCAGATCCCGTTAGAACTATGACCCTCTGCTCTTCTTCCGCCATGACGCGAATTATATTTTTAGTATCCGAAACAGGGATGAGGTAAGGAACCAATTGAGAAGCAGCTCACACCAGCAGTACTAACAATGGGATTGGAGATCTGACCAGGCAATGGCCGCCAACTTCAGAACGGAACTCGGAGTGAATGCCCTGCCTAGCTATTTCTCATACTGTTCACTTTCATTCTATCTTCCTGGGAGCAATTCTCGGATTCTTCCGAGGAAGAATGTAGATTGGATAATTAATAATAATAATAATTAGGGCACTAATGAATGCACCAAGTTCAATGTAGAATTTAGTTTTAATTTAGTAACCACTTTTAGGATTAAAAACCTTTAGAAGAAATATGTTTAAAGGGCAATTTCGAAATTAATTATTATGAAATTATTAAGAGAAAAAAATGGCCAGTGTCTGAACACGAACTATAATAGATTTTAACCCGAATTCATCAATATCATTTTCATTCTTAAAAGTTGACATCAAATAAAGATAGTGTTGGTCTATTTAATATCACTTTTATGCTGTTTTGGCTGATCGGACGAGGCTACAGTGGGACCTCTAAATATTGCCTATCCAGATTTAATTAGGACCTCCTCAGCCTAGTACAGGTTCGGGATCCCCGTTTAACGTCCCTTCTGAAGGACGGCATAACCAAGGATTTTGTACTCACTTTAAAAATCCTAGGACACCCACCGGGCTACGAATACGCGATCTTGGTCATAGTAGTTTGATATGCTAAAATGATACCTCAGGTCGCCCCAACTAAGATAGTGTATACAGTGTAAAAAATATATAAAGTAATGTGGAAATTCTTTTTTATTATTTTCTGTTTCTTTAAAATTTCTTAAGAAGTATATCTTATGTTTTCGAGGAAGAAAATGGTCCGGGTAGAGGTCAGAAAAAATTATCTTAAATAAGGAGAACAATTTATTTGAATCCCAAAGTTTCGACTAAATTGCAGGTCTTCTTCAGGGCTTATAATGGGTCAAGGGTTGAAAGTGAAATGATGCAAATTAAGGATATTTTTTTGTATACATTTTTTTGTAATCGTATATGTCATGATTTTATGTAGTAAATAGGTAAAAAAAGGCACATAGTATACAGTTGGATGGAACATGAAGATAAATAAACGGTGCTTTAAATATATTTTAATGAAAATAGATTTTAAAAAGTCCACAAAACTCGATTCATTAATAAAAATATAGTTCATTACATAGCACCATCATCCACAATTGTATTAAATATATTCTTATACTTCTTATTTATTGTATAAATAATAATTTATTTATTATTGTTATAAAAGGGAAACGTGTAGAAATATTTAAATAAAAATTAAAAACTTGTAGACATATTTGATTAAAAAATTAAGGAATTTTGGATTTCTTTTCACGATTTCAGAAGTGACAATCAAGGATTCATATTTGCATAATTAAATTTTAAAGGATTTAAACTAAATTTGTTTAAACTATAAGTGTTCATACTAGGGAGTTCATTTTATAATTTTTGAACATAGATTATAACAATTAAACATAAGATTCGCTTACTAAAAAAAAAAATGATAACGACAATTTACGAAATATGTTACTTAATGCAATAATTACGTGTTCAAAATTTCAGCGATGTTTCTATATTAAAGCTTTTTATTTTTTTATTTAAAGAATCTTTAAACTGCAAATGAGAGCAAAAAAAACCAAAACACTCTCTTAAACAATTTAAAATTATTTAATGTTTATGTTTAGAGGTTTGAAAAAAATAATTATTTATTTTTGAATCAATAGTTTTACTTTCTGTTACACATTTAGTTCCGATTTATTTTGAAATTCCTTTTTCACTTAATAGACGTTTGATATTGAAACGAATGTTTCCTGTAGAAAAAATATGTATTTCCATTTAGATGTAGTTTTGTATCTTTAAGTACGTTTTTTTATGATCTGTGCCGCCTTTATAAATAATGACCTGGATAAATTTAGTATCAATGGCTGTCGGACGTGCATCCGTTCATAAAAAAAGAAACTATCTATATTTAGGTGCCATCAGTGGGAGATGTCTTTGTTTTAAAGATTTTTTGTTGAAAGACATATTTTGGTTTAAAAATTAAAATATGTGTATGTAACTGTTTTTATTATTTTTCTTTTTACTTATTTATTTATAAATTTCTTATTACTTGAGAGCTATATCTGGATTATGTGAAATGCGATTTTGAACTCTTGCATTTCATGAACTATTGTTCAGCCATATCATTATTGAATAATTACACATATGGAAAATGCTTTCATCCTCCACCCTGACTATTTTCTTCTCCATTAATATATTTTTTGAAATCCTGAGTATAATAATTAAGGTGTTATTTTCGGAAGTGATTTAAGTCCATTTTTTCGTATTCAAGACATCTTAAGGTTTTTTTTTTTCAATTACTTTAAAATTATTGGAAAACGAACAAATGTTTTGAACACTTAGCTCTTATCAAAAAGTGATGTTTTAGATCCTATACATCAGTGGTTCCCAAACTTTTTTTGTACAACGCCTCCCCCCTCCTGTTTAAATGAAAACCTTCCACGCCCCCCTTTCAAATAAAATTCCTACTACACTCCCTGGCATAAATAAATTGTATGGGCATATGAAAAAACAATAAGTATTCATTGAAAATAAAAAAAATCTTTTTTACTGTCACAAGATACTATATTATAAGTTTCAATTTAAGGTGAAGAAGTACATGTAAGTGAGGTATAACTAAAATTAAGTCAGAATTTTTCATTTTTAACTGCCTGGACTTGTACCCATGCCCCCCAGATTGGCAACCCCAGATATACACGTTTTAGAGTTTGTTATGAAATAATAGTCATTAAAATTATTTAAAAGAATAAACTATTTTTTAGATCCAAATGGACTTATAATAATAAGGCTTAGTGAACACAAACGTTCGGTGCCGATACCAATCTCTGCTTACAAACTTCTGCCCATGGACTAACTACCCAAACCCCAATCCACCTGATCACTCTTAACAACTTAGACTACTCTTAAATATAACAGCTCAATTTGTTATGAGTTTTTGATTACTCGATTATTATTAATGATAATGACTTAGAGAAATTAGTCTAGAAACTTAGAAACAGAAAATAAGTCGAAATAGAAATCGGCGCACGCTTGATTACCGTTACATGATTAATATAACTTTCTTTATGTTTTGTTTTCGAACTAATAAACTAAATATCAGAGTTGTATTTATAATTAACTTTAATTAAAAAAATATACTCGGTAATCTATATTCCAACTCTCTGGAGTCGTGTGCTCTGGGAGTAACCTATTTCTGCTTTCTCAGGAGTCTTCTTGTCCTTACAATGCTGCTTGGCAAGTTTAAGTCAATTGACAGGTAAATTAAGTCCCTCCAGGAGGAAACTATGTTTTATTCAAAGCAGCCAAGGGTTAAGTCAGGTTCCGTTTCCACCACTGGCATAGTTCCTCAGTTCCTACTTTTCTATAGTCTTCAGCATTGCCAGGTAGGATATGGGTATTAACGGATGGTTTGTTTCATGCATTCTTCCAAGGAAGGAAGCTCTACTGACCCGAGAGTAGTTCATCAATTTTTATCCTTTCAACGCATTCCAGTGTTTGGTGTTTAGACGATGCATCCACTTAAAAACATGATTTCAATGCTGTTAATGTATTGGTATTCTTAATATTTTTTCGTGATCAAAACCAGATAAGTTAGAAATTTCAAAAATCTACTTTTTCACGTTTTTCGTTAGTCAAGCTATGTTTTCCTACCGAAACTTTAGGTTCAGTCTAAAATAATGAGAAATGCCTAGTGTCGTGTTAGGCAATATTGCCTGATTAAACTACCGAGAAATTTGAAAAAATCAATTTTTGAGATCTATCGATTTTGAGTTATCTGCTTGTGATCTCAAACGCCTAATATTTCTGTATTCATAATTTATCATTTATATTACTTCATTCGTATTATCATTTATTAGTTCTTCATATTTTTTTATTAGCCAAAATTTTAAGAAACGATAAATAAACAATTATTTTTGATAGTCTATCATCAAACGTTGTGCTCAATCGTTCTCAAATAAAACCTTAACTGTACAATTGATAAATAATCACGAAATGCAATAAATATAACATAAGTAGGTTAATGTTTATAACAAATACGACAAAAACAAAAATAAATTAGGAAATCAGTTACATCACTGAGATTCAATGAAATTGCTTTTATTCAACTTCCAATTATATCAGATATTTCACTTAAGCTTTTACAAAAATAAATTTGTAACAAACAATAAATTGTTTTTTTATTTTTTTATTTATAAATTTTTATTAATTGTTTTAATTTTTAAATATTTTTATTTCGAAGAGAAAAAATTTGCCCTGGCCGGGATTCGAACCATATGTATACGAGGAAGAATGTTCATTGAACATTAATTAGGATCTTGTTGACTTACGTCATTATATTATTTATAGTTTTTTTAATTTTTAAATATTTTTATTTTGAAGGGAAAAGATTTGCCCTGGTCGGAATTTGAAACCGGATCGTGACTGCGGGGTGAACCCTGGTAGCACAAATGGTAAGAGCACTGCCACAGAGAGGCGGACAACCCGGGTTCGAATCCCTGCCAGGGCAAATCTTTTCTTCAAATCTTCAAAATAAAAATATTTTTTTTATCGTTTAATAAATTCAAAACTTGATATTTTGTTGACCAGCTAGTAAATGGGCAATATAGTCTTAAATGTTTGTTAATCAGAATAAAATCTTATCTCAGGATCTCCGAATTGACATTTTTTCCTGAGATTAACCAGTGAATTACATAAAATGGATTAAACCGAAAACACGATGAGACTCAACTTTTTAAAATTATTTTGCTCAAATTATAATTGCAATTTCGCATTGTTCAATTATATCTAGAAAGTTTATTTAATTCCTAATAAAGGCTTGGTTGACTTCCGGTAGCCGATTCCTCCATGTTATTTTTTCCCTAATGAAAGTCGGGGATGAAAATATTTGTCCTTTCATTTCCTGCATTATTATTTATCCTTTCATTATTTTAGCATAAAAATAGCATTCGCCAATCTTGCGATTTGTTATCTTCCCTTAGCGCTTTAGAATTACTGCATTAAAGTTAGTAGGTAATATTGCTTGCTGATTGTGTATTATGTTATTATTGTTCAATAAACTAGTGTATTACTAAGAGTATGAATTTATCTCTTTGTTGAGCAAGATAAATATATAACTGGACTTAATTGAACAAATAGTCTCATCTAGATTTTATTATTATTTAAAAATGACATATGGTTTGTTTTAAAATGTTTGTAATTATAGGGGGATAAAAATAATTATAGGGAGGTGAGAGACATAATTTTTTAAACAGGATTAAACTATTTATATGGTAACCAACGTGTCGACCCACATTGCAGGCCTTCTTCAGGGCTTGTGATGAAGTCTCTAAGAAAAAGTGTCTATAATAATGATGATGTATATAATTTTAATATTATTAACATTTACGATAGGTATTATTAGTTTAACAAATAGATAATTAAAATTTTGAAATACATCAGAATATTTCTCTTCTAGGTTTTTTTTTCCCGAATTAGCCAGTATGGACAACATTTCTTCAACTCTGCATCTTTTCAGTTTCCCTCAGTTTTCAAATCTTGTTCATTCTTGCACTATGATTTTCCTCCCTTTATTTTGTCCCCATCATTATTTTATTTTTTTTAATACTCGTACTAGGTTTTGCCCGCGGCTTCGCTCGCGTGGAATTTGGTCTGCCTCAAAAAGTTTCGTGACGGATCATTTTAAATAAATAATTTAATTTAACTATAAGTTACTCGTACATCCAAAATTTCAGATGTCTAACTTCGAAACTGACGGATTCCATACAATCTTTGAACTCTTATTATATTAAGGGGGAAACCCTTAGGGATGAAATTATCCAAATTTCTTTCCCTAATTATACAAAGAACATATCTGCAAATTTCAAGATGCTAAGTTCCTGATGTGCCTTTAATTATGTACTATAATGAATTCTTCACAGAACACAAAAAACTACTGTCTGGAGGGGCACGTGCCCCCGTACCCCCTCCCCTTAACTTTGGACTATTTATTGGGTATAAACGTTGGTTACCAATAAATAGTCCAACCCTGTTTAAGAAATTATGTCTCTTACCTCCACCTGGATATATTTTTGGACATTTTAAATATGTAAAAATACGGTTCGCCAATCTTGTTGGCAATTGTAAGTTCTTCCCGAAAACTCATAGATGTGTACTAATTGTCCTTTTCTTTTTATTTATTTAGTTTTTTACTTGTTTATTTCAGCCATTGAAATTTGTCTATATCCTGTGAATTATTTGATAAGTGATTAGAATTAATTAGTACGGAATATTTTTTATTTTTAATCAAATGTTTTGTTATAATTCTAAGTGTTACTACTGTTTTAACTTTTTTTTTTTAAAGTTGAGTTTCTGTACACCAATATTTAAAAAAATATTAAAAAGTAATTTGTTTATGAAATAAATAAATAAGTTATGGCTTATGCATAGAAATGACTTCCCACTCGTAATCACGCCCAAGCTAACCATTAAATCCTACACTTACAACAAAATATAAAACCCACACTGATAACGGTAATTAATTACATGATCAATCATTAATTTTTTTTAAAATTCTTCATGGATATTTCATATTTCACCTTATAACGTAACTAGCCTGTTTCATAAATTTTATATATATTTTAAATATAAAAAAGAATATTTTTCAAATGCTATGAGGTTTCTCAAAAGTCATTGTAACTATTTTTAGGAGGTGGAGTCAAGTAAGGAGGCTGGTGTAGTTTTAATGCACAAGGATTTTTAATTGAAACTCAATAATTTCCTTCACCTCCCAATGTTTGGCAAAATTATAAGATCTCTTTCTTATGCACACGAATGACCAGAAATTTACACCTGTACAATCCTCAACGAATGTATTTGATGGATTTAGACAAAATTGATATGGGACTTCATGAGAAACTACCGCTGAACCCAAAAAAATAATGGTATCAACTCTTAATTATGGATTGGTCAAATGTATTAGACTACAAAAATATCTGTATTCCTGTATGTTGTAGGCCAAGTATGTCTGTCCCCTTCTTTTTTACAATATATTTAAAACGAGTTTCGAATTTTTTTATTCTATGATAATAAAAGTTTATAACCTCCTCCGCGAATACGATATCGCTTCCAATACCTTTTATGGATGAAGAAAAGAAATGAGAAACTTAATTTATCATCTTGGAGTAGGTTTAAAGCAAGCAATCTCTCACTGTATCATATATAAATATATAACTTAAACATTACCATACGGTAATTAAACTATCAATTTAATCCTTGCCAGCAAGACACTTAACAAAAAAAGGAAAATAATTAGAAAAATTCAGTGACCAGAATTGACCGAAGAAGGTTATTGATGACAGAAAACATCTAAAATTCAAGAATATTCTAACATAGAGATAGGCAAGAGGAAAATACGTCTTAAATTCTATGGCCACATAATGAGGCTTCCCGATCACAGACTCACAAAAAGAATAGTAACGTACGTAGCATCCCTTGCTAATGGAGGGGAATCGATCCAAAATATTTTTATTTTTTTTAGATTAATATTAGATACTTATAAGACTTTATTAATAGATTAGATTGATATTTACAACTGTATAGAATATTACATTAAGTAATATTTTCTGATATGAACAAATGACATGATAACAATAAAAACTTGTGGAGAAACTACCCATCGGTAGCACTCCAATAAAGTTCTATAGTAGAAGGTCTGGAGGCCATCTTCCTTTCAGAGGCCTCGGAGGGTTATCAGTTATAGTATGAGAAGCAAGTTGAGAGACTAGATTCAAGTGTGTATGGAGCTCGTCATGGAAGGATAGGCATCTAGTTTGGACCAAATCAGCAACATGTGGGATATTAAGATCATGATGGATGAGTTTGTTTGTGAATTAATAATGAGCATTGAGGATTTTACGAAGGGTTTTGGATTGTAAGGATTGGATTGTTTAGTAGAGCCCCAAAGCTCAACTCCGTATGTCCAAATAGGTCTGATAACTGTCATGTAAATGAGTCTTTTGTAATTAATTGGGAGCTTAGAATGTTTGTCCAGTAAATGTTGAAGTAGACGAAAAGGTCGAGAAGTTTCTTGTCTTTTCAGTCTTGTATGATCCAAAATATTAAGATAGACTTGGAATTAGCCAAAAATACTAATGAAGACATGAGAAAAAGAAACAATTTTAAACTTAAATTAAAAATGGGAGGTTAGGTCAGGAACAAAAGCACCGAGAACTGGAACGAAACGGAGCGTAGAAAGAAAGTCCGAATTCTCGCAAAGAATGAAAATCTGGTGGGCAAATAAGAAGAACAAGAAGCCCCAAATGTGAACCATCTTTTCTTAGCGTCTTCAACTTCGAAAGATTTACGACCAATAATAATAATAATAATATATAACGAATCCTTTCCTTAGTAGGAAAACTTTAAATGTTTGGTTATTAATTGCAATTACTTATCAGTGTTACTTTCCCAGCAGAAGATAACTAGACTTCCCCCGGCTATAGTGTTGTCCCGTACCAGTCTCCACCGATCCCATGGGAATGAACTCCTATCCAGGCCTCTCCGCGAAGGTCGTGGAGTAAGAGGACCATTATAAGGTTCGGAGACAGAAGAAATCTCCCCCTGGGCCATCAATAACTCTCTCTCGCTGGTTTTTCAGGCCCGAATTCGCCAATCACCTTCTACCATAGCCTTTAGAAGATTTGCCAAGTTTTGCTTTCAGTTTGCCCTCATTGTTGGGATTATAGGGCTCCTTCGGAATCAGGAGAGTAGTTCGCGGGTATCCGCTTTCGGCTGCTTTGTGTCGAAGCCTGTGTTCATTTAGGTATCAAGCCAGTCTTTCTAATTTTTCGAAAAATTACATATATTTTTTCTTTTCATTCGAGATCCGGATTTTCGAAATTTAGAACTCCGGTAAGAGTTTAAGCTAAGTAGTATACGCAAAGAACCAATTTCCAATGTCTGTATTTTTTTAGAGAGCATCACATTAATGCGGTGTTTTCTAAACTTTCGACAACAAAAGAGGCATTTATATTTATATTAGCGCAAATTATTCCTTGTTAAAAAAAATTATATATATTTTATTTACACACTTTATGAGCGGAAATTAATTCACTATATATTCATGCTCAAAGAGCGGAATGGCTCAGTGGTAGAGCACTGAGTTGCAATGCCGAAAGTCCTGGATTGAAATCCCGCTGCTGACCGGCCGGAAAAGGATCCTATGGTATCTATGATCCTCCTGGGGCTCACCCAGCCCCTATGAAGTGGACCCCCAAAATAAGGGGGACTTAAGGATTAAATCACCTCCCTGCACAGTTGTTATCGAAGAAACAGTACAGTCTCCATCATGTACTGTACCCCTGATCTTTTCAAGGGATGTATTGGTACAGTATTTTATTAATCCATTTTATTTCGGAATAAATTGGTCTAGACTATGATAAGAATAGCCTATAGCTCTTCTATGTATTGCCTGATGCATTAATGCAAGGGTTGTAGTGTTACAGGTTTTTATATATTCATGCTCAGTACATAAATAAAAGTTATTTATTAAGTTGTGTTTAAGTGGAAAGGATGAAAGTTTATTTGTTTGCACTTATTCAAATTTTAAAATTTAATAAATAAATATTAAAGACATTAAAACCAACTAAATAAATGAACATATAAAATACAATTATTGCCTACAATTAAGTAGTAAATGTTCGTTTTTGCATATAATTTAAATAATACATAATACTTTACGTTACATCTCACTTAAACTCTCAGGTCATCAATGTATTGGATAAAAAGTAATTTACCTTCGTCTAATAATTAATCAATATTAATGTGTATGTTATTACTATCACCATTGCTGAAATCATTTTCTAAAACCGTCTTATACTCGTCGATACTGTGGTTTTAGATTAGTTGAAACCTTTTGCTGTAGAGTTTGAGATGATTTTTTTAGTTATTATATAATTGCTTATTTTTTGGTTGTTTTTATTTGTCTTCATTACATAATTAAGTTTATTTATAATATAACATATTTTTATTTAAAATTTGAAAAATGCAACATGAAGGCTATATTGTATACTGTTTAGACTAAACTTAACATATAAGTAATTTGTCCGAGATCAGACTCAACCGCCCGAATTATTACCCTTATTTTAAAAAGAACTTTTTGTTTTTGAATTATTTAAAATATAATTTAATTAAAACATTCTAATTTACATTAAAACACTGTTTTATATAGCGTAAAAATAATAACAGGAATGTAAACTTTTTTAAAAATATTTTTGGACACTATAATCTCCAGTGTATTACTTCCTAGTTACTGGATTACCAGATGCAATAATTTATATATATATATATATATATATATATGTGTATTGTTTGTATTGTATATACATAATATATATGTATTGTTTAATTTGGAAATTCGCTTATAAATTTGAAACAGGATGTTTATGTAATATTTTTTAATTTTTATTACCCTAATATTTATTGCTTTTCTAAACTTATACTAATTTTTTTATTTCTTCTTTTTCAGGTGAGTTACTAATGATTGTTGCTTTTGTCTCCGAAGTGTATGCTAGTAAGTTTAGTATTCTTTACACGTCCTTATTAAATTATTAGAGGGTGTTTTTAAAATGTAGGAATCTTGAGTACGTATTTAATTTTAGAAGAATATGTTATAGTTGATCTTAAAAATATAACAAAAGAACTTAAGAAGTTTGATATCAGGATATATAAAATGTCCGTTGTTTATTATTTTAAAGTCATTGATGTTTATTAATTTTTAATTTGATAATTAAGGTGTTGACGTGGAAAAGGTAGTATGTAAAGAAAATAAATCACTTTTAAATATAGTTTATGTAATTTCAGCTCTTATATTAATACCTGTATTTATATTCTAAAGGGACTTGTCCAAGAATAAATAAAGACTTTATTATTATTAAAAAAATGTAGTAACAAATCATACCAGTAGGATAGATAGGGGTGTAAGTCTGAACTGGTAGTGGTTTAGTTTCTGTGAATGGTGGTAGTTACCATTTTCAACTTGATCTTATTGTTGTCAAAACAGTTTTTTGCTTCTGTAAACTTACCTTATCCATGTTTTATGCTATTTAGAGGCATTCGACACGTATTGTTTGTGTATGTGTTTAATTTAAACAATTAAAGTTTTACAAAATTAACTCAGGGAAAACTGAAAAATAATTTTAAAAAAATATTTGTTAACAATATTATCTCAGTATTATATTTCATTTACTGCTATACTGGATACAATAATTTTAATATATGATCATATATCCTGAACGCCTAATATTCTTTCACAAGCAAGAATGCATATTACAGAAAACATAGTATGATCCCGGGGTGTATAGAATGTGGCATTATTTATTATATTTGAGTGATATTAATACTAATCAAGTGAAGGGATGTAAGTTCTTATTACAGAAAAAAGGTATGTCTTGAATAATATTAGTTATATATATATATATAGTCCTTATTTATATGAGGAAGAAATTGGTCCGAGTGGAGGTCAAAAAGATACTTCAGATACTTGTATTTTAATTTAATATTTATATATGTAATTTTAATTGTCTGTATTTTGCATATTTAGCCCTGAAGAAGACCTGCAACATGGGTCGAAACGTCGGCTCTCCAATAACCCGTTCTTTCTACTTAAGAGCATTACTTTTTTTACCTCCACCCGATCCACTTTCTTCCTCGAAAAAAGGTTTTGGTTTTTCACTTCTACCAAACATGGACGATGTCGAAGAGTATTTTGAAGGGGTCTTCTGAAAGAGGATGTAGACTCATCATACTCCCATTGATGGAAATGATTCAATGGAGTAATACCAATTCTCTGACGCAATTCGTGACGGGGAAGCATTCTTTGCTAATAACCGGGGCATCTAGTCTTCCTCTCTCCACGAAAAAACTTATTAGCAGAAAATGAAGGGGTTGTTTCGCTTCAATTCCGAAAACGAATGACGTCTTCATTTTTCGCAAACTTGGAAAGTGCAATAATGCCATAATTAGTTTGTAGTGGAGCATAAGATAAGGCCATAAGATGGTGGTCAAATAAAAATTATTGTAAAATAGATCGTTATCATTGTTATATTTTCTTCCTCATTTATTTTCGAAAAAAAAGAATAATGAATACTTTAAATTGAATATTCGAAATAATATTTACAAAAAAAAAAGAATGATTATAATAATTTATACACTAATAATAATAATAAAAGTTTAGAAATTTAAAAGTATATAAATGCATGAAGGATGCCATTTAAAAATTATTGTAAATGAGACCTTTGGTATTTTTTTTTCGGAAAAAAATAATGGAAGCTTCAAACTGAATATTCAGAGTAATATAAAAAAAAAACGTGGTAATAATATCAACTATATTAAGTATACAATAATATTAATGATCATAAAAATATAATAACAATGAGTAGTTTATATATTTAAAAGTATATAAATGCAATAATGAATTTATTGTGGAACATGCAAAGATAAGGTAATTCAAAATTTATTGTAAATGAGATCCTTTGCATTGTTTTTTTCGAAAAAAATAGTAATGGAAACTTCAAACTTAATATTCACAATAATGATACAAATTAATTGATAAGAATATGATAACAATAATATCATATAAAGAAATGTTTTTTTTATATAATTAACAGCGAATATTAGTTTATTTGTTAAAATTCTAACTCTGAAGAGCTGCCAGAAAATTATATTTTATAAATTTTTAAATGAAAATTAATTTTTTCAGAGATGTGCTTTTTCTCTGTATCAGTAAGGGTATAATGTATTATATTTTCACAATTCTCTTTTAACATCCTTAATTGTACAATTGTTAAGTTTCACGAATAGTATTTGTTTTTCTCTCTGTATAAAATAAGAGCGTTAGTTTACATACCTCATTGCGCTCAATCTGATGTGTGATTTTTATTTTTTTGTAGTCTTTCGCCAAACTTTACGTATACTTTTCTCACTATTTCTAAGAGTAACGTGTCAAATAAATAACTGCAAAATATGTTTAATAACTTTTAACTAGTTGATTAAGTAAGTTATTAATCAATTGATTAATGAAGTAATAGCTGCATAAAAACAAAGTTAAAGAAATAATTTTTTATTTCTGCACTAATTTTTATTTCTGAATTAATTTTTTTACTGCAAGCCCCTAACTATCTCCGTTCTCCATTAAAGAAATAATGTATTATTACACTATCTCACGACTTTCAAGTGTTATTTAGACGAATAAGAAATATACAAAACTCCTCATTATCTTAATTTTAGCATGATTATGATTTTTTTTTTGTATAAGTTGTGTCTTGTGCATTTTGCTTCAACTATGGAGCGGGGTAGCTATGTGGGTAGAGCGCTGAGTTGCTATCCCGAAAGTCCCGGGCACAAATATGGCTGTCAGATAAATTATTTTACCTGCTAACGATCGGGGTTCGACTCTTTGGGATCTGATGACCCTTCTGGGCTCACCCAGCTTCTATAAAGAAGGTATCCTTTATTAAGGAAAAACCTGGCGGTTGAGTGTGATTTTGAATAAATCATATCCCTGCATAACCTTTACTACAGAGTTTCTACCATGTATCATTCATTGGTTGTAATGGTACAGGTTTATAATTATATATATATATATGTATATATATATATATATATATATATATATATATATATATATATATTCATAGATATAGTTACAAGTGAAATCTCACCGAATTTCTACATACACATTTTATATTTGGTCAAACACTTCCACATCAAGAGAAATACTTTTGAGCTATTCAGGAAACCACCACCATGAAACAATTAAGGTGTTTTAAGTTTGCCATAAAATTATAAAGTTAAAATACCGGAAAACAATTATAAAGTAAAAAAAAAAAGTTTTCCTAGAAACAATTGGTATTAGTTGCATTTATTAAAATTCCTTGTTTTATTTTTTCCGGTATGGTCACTCTTTAAATCTAAAAAAAAAAAAAAAGGAAAAAAACCTATAGGCCTACAACCCGTGAACGGATCTGGGTTTAGTACACGGTAGGGACTGTACTTGAATCTAAGAACTGGATAGAAATAAAATAAAATAATTAATTAACCCTAGCAAAGTATACTGGTATACTAATTTTTTATTTTATTCAAGGTAGTCCAATAAAGTTAACATAAAATTCCTGTGGTCTAGTGGTTAGCGTAACAAACTACTAAACCCAAGATACCGGGTTCGTAGCCCGGCAGGTGGCCCTAGGATTTTTTTAAGGGAGTAAAAAATCCTTAGTTACGCCGTCCTTCGGAAGGGACGTTAAACGGGGGTCCCGAGCCTGTAAGATGTCAGGTACTCGTTAAAAATCCCTATCCTAATTAAACCTCGATAGGCAAAATTTAGAGCTCCCACTGTAGCATCGTCCGATTAGCCATAGCAGCATAAAGTGACGTTAAATGAACAAACAAACAAACAAACAGTTAACATAAAAACACTCGTTTATTTTTCTTATTTATTGATTTCTATTTATTTATGCTAGTAATCGCAAATACCACGCTTATATCCTGTATGATTAATACTTTAGTTATTGTTCATACAGGCCCAGGTAGAATTTAAGCGGGCCATTAATCATCCAAAAGTACTCCTTGCTCGGGGCAGGAGATTCTATTGCTATTAATTTAAAAGGCTCAGAGATGTATGTATTGCTCCTTCGGGGTTGTAAATTGTAATTTAATATCTAATACGAGTAATGGAAGGGCCGAAGGTGTAAAAACTAACGAACGGGGGGGAGGAAGGTGTAGTTGGGGTGAAATATTTATTTAGGCAAGAGCCTCCCAACCTTTTATAGGCCTTTCGTGGATTCGTGTGCTATTGGGAAAAAAATATGCTAGCATAAATGTTTATGTACTTTCCTTACTGCGTCTATATTAATTCTTCAAGCTAAGCCGTAATAAAGAGAAATCATTTTGAAAGTATAAACTTTTTATGATAGTAAAGTCGATTAAAAAAAAGTTAATTTTATAGATAGACAAATGAATTCTTATGATTATTCAGATTGTATAATGTTTTAAATATTTTTATCATAGCCCTAAGCTTTTCTCTTCAATGTAAAAATATTTAAAAATTATAACAATTAATAAAAAAATAAAATAAATGTTGAATGTTTTGTAAAGTTCAAGGAATTTTTCTTTCATTTTATAAAAAAAAATAAAAAATACTGGTTATACTGTAGTTCCTCTTGGGCAACGTTTGTGCGATGAAATAAAATCATATTGTTACGGGCTACTGTGTGTGAAAATTAATTATACTACTCCTGAATTTGATGTACTAATATTTATTAACAAAGTTACAAAAATAATACAATGAAATTACTAACAATTAAATTATCAAATTAATATAAATTTACAATAACAATATTCTAAAGATTATAACCCTATAGCCCTAACTCCTATTTAGTTACTAAAATAATATAAGATATTAATAATACTAAATAGTTCATTTAGCATTCATTATCTATGAATGTAACAAGGGGATCAACAGTCCAAACAGATTCATCAAATAGACACAGCTACCTTTCTTCGTTCCTGAAACAACTTTGTTTTTAAAATTCTCGATGTGAGATATGTTGTACTTCTTTGATATATTTTCTTTTGGTGTATGGCCTGATGATGTAAGGTTTGGTAAAAAGTTGACGCAATCCTCCCACCTACGTATCGGCCTACCGCTCAGACACTTCCCAGTCGGCACAGTGCTTACACTAATTAATACGCATGTTATTCTCCCTTATACTTATCTTAATAGGTATTAATTTTTATATCTGATAAATTGGAATGCGTGAAAGTGATCGCTAATCATTGTGTTCATAACTACAAACTGTATTAATAGAACAATGATACAAGAGGCTGCTTAGAAAGGCGATGCCTAGTAATGAGGTTCCTCACCCCGCGTCCACGGTTGAGTTGTGAGCTGTTGCAAGGAACTGTGACCAGCTGGAGAATTTTGTCTTGTTTAGTTTAGTTTAATTAACACTACATGAAAGGTGGATGATGAAGAGTCTTGAGTTCAGTACCTGGTAGAGACTGTACTGTTTTTAAACCGATAGTTGTCCCTGGAGGTGATTTAGCCTAGATCATGCTCAATCTCCAGATATCTCCCCAATCAAAGGTACCTACTTCATAGGGGCTGGGTGGCCCCTAGGAGGGTCTGCAGATCACACAGGGTCCATCCGCGGCTGTTACAGATTATATAAATTATCTGCCACACCCGGATTTTATCCCGTGACTTTCGACTTAGTAAGCCTTGAGTTACTATGCCGAAGGTTATTTGGCTGCCTAACGAGCGATTATAAAGCCTGAGTTGGTAAACGTCCGAGGCATAGGTGGGATAATTGCGTTAAGGATGATCTTATGGCTTTGGGTGTGTGGATGGGAGTTGCACGCAATTGGTGTTTTCGGATTCGATCTTTCGTGTTCGCTAAGCCTTTTATTGTATTACCCTTGACGAAATAGTTGGAAATGGATTTTTTTTTAAATATAGAATACACCAAGGATGTTTATTTTTTCTCAATTAAGAATTCCCTCTAAAAAATGGCGGAGGGGGCCTATAGAATCTGTGGCCTCAGATAAAATCAAATAATTTATCTGCCACAGCCAGATTTGAACTGCTTCGGCATGGCAACTCTACCACCGAGCCACCTCCCTCCCTTATATATATTAATATTATTAGTACCATTTATTGGTTTGGAGGTACACTTTTTTCTGCAGTTCACCATTGATTCGTTGAAGGTTGGGAGTACAGATAAATATAATGAAATCGATCGGTTAAGGAACCCTAAAAAGGATAATGCTATATTTCAAAAGTGTAAATTCAATCCAAGACATTTAATAATCTGCTAGAGATTAAAACGAAACATTTATCAGTGAAATTCGCTCCGTTCCGGACCATAAAACCCGATCGCCCTTACTAACAATCGCCAGGGACACGTTCTCAAAATATTCAAATCGTGCTCCGGCACAACCAATTTCGCAAAGACCTGTTCCTTCGATAGCGTCCAAGGGTGAAGCAAAAGTACTTTCTCCGGGCGGTTAACGAAAGTCCTGGTAATGGCCGGCATGCCATCGATGATAAGTCCCTGGGCAAGTACTTAAAAAAAAGCACCGAATAGCCTGTGGTAGGTTCCAAAATTAATTGCATGTCATAAATCACTGCTCACCCTTATATTATTTTTTTATACACATCCTTTAAAATTCTGGGGAAAAGGCTCAGTGTTACTGTGTTGTATATCCGTGGTTCGAATCCCGCTGAGGCATGTAAATTATTTATTCTTTGAACTGCTGTTTCGTTTTTGTGGGTTCTGCAGGACCACTCTATCCCAAAGAAGGCAGACGGGGAGAAAACCCTATCATCCCAGGTAGGTTGAGATTTCAATCCATATGTAAACATTTAATTATAGGCAGTATAATAAAAGGCTTAGCGAACCCGAAGGCTCGATGCCGATGCTTTTGCTTGCAAACGTCCTTCCATGCCTCATCACCCGAACCCATAAAATCACTCTTAACAAAATTTACCCACCTACGACCGGTCACCCTCCTTGTCTCGAGGGGTCACCTGTGGTTTAATTTCTGAGCATAACACCATAATTCCTCAGATCGCAAGTTCGGTGATCGGAAGGTTTTAGGATGTTTCGAAGCCTGTAAAAAATCCTTATATAACTGTCATTCTGAGGGGCTCTGTCAGGTACTCGTTTAAGTTCGCTATACTAATTAGACCTGGAAAAATAGGCAACATTTTTAGATTGCTACTGTACCATTATCCGATTAACCATTGCAGCACAATGTGGCGTTACATGAAACAAATATTTGCTCTGTACATCTACCTCCATCCTGTGTTGTATGTCCCAGCTAGCCAGAAGAGAACATACGGAGCTGTACCTTCGGGACGGGACTGGATTATTGATTGAGGAGGAGGCTAAAGGAGGTTATTGCTGGAGGTGGAGGAATATTTCAGGAGATCTTGGTCCCGTGGGTTGGACCCTATGAGAACTTAGCGCCTGCCTCCAGCTCCCGACCGCATTTCCTAATCTACCCTGTCTCTTCCTACATCTTTAATTCGAATTGCTGGGGGTTTTTCTACCCTCCCCCCTTCAGACCTTCTTGGAGGTTTTTATGATCCTTTTTCTTGCCTTTTATGGCCTTCGCTGCCCAAAAATTCCGAGTTTACTCCCACCGGTCTCAGGGTAATGAAACGTAATTCAGTTTTATGTTCAAGGGAAATTATGTACACAAGTGACAGATTGAGGTTAGATAAAGGATTTTTTCTTATCTAGATAATTAATTTTTTCAGTTAAAGTATTACAAATTATGTAAGTTAAAAACCTGTTTATTTCCTCTGGGCTCTCCAGAATGACCAAAAAGATAAACAGGCACAAATAGGACGCACTAAAGACAGCAAAAATACGGGGAACGAATGAAAGATGTGTGGAAAAAAAAGGACAGTGAAACAAACTTAGTCCATATAGGCTCTATCGTAAACAAAAAAAACCATTCAATTTGTACTACAATCATGAAGGATCTTGGATTTAGTACATAGAAGATACTGTACTTTTACTAATGCAATGGTTATGCAGAAAATTGTTTTTATAAATTTTATGTAATTATCATGGTAGCATTCAAAGACCAATTTTTGGAGCCCATTCATAACCAGGTAATTTAGAAAAAAACAATAAAAATTTCTTATTTTAACGTTTAGTTACATTTACTTAAATTTGCAGAAAAATATTTAAATAAATAAATAAAAGCCTAGGCTGATTGCTTAGTTCTTCATAATTATATTTGTTAATCTTTTTTTATGTTTTTATTTCTTGGAACATCCTTTTTTGGTAATTTTTTTTTTCTTCATGAATTGTAGTCACATTGTGTTGGCTGCTCGATAGTTTTTCCTTGTTTCTTGATTATCCAGCTATTAATTACCCTATTACAATTGATTCTTGAGCTTTTGAAATCTATTATTTAGGCATGTGTGTTTCTCGATTCAGTAACTTAACTTAACTTATATGCAGGTACCATCTAGCTAAGCCCTCCTTCCCTGCAGTAAGCAGGTCATGTGAACATTGTTGGGCATTCCCGGAATTTAAGAACGGTTTCCAGTGAAGTTTGTGAATGTGATTTTTCTCTAGCATGCGGTATGTTATTAGAAAATAGAACAACCAAGTATGTCTGCAAGATCGCTGAATTAAGTATTTAAGCTTAAATTATTCAACGTTACGATTATGATCATGATCACAACAGTACCAGTTGATAACTTTTGTACTTTAACTGTCTGTAACTAATTCTCTCTGTTAATGTTCTACAGTTTTTGCAATTCATTTATTTAACATAACAATTGCATTAAATAATACAATTAAATATTATGAATCATATATAATGGCTATTTACTAAAGGTAATGAGAGAAACTACACGAGGGTTGCATTCAATTAACTTAAATAATTTAGAATACAAATACTTGTTCTTACATCGCTCTGTGCTTTGTTCAGTTTAAGCCCGCCAGCCTTTGCAGATTTATAAGAATTTCGATGTAATATATTCGGTAAATTTTGTTATATTATGTAAATTATCCCGGAATGTCGAGCCTCCGTTCTTTGGACGAGGCAAAGGGAAACCTGTTTTTTAAATTACAAGGAAGATTGCTTATTCATTTGAAGGGTCTTCATTGTGGCTTCCGAGTCCATCTTCTTTCCAGAAGAATTTAATAAATTGAATAATTTAATCGAATTTATGTAAAATAGGGAAGGGAATACGCGGGAGGTCTGAGCTGTTACTTGTATTTACATTAAATTAATTTAATGAATTTTTATATCTTTTTTTTTTGTTTCTGTTTATAATAGAATAGCTTAGTGTAATATAATCACGTTTGAATATAACTTTTTAAAATTTAAATGTCATCATCTGAAATGCACGGATATTTGAAGTATCATATCAAAATTATTCATAACTATTCTTGTATTGTTGGCAGAACAACCAGTATTGTTTGTTTAAAAAGAATTGAATTATTTAAATAAAATTTACTGCATTTCTTCCTTACGATGATTACTATTAATTAATTTTATTTTATTTAACAAAAAAGCCGTACTCCCCTTATTCTATCCAAAACTTTTCATTTATCTTTTATAGGATGATTACATGTTGTTTCAGCTTAAATCGACAGACTACAAGAACTGTGGGGCTGTTGTAATTGCTTTTACATATAATATTTTTCGTATCACTTACTATATAATTTTATAAATATTATGTTATTTTTACTTTCTGCTGATGGTCGCGGGTTCAAATCCGGCTGTGTCAATTTTATTTAATCTTTTCTAACAGCCGGGAATGGATCCTTTTAGATCTGGGATCCCCAGGGCTCCAACAGCCTGTAGTGGGTATCTAAATTAGGGAGTAAATATCTGTAACAGACTCGGATATACAAGTGAATAAGGTTTATATACATTTTTCTATTAGAACTATGTAAGATAGCTATAGTAGCGTAAATTAATGTACAATGGATTAACAAAAAACAACTTAAGAAGGGATACAAAATGAGCAAGTAAATTAATTTAAGTAAATAATCCTGGACACATTATCTAAAGTGAGAATGCAACAAGGTTTGTACTACAAGGTTTCGAGATGTTCGGAAACAGTCAATGGAATTAGAATAAACAGGAAGCGATGGTTGTCGATTCATTTGGAATTCTCACAAGTCGGCCTTGACAGGTTCTCCTTGAGTAGTCGGCGCCATTCAGCAAGAGTACCACGTGATCTCTTTCAGGGAAGGTACGTCGTGAACTCTTCCAGCGCCGACTCCGGGTACACCTTCTCCAGGCGATAAGGATCTGACTGAGGGACTAGGAAGAGCGTTCCAGGCTGGAGGACTCCTTTCTGCAGCGAACTTTCACGCTGATGCCGATCCGTATCTCGTCTTCCAATGGAATCCGGTTCGATTCCCAGCTTTTTCAACTGACTTTACTTTTTATACATTAATACCCTATGGTCTACAATTATTGATTAAATGAATAGTCACAGTGCAGTAAATGTGAGTTAATTATTATGGGTCATCACCGGAGCTGAAATTACTTATAGAAAGAGGTACTTGATTATTAGCCGGTGCCCAGGAACTGTTATCCGCCATTATTTATAAAACCCGAAAATACTGATACTGATAACACCTACCTTCTTATTCATATTAATGGAAATTGAGGTATCTGTTCCGTAGGTTGTCGCTTCGAGTTGAGTTTTAATTTAATTTTAATTTAAAACAAGTTTTAACTGTTTATTCGTTTAATTTTTAATATTTTACAAAAAATCCAAGTTACATCGAGGTTTAATATGGGAAATAGAATGTAATTATGAGTAATGAGTAGATTTTGGTAATCATTTCATCATAAATTAAAGTTTCAACTAATATTTCGAAATATGGATGACATATATTGACCTCTATAAACTCAAACTAAAATTCATTCTATCGTTTCTTGGCCAAATTTTTATATTTTTTAAATTATGAGTTTTGGGTACTTTTATATATTATAAAATTTCATCCTGTTTTTCGGTACATTGTTTTATTTAATAAAATTATTTTTTATCAATTTTTTTATTTTTTAAATAATAAAAAAATATTATATCTTTATTTAAGTATCATAATTAATATATAGCTAAACCAACCATTAACTACGAAGTATCATTGTTGGTTGGCAAAGGTTTGGTTAGAGTCAATACTGAAAAAAAAAATGGACGTGTTGTCACGAAGCTAAGCCGAAGTTAAACACTATCAATACATGTAAACAAGTTTCGGCAGCCTCAGTGAATAAGCGGTTTAGTCGATTTTTTTCAATATAAATTGATTGTACATAACAGCAATCTTATTATATTAGTATTAGGCTTGAAATGGAGTTATAATGTCAGTAAATAAGCCAAGGCTTGACCTAAACCACTTATGCTCTAGGAGAATAACTCGATTCAACTCCCTCCATTCGATTATCTCATTTTGGGCAAAATTAGATTTAACCTCTTATTCACCGACGCTACAGATTAACCAATTTGTATTCCCATTCCTGTATGTAGGCATTTGTTGGTTTAAATCTGATTGTCTCTTATGTTTATCTTCTGATACGTTTTTAATTTTCAGACGTTAACTGGATTAGTTACCGCTATTTAAGTTATTGATTATGCTAAGCTTTTGATTATTCTAATTAATTAACTTAATTCTTTTAAAGAGGGAAATTTTCCTGTTTCTGGTTTCTGATATAATGTTTAACAGTTTTTTATGTTGGAGTGAGTGTCTAAATTAATGTTAGTAATGGCAGAAGGTGTGTCAGAGGCACCATATGTTGCTCCGAAGTTGATTAGTTTAATTACGTTGAAATTTTTTTTTGGCAGTTCAACCAATCAATTTTTTTCATTTTGTATCATATGAGACAATTTCACGCAATCATGTCAACATTACACTGATAATTGCATTCAGTGCAATTATCAAGCACAATGACATCACGAGGCGACAATATAACCTCACCACTAGTCTTAAAACGAAATCGACACTAGAAAAATGAAACTGCCAAATGGTACGATCATGTACCTGCTGGAAGCAATACAATAAATGGATGGACCAAATCAGCTGCTGAGGCAATTGGCTTGAATGTAAAAGACAAAAAGACAATAAATCACTCAAATGGGTCAACTGCTGTTAGCGAATCGACAAAAAGTGGTGTAGAAGAACAATTGCTGAAAATTACTGGTCATAGCAATCAAAATTCTATAAAACCATACCTAAATATCGATCAAGAACACCACAACAAGGTTATAAATATTATGCGTGGTAATAGATCTGCTATAGTAGAAATCAGTAACGAATCTAATGTTAAGTTAAATTTTAATAATTGAGGCGTTGACATTGAAAAGAAGGAAAGTGCCAAAATTGCCGAATTTCTTTTTCACTGAAACAGAACTATCACAGAATTATCAGTCAGTCTGTTGCCACCAGGGGCATCTTGTGGCATCGCTCAAACCTTAACGAGAGGTGATAGCAATTTACCTCCTTTTCTACGCTATTGGCCTTAGAACAGAATCGTTTCAGTGAAAAAAAAATTCCGCAATTTTTGCACTTCCCTCCTTTTAAATGTCAACGCCTCAGTTGTACTTTCACTAACTGTAATTTTAATAAATAGATAAATGTTTCGATGTTCAGTTAAAATTGTTTTTGTAAAATTTTATAATTCAACAATCTGATTTTTTATTATAATTTTAAAACTCAGCTTTCGGCTTTGGGCTGTTATCAAGGAACGCGCTTTCGATCGTCATAAAATTATCTCATCTAAATTTGTAAAAAAAATAGCAAGTTTAGGATATTATAAATTATATTCTAATATTATCTATATATTATATAAAGCATGCTTATGCTAATATATTATGTTATTTTCTAAATCTTTTTCTCTATTTTACTTTACAATGATAATATAAGTCAAAGGTTTATTACAGTTTTGGTATGGTGTTCATATTATAACAGACGACGATCGTAAAATCAGTTAATTTTTGTTCATTTATTTTTTGTTATGCATTAAGGTACATTTAATAATCCTTTTATAGAAGTAAGCGTTTTATGTGATAGAGAATATTTTAACACTACTCGGTAATAAACTGCATGACGGTTCTTAACGGTTTTCGTTACTCCGGACCTTAAAATATTATTGTCTTTTATTTTATTACACTTTATTCCGTTAGGTGTTTTATTACACGCATTAGCTACCCTTTAATGTGTGATTTATAACGTTCCCGTTAATGTGCTCGTGTGTGAGTTTAACTAAATACATATATAATATATAAAATAGTCGTAGTCCGCTTATCTTGTATGACTCCTATTAAAATTTCATATATCATCGGAGCTGGTAATTTTTTTTTTATTAGTGATGTCTTAAGGTTTCCATTTGAAGAGCTATAAAAATATATTCGTGTTTATCACTTAACATTTAGCAAAGAGTGACGTTTCAAACCCTATACACCTTAATAATCGACTTATACCACTTTCAAATATTACAGTTCATATTCTTTTTCTATTAGGAAAACTCTGATTAAATAAAAAGTAATGTATTAAACTTCAATTTTTGTTTATTAATGAAGAATAATTGAGGCGTTCAGCATTAAAAGTGAATAATTCCAAAATTTCAAAGATTGACTTTTTACTTTTTGCTAGTTTAATCAAGAAATTCTTTATAAAGCGATACTTTGTCGGCTTATTTCTCATCGTTTTATTTTGGTTCTGAACTTGAAGTTTCGGGTGCATGGGGATCACTAAAGTAGCGAAAATGTGAAAAATTCAAATTTTGAAATTTGGAGTTATCTGCATTTGATCCTGAACGTCTCATTTAAATGTAATATATTAATCCTCAATTTATTTTTTTTTATTAATAAAGAATATTTAAGTTATCAGCAATATTTCACAACTCCTACTCGCTCGCTCACGCCTTCTCCATCAATTACTGTCCAATAAATAATCTTCGAACCGATCGCCTGCTATTCCAAGGCCATCATTCCAATTTTATATTTACCAAGGTGTTAGCGATTCTCCATTTATGTGCTCTTTAAGTTTAGTCGTTCAGGATCAAAATCTGATAGCTCCAAAATTTCAAAACTTCGCTTGTTGCTATTTACTAAAGAAATTTTGTCTTTTCCGAAACTAGGGCTGCATTAATGGTTTTAGTCCGATCATGTACCTGAAGTTTCGGGAGCATGAAGAATTGCTCGACAAAACGAAAAAAATATATGTAGAAGTCAAGTTTTAATCCCTTACGCCTTTATTATTTGTTGATAAAGTTTTTTTTATAAATACGTTATTGAGGAGTGTTTTATTTTAAAAAAAAAAACAATTTACGGTACACCTTACAGAAAAATAATACAATAGCTACGGCTTTAAGATATGATATTAATTGAAAAATTGGTTTGTTAGTGTTAATATATTTTATTCAGATATATGGATATTTATTGATACATTGTTTTTTTTTGCCAGCAAATCATACTAGTGTTATGGTATGTTTAGTAGTACTTTTGCAGATCTTAGAATCGGGCTTTAGATTTTTTTTTAGAATTTCTTTATCTGTTTTAAAACTATATTATATTTATATATTTATCTTATTTATATATTATGATTATTCAGTAAATGCTTATTTGTTTCATGTAGTGCATGACAGTAAGAAATTTGCAGGTAGTGCATGATAAGAATCCAAAAGGTCCATGTGATGTTTTTATCGTCAATTCAAATTTTTCAGTCGAAATTATTCCGTTAAATTACTCATTGTACTTTCTACGTAACTAATAAATCATTAATCAAAGAAAACATACCACTCGTGGCTGACATAATCAAGATAAACACTATAAAAATTCATTACTAATTTGCTGGACACCCATGCTTACTGATACATACATTATTGACAGATCACATCACAGAGACGAAATACGCTAGGAGTCCTTTCTATGGGAGGCTTCCACATGGAACCTTTTGGGATGGGTTTCAAAAGATCACAGATAAAATGTCAAATGCCATTTGAACATGATATATTCTCATATATAATATTTATTATTATTAGTTACTTCATTTTTTTTTCGTATCTTGTTTTTCTTAGCTCTACATAAAAACCGCGGGCACAGATTAAAACAGTTCAATCATTTGTTTTTGCTGACCTTTATTATATATTAAGTATTATTATTGTTTTCGTTTCAAGGCTCTTGATATTTTTTTTAATCTTCTCATCGGCGCTATTTGCCATAACTACCATACGATTTCCATAACACTACCTTGAAATACCTGATATATGTCAGTACAGATACTGATATATTAAGTATATCATATAGCCATGATACTGATAGGAGATCGTGAGGCAGTGAGCACGCCTTGCTGTGAATCATCTCCGGGCGAGGTAACTACTCAATTAATTGGCCTTGCTATTATCGTAAGCCTTGTTAATTCGTTACTGCCATCTGTGCCCTGCACCATCTGTCTTCTTCGACCTCTTGTGACCGGCTATCTACTACTTAATTAAGTAGATGGACTTAATAATAATTAAGTCGATGGACATAAAAAAGTGTGTAACACTTTATCTTAATTATAAGGCTGGTTCACTAATATTCCGGTCATATTCTGTTGTCATCCCCATCGTACAAATGTTGGGATGTTGTGAATAAGAAACTAAGATGGTAATTTTTTTTTATTATCTTTGGAAGGAATAATTAATATTGAAAATAAAGAATGGCTTAGGTCTTTAGTAATATATTTTGCATTAATTTCTAAATTAATTATATATATTATTGTGTACAGTAAGAGTATAATTATAATTATATAACTACTTAATTATTTGCTAACAAATGTTATAAAACATAAAATAAAAAATATATGTGCTTTACAACCCTTGGAGGGTCTTTTACCGAACTTAATATCAAGATTATGTAGATGTAGATTGTAGAATATCATGTTGGAGAAGATGTAAAGTTAAATAATTTTCTATGTAAGATTGTTAAAAAATAATTTGCTAGCATTGAAGCATTCTTTGATTGAATAAAATTCTAGTTTAAGGTATAACCCAACCTGATCTCTAAAATCACTGTTTAAACCTCTTTATCAAGTACCTAGCCTTAAAAATAATGGATTCGGTATGAATAAAATAAAAAAGCCTATACCACTACAACTTATGAACTTACGAGTCTTGGGCTCAGTTCATTGTATAATCTCTACTGTTTCTAAGACAACGGTTGTGTAGGGAGGTAAATTGTCCAAGATCATTCAAAACTGCCATAGATTTTCCCCAATTAAGAGTACCCACTTTACATAGGCTGAGTGAGACCCAGGAGATGTATAAATACCATAGGGTTTATCTATGGCTGTTAAAAGATCAAATAAATTATCTGCCATACTCAGATTTGAACGCGGGACCTTTGGCACAGTAACTCAGCGCTATATACACTAAGTTACCCTGCCCCTGACAAATTTTATTTTCAAAATAAATATTTAAAACAGCTAGTAATGGTAAAGTCCAGAGCCGAGGGGAATATTTATTTGGAACTTGTATCTTCTAAATTTGATTTTTAAACTTATGGAAGGATGTATCCTGTGATATCTGAAGACTCTCCTGGGGCTCAACCAGCCACTATAAAGTGATCACCCTTAATAGGGAAAAACCTGGCGGTTGAGCGTTATCTCGGAAAAATAACCTATTGCACAAACATTGTCCTTGAAATAGAATAGTTTCGACCACATACTGTATCCAAAATCCTTCATTGTAGTGCTGCATTTTTTTTTTTTTATTCAAGGCTATGCATAAATATCTTTACGATTTACGGTTATGGAGTTCCTTCTACTTCTATTTTCAATATCTGGCTCTCCCGTTCGATTACTCCTAGGACCATAACATATCCGACTCTTTTATCCAAGAGCTGTGAAGGGTCTTGTTTACGGCTAGCCTTTGTCAGCTGGCGGAGGTCGAATCGCTGGGTTAGTGATGGGATTCGTGTGCATACTCAAATAGGGAAAGTCGCCCAATATTGAAGAGCCTCTTAAGGTTGCGTTGCTTTCTCGCAGCTATTAAGATCTGTGAAAGATTTAGGAGTTTGCACGTCTTCGGTGGGCTGGTGTCTGCTTCGTGTTCAATGATTGCATTTTATAGCCCCATTGCTTTACTGTAGCGAGGGAATTGAACAAGTGGGGTATTGAAGTGTATGGAAACATGGTGTAGGAGTATGGAGCAAATAAACCAGTATTTATTATTATATTTTATTTATCATTAGTAAACTCCCTTATTAAAATATCTGTGCCTCGGAGGTAAAGTACACAATGACAATTAAACAATTTTCTTTAAACTGTTTCTACAAGTAATGAATAAACAAATTTTAATAGTTCAAAGTAATGGAAAATAGGCGCTCCTCAACAAATACAAAAAATGACATAGCGTCCTTTACCACTGGAGTAAAATCACAAAACCTGACGTTTTTGTCCACTTCCTTAATTAACAAGTTTGAGCTGTGCTATATGATTAGTAGTCAAATGTAGCTTAATGGTAAATTTTGTGAGGCTTTTAATTAATAAAGAATAATCCAGTTACAGTTGTGATTAGCCTATCATAGTTTCTGTTGTTTTATTTTTGTTAAGATTTAATACCAGGGAATTGAATGAAAATACAGCATGGAGAACGGAGATAGTTGGGGGGTGCAGTAAAAAAAACACCAAATAAGTACAAGACTTATATTTAATGTGTGCCGACGTTTCGACCTACCTTGTAGGCCATCTTCAGGACTATGAGAGAGAAACAAACAGAACAATAAATATATAAAAAACGTTACAGTAACAAGAATATAGTGACATGTAATGTATAAAATTAAAATAATGACAGATATGATAATTAAAGATAACGAATATTAAAATAGTGACAGACATAATAAAATTAAAGATAATGAACAGAAATTAAAATAGTGACAGATCTAATAAAATTAAAGATAATGAACACAAATTAAAATAGTGACAGATATAATAAAATTAAAGATAATGAACAAAAATTAAAATAGTGACAGATATAATAATTAAATATAACGAATATAAAATGCAGAAAATAAATGTACAGAAAGGATAATAATGTTAACATAATATAAAAGGAAAGAAAAATGAGGAGGTAAACAGAAAGATACAAAATGAGAAGATTAAAATATAAAAAAAGGTGGGAGATAAAGGATTTAGAAAAAACTAGTTTAATTACAGATATAAAATGTATGATAATAGACTCCTAGAGGTTACATAAGTAAAATGTATGAAAAATAATACAAGAATATGTAGAAAGAAATGAATAGGTATCTCGTAAAATGACAGAAATGTAAAAAATTTGAAAATTCCTCTAATACATGAAAATATAGTATGTTCTATTTCGTTCACGTCGAATAACACGTTAGTGAAAAATTTAAGGGAGTAAGTTAAAATAGTAAATTGAATGTATTCTAAATTTCCATCAAGTTTAAATAAGTCTATTTAAAATCAGTGAACGCGATCGAAAAGATGCAAAACAAATTTTGTGATGGCTTATTCCACACTACCCTCTTTGAGCATAAACTCTCCACCTAAATTTTGGCCACTAGGTTCTCTGTTAATTAACTAGCATTACAAACATTTATGTTTTAATAAACACAAGTTAACATAATTATACTTATTAGAGAAGAATTGGTCGACTGTATCTTCTAATGTAAGGAAGAAATAGTTGGGGGTGCAGTCAATCAAAACACTTAAATAAGCGTAACTTATTTATTATGTGCCGACGTTTCGGCCTACAATGTAGGCCATCTTCAGGGCGAATAAAACAAGCGGCAGCTAGGCGAGCTCAGACCCAAATCAAGCTGCCGCTTGTTTTATTCGCCCTGAAGATGACCTACATTGTAGGCCGAAACGTCGGCACATAATAAATAAGTTACGCTTAGTGTTTTGATTGACTGCACCGCCAACTATTTCTTCCTTACATAATTATACTTAATTTATCATGTTCATAAATTATATACCATTTATTTGTAAGTAATGGGAAAAAATTTATTAATTCAGTGAAAAAAAAAGAGGTTAGAATTCAGTGATATCTGATCGAGCTTGTGGAATGTTAAAAAAGAAAGGCAATTGAGTAGGAATCTGTAGCCACTAAAGATATTCATACGATGTGTGGAAATTCGAACGCTCGTGAAAAATATCTGGATCTGGCATCCCCAGGATGTTTTTTAACAATATAATGGAAAGAGTTAGTAGAGAAAAATTGAGGAGTGTAAAAATTAAAAAAATAAATATATTACACTTATTTTTACTACGGGAGTGGGATTCAAATCCGGCTGTAGCAAGTAAATTATTTAATGCATGTATGAGATGAAAATGGTTGACTGGATGATCTTATGTAAAGGAGATGGTTGGGGGGTGCAGTCAATAAGAACACCGAATAAGTGAAGTACTTATATTATGTGCCGACGTTTCGACCTACAGTGTAGGTCATCTTCAGGGCTAACAGAGAAACAAACAGAACAAAAATGTAAAAATATCAAAGTTGTACAGTAACAATACTAGTGACAAATAATGTAGAAAAATACAAAGTGGCAGATATGAAAATAGAAGATAAAGAATATTAAAAAGGAGTCAGATTATAATAAAATAAAGATATAGACAGATTTAAAAATTACTGATAATGAAAAGGCATTAAACTAGTGGTAGATATAATAAAGATCAGATAAAGACAAATATAACACAATTATTGAAATAGTGACAGATATAATTATAGAAAATGTGATAGAATATAATAAAATTAAGATAAAGACAGATATAACAAAGATATTGATAATGGAAAGAAAATGAAAATAATGGCAGATATAATAAAGTAAGACAGATTTAATAAAATTAAAGAAAATGAGCAGAAATGATAAATAATAAATAACGCATATAAAATAAAAAATAGAAAATAAATGTACAGAATGGATAGTACAGTACAATATAATAATATAAAGTAAAATCAAAAGGAGGAGTTAAACAAAAGAAACAAAATGAGGATATTTACATATAAAGAAAGGTTGGAATATGAAGAATACAGAAAAACTAGTAAAATAAAGGTGTAAAATGTATGATAACGGACTTAATGATGTTACCAAATTACAGAAAAGTATGGAACTATATGTACAATAACAAATGTGAATAATAGAAAAACTATTGTACAATAACACCAGTGTACAATGACTGTTTTGAAAATATAGTTGATAGGAATAGAATATGAAAAGTTAAAATGGGTGAAAACGCTAGTACAGTAACAATAGTTTACAATGTATGTATGAAAAAAATTAGATGGGATTAAAGAATTAGAAAAATAAAATAGGTGTTTATAAATATGAACACATGATTACCAACATATGATGGATGCCAAAATGATAAGTTCTTTAATAAATAAATTCTTTAATCCCATCTAATTTTTTTCATACATACATTGTAAACTATTGTTACTGTACTAGCGTTTTCACCTATTTTAACTTTTCATATTCTATTCCTATCTACTATATTTTCAAAACAGTCATTGTACACTGGTGTTATTGTACAATAGTTTTTCTATTATTCACATTTGTTATTGTACATATAGTTCCATACTTTTCTGTAATTTGGTAACATCATTAAGTCCGTTATCATACATTTTACACCTTTATTTTACTAGTTTTTCTGTATTCTTCATATTCCAACCTTTCTTTATATGTAAATATCCTCATTTTGTTTCTTTTGTTTAACTCCTCCTTTAGATTTTACTTTATATTATTATATTGTACTGTACTATCCATTCTGTACATTTATTTTTTATTTTATATGCGTTATTTATTATTTATCATTTCTGCTCATTTTCTTTAATTTTATTAAATCTGTCTTACTTTATTATATCTGCCATTATTTTCATTTTCTTTCCATTATCAATATCTTTGTTATATCTGTCTTTATCTTAATTTTATTATATTCTATCACATTTTCTATAATTATATCTGTCACTATTTCAATAATTGTGTTATATTTGTCTTTATCTGATCTTTATTATATCTACCACTAGTTTAATGCCTTTTCATTATCAGTAATTTTTAAATCTGTCTATATCTTTATTTTATTATAATCTGACTCCTTTTTAATATTCTTTATCTTCTATTTTCATATCTGCCACTTTGTATTTTTCTACATTATTTGTCACTAGTATTGTTACTGTACAACTTTGATGTTTTTACATTTTTGTTCTGTTTGTTTCTCTGTTAGCCCTGAAGATGACCTACACTGTAGGTCGAAACGTCGGCACATAATATAAGTACTTCACTTATTCGGTGTTCTTATTGACTGCACCCCCCAACCATCTCCTTTACATAAATTATTTAATATGTTAACATTCATCAATGGACCCAATTTGATGTACATACCCTCCCGCGGCACATTCAGCAAACCTGGCGGTTGGTCTTAAGTAAATTTCCTCCTTTTACAACCGTTCTTCAAGAAACAGTACAGCTCTACTATGTACTGAAAACTATCAATATTGTAATTCAAGGAAGAAATAGTTGGGGGTGCAGTCAATGAAAACATCAAAATAAGGATAACTTATTTATTATGTGCCGACGTTTCGGCCTACAATTTAGGCCATCTTCAGGGCGAATAAAACAACTTGCAGGTTAGGCCGCTCAGAGACAACCGCTCAGAGAGCGGCCTAACCTGCAAGTTGTTTTATTCGCCCTGAAGATGGCCTACATTGTAGGCCGAAACGTCGGCACATAATAAATAAGTTATCCTTATTTTGATGTTTTCATTGACTGCACCCCCAACTATTTCTTCCTTGAATTAGAAGATACAGTCGACCAACTCTTCTCTAACATGTATCAATATTGTATGTGAAAAAAATAAATACATATTTTTTCTTATTCATAGTAAATACATTCCAAGTCCTATTAGTCGTTGACCAATTTTTTAGTTTAGATATAGCGGTTAAACCTAAGTAATTAGTTACTAAAATGTGTAAAATCTTGCTAAAAATCTTCCTCTCCACATTACCTAATGCGCCTGGTTTGCTTTTTATCCAAAACCTTTCAATAGTTTCTTCTGATTTAAATGCCTCTCCTATGAACGCCCAATGCTAAGACTTCCGGAAGGTCTCTCCTATTCCTGACTCATGAGTTATTCCTGATGCGGGGCACGTCAAGGATGGTTCTCAGCCCGCTGGTATGTGTTGGGTGTGCCACGTGGGTAAATGTCATATGGTTTTACTCTGTTATGTTACAGATTTCTCGTAACATGTCAGATGGATAGTATTTCGTTCACCACATTTGGATTGACAAGGTCTTGTGAAATATCTAAGTTATTTTTGAGAGAAAAAAAAATTGTTTTTCTTTATGTAAATACCGACATTTATGTAGCCTTACCCGTTAATGATATGGTTATTACAATGCAAATGTATGCAAACTAAGATAATAAGATTATTTTTATTTTTTCTAGTGAATTTTTCATGTGAATAGCTGTTAAGGCATAAATCTGAATAAATAATTTATTTTTCGAAAACGGATATTAATAACTTAGTTACTTAGGAATCATTTAATGCGTATACATATATGCACATGTACATATATACATGTACATATCTTAGTTAATGAAGGTACTGATTTTCGCTCCAAATGGAAAAGGAAGACTAATGTGAAACAGCTGGAGTGCTGTAGCATACATCAATAAAAAATATATATTAATCACAGAACAGATCATACCACCTTTCTAATTTTTTTTTAGCATTTGTATTTTTTATTATACTTGTGCGGAGTGGTTCAGTGTAGAGCGAGTTGCCAAAGGTCCCGGATTCAAATCCGGCAATGACAGTTAATTTATTTAATCTCTTAACATCGCGAGATAGACACTGCAGGCAGTTTATCCTGTAGACAGGATCTACAGACCCTAGTGGGGTTCTCCCAGCAACTATGTAGTCCGTACACTTAATTGGGGGGGGACCTGGCGATTGGGCATGATCTTGAACAAATCACCTCTCTGCACGACCGTTGCTCCCTAGAAATATTAAGTCTTTACCATGTACTCAACCCGATACCTAGGTTGTAGCGGTACGGTTTATTTTAAAATTAAATTATAGAATTAATTAAATTATCATTACTTCTTCGATTCTATAAAATTAACAAGTTGCCCATCCATTAATACTGGAATCGAAAGCAAAACAAAAATTCTAAAATAATCCGCAGTTATCTGCTCGACTGATTACTCGATCGCATTCAGAATATAAAACAGGCTTGGAAGAAAGTAACAACCTATTTTATCGCTACCGTATTTACATAAGGACACACCTGTTCCATCAGGCCGAAGACGATAAATCCCAAGAACGGATCCCTCCGGGCGGGATAATGGAATTAAGGAGGATCTCTTGGAGGAGTTGGTTCGGAAGGGGAAAGGAGATGGAAGAAGGAGGGAGAAGGAAGGAGAGAGATACAGCCGAAATGGATGGGTTCGAGACCCTCCTAAAAGGAAATATATGAGGATACATACCGCACCTCTTGGGCCATCCAGAGCTCCGGTAAGTACCCCTGAGGTGGGTATCCTAGCGTGCTCATCGGTATTACTACCGTATGTTGTAGCCAAGTATCGCGGGCTATGGTCTTTATCGTAAATAACTTATGTCTGAGTCATAGCTTCTCGTTCCAGCTGACCAATACGGCCTTCTGGATGAATACAAGATGTATGTAACAGGATTTATAGGTATAAGTTCAGAATTAATTTTTAAAAGTTCACCTCTAACCTAATTAAAATATAAGTAAGAAATCTATTATGTCCATTTCATTATTTCAAATTATTATTATTTATTTTATTTTTGGATCACTACAACTAAGGTTCAGCACGTGGTGTATAGTTATAGGGTTTGTACAGTCTCTTGAACAACCGTTATGCAAACAAGTGATTTGTACAAAATCATGCTCAACCACCAGATTTCTTACCTAATTAAGAGTACCCATTTTATAGAGGCTGGGTGAGCCCCAAGGTCTGTAGATCCCTTAAGGGCTGTTCTATTATGGAAGTACTTAAACAGTTACAGTTGATAGATTTATAGTAAAGTAAATTGCGTTAAAGTTTAAGTAAATTAACCAAAGTTAAAGCTTAAAGATTCTATTAAAATAAACTTTTCATTATAATTTGTGTAAAATTTAACTTTTCTGAAAATGTCATTACTTCAAAAAGTGTAATTGTGTTGCGACAGAATATTTGAAAAGAAATGTTTAATCTAGGCGCAGTGGTTATACCATGCCGCTTAGTCTCCTGTATTCGAGTTACTACAACTTATTTGTTTGTTGGTTCCTGGGATTTAGAGGGCGTAAAACATCTACATATTAACGCCCTTTGGCTATTAAGCTTTGCTATGCTATGCTATGCTAACCATCTATCCGGGCCCTAGAAAGGACGAAGCGAAAGGCCCGAAGAGGCCGGCCCAAGTCCCACAAGTCAAATGGTGGTTATATTGTTATTTAGGGCACGAGGATTGGTCAGAGGATGTGAATAAAAACCAAGTAAACCACCCAATTATAATAAGGACATATGTACAATCCAGTAATGTTTACAATCGACAATCATGGAAAAGTCCATATCCACTCAGATCCTCCGAGCTAACATGCTCTGTTGGACAAGTGGCGCCGTTACTACTAATCGATGTGTATCTCTTCGAATTTAGGCATTACAACTACCTTTCCTACGGCTTGCATTTTTCTCAGGTTAATTATTAAACAAAGAGGTTAAGACAGTGAGTTTGTAGATTATGTTAAAAAAAAAATAGACAAACAATGTACAGAAAAAATGGTTTGTAATAAAAATAAAAATGACCCTTCATGAATCTCAGTGGTAACGATTTTTATTTTTTTCATAATAAGTTCAAATGTAATTTTTAATTAAATATGATTGGATTTTTAGTTTTAATATTACAATCCGAAAAATAGTAAACAGTTTATGTGTAATATAAATTTTTAAAGTTGTAAATGAACACTTGGGCGCTATATAATCTTATTTATTAACAACTTTTATAATAACGCATACTTTTACTACTTATAGGAATAATCATAAATGAATGTATAGGAGGTTACAGACAGAACCATCTATTGCCATATTTATAACGCAATTCCATTAGGATTTCAACTGATGCTAAGAGTAGCTATAAAGCTCTTAAAGGCGTTATTCGCTAATGAAATTAGCTACATAGCTATAATAGAGAAAAAATATTCTCTTCGAAATTTTATAACTAAAGTGTCATTCGACGATGGTATGGCTATACAAGGTGAAAGTTCTGACGTACTATGAAGGACGGTTCATTCCCATTAAAGGAAACCATGAAGTTTACGCAATACGTGGTAGATAAATTGCTACTAACCGCACTAAGGCTACAGATGAGTTACACTTATGGTCATATAAGTATTACGCAATACTTTTAATTAGTATTAATAAGAGTATTAAAATGATGTTACGACAGGCAATTATTAAATCCATTTGGAATAATTTTGTATTGTTGACCCCTTGACATACGAATAAAACTGAGTTTTAAGTGCTCTAAAAATCGACATCAACAAGTGATGGCATCACTTGAGTATCAACGGTATTCAATTTAAACAAAACATAATGAACACACTAATGAAATAATTTACTTTACGGCGTCCACCGGAGCCATTCCTCACTTCTCAAAATCTTCAATGACACACAAAACAAATGACGCCTCCCAGATTTGATTGTGTATGACAAGGGGTTAATTATGCAGAATACAGAGTGCAAGTATTTAATGAAAGCGAGACAGGACTGTATTGTTTCTAACCAAAGAGACTATGCTCTTTGCTGGAGAAGTGATATGGTCTATATCATGCTCAACCTCCAGATTTTATTAAGCGTTCACTCCTTTACTTTATACAGATTGGGTGAAACTTCATTAAAAATGAAGTTTCCAGTGAAAACTGATTTGAAAAAAATATTTTTGTAAATTTACAGCGAATAATACATTTTAAAAAGCACCTTTTTAATCCGTCAGGCCTATTTGGTAGAGTTAAAAAAAATCTATAATCAAGGTACTCCTAATGTAATTGACATTTACCCTATAGAAAAAAGATGACGATGTATTATAACTGTATATCCACAGTCAACTTGAGATAAATATCAGTACATATGAGATAAAGTAAAACTGTATACGTGCCTACTAAGGATCTTTTTTTTTTTTTTGATCTTCCTCCAGAACTAGTGCATGAGCTCCTGATCAATATGTTTCCCATTGCTAGTAAAAGTTGTATAAATCACTTTTGTTTCTGAATATTCTCGGATATAGTTGACAGTTAGAAGTTTTAAAAAACAATTATTAAAAATTGATTAATTTTATAGAAAGGGATGGTTATTATATCCTAAAACAAAATAAAAGGTTTTTTTAAGGTGGTTTGTTTACACGTGTTACGTCACCGGTATACAGCTACTAAACCGTTGGTACGTCAGGAAGCACGCAATTGGATGCGTACACGAACACCTTGTTATTTATTTTAATGTAATTAAAAAATCCATTAACTTTCTGGCATCTGTTATAACTAGAATTGTCCTGAAGGTTTAAAAAAATACACCATACTCTTTATTTTATCTTATGTTTACGAAGCTAAGCTATATTATAACGTAACATAACAGGATGATAATGTGGAAACTTTAGCTTGATATGATCATACATTTAATATTATTTAAAAGTAGTCGGAACTCAGTTTTAATATATAGAACTTAAAAACATAAATTCCTTTATGGTTATAATTATATAGTTTATAATTAAAACATGCAGAATAAATAATAAAAAATTAAAATTAAATATAAGTTATAGAAATACAATAAAAGCTTACTAACTAATCCTATTAACAGATAAAGAAAAATTATAATTACTTTACTTTTTTTTCTCGAGAAAAGATTTTTATTAAAATATTGCAATCTGCCACTTTTTGGCAATAAGTCATAGCGCTAAATAGCTATACATCAGGAATAGATCTAACGATTACATACAATTTAACACAAAACTATATTGCATCATAAAATTAAAAATAACACGTAGCATGATTAATGAATAATAAAGTCGATAAAAATTGTCCCTTCCACCTAGTACCACCCAGAATTTACTGCTCTAACTTTTAAATATATCTGATTTTAAAATTTATTTATGTGTATGTAATGCGCATTAAAATTAAGATGTGTTTAGTACAATGACTCGTCAATAGCCAGTTTGACTGAGAACGTCATCAAATTTAATGGAAGTGCAATTGACAATAGATGATTATACTGTTTTGATGACTATCATTATTTTTCGAAGGTTAGCTGTCCACTTTTCAATAAATCATCAGCTTCTGCTAGATTTTATTACTTTTTAATCGATGTAATGTTTATTACTTTAATATGTACGTGTTAGTAATTTATTTTTGAAATTGTAGCAATTAGTGTTACTCTTTTTTTATTTATTAATTATTAATAATTTAAGAATGCAGCGGAGTTTTGGGTGGTAGAGCTCTGAATAGCCATGCCGGAAATTCTGGTTCAAGTCCCACTGCAGGCAGTTACTTTTATTTAATCTGTTTGAGGTGGGAGATGGGTCATTTGGGATCTAGGACTCTCTTGGGGCTCACCCAGCCTCTATAAAATATTATAAAAATAAGGGAAAAACCTGGAGGTTGATCGTGACCTAGGACAAATCACCTCCTTGCAGAACCGTTGTCCATGAAACAGTACAGTCTATGCCATGTACTGAATACCAGACTCGTTCACTTCGTATTGGTTACAGGTTTTTTTTAATAATTCAAAATATATTCTTCATGTTTAAGGGCGTACGGGACATTTAAAAATAAACAGTATTGTACAATGGTACTAAAGGCAGTTGGAATGTAGCCCAGCACTCCCAAGGGGCCTACCGTACGTTGTAGGACCTGTCAGAATTACTTGACATCGGTCTATTATAGGATATAATGAGCTCCAATCTCCTTGTTCTACTTCTCATCCTCCAAAAATTTTATTTACAATATGATACAAATTTAATATAAAAATTTGTAATTTAGGCAAATCAAATACGTTCCTAGCATCATAGTTTTTTCACTACCGAAAGTACTTTAACTGAGAAGGAAATAATATATTTTTAAAATCGTCTTTTTAAGTTTTAAACATCAAAGTATTATTCAAACATATTCCATATGATGGACATACTTATTTATTCTTATTAAACTAAAAATTATTTTCTTAAATAATTATTAGTAAATTTACTACATTGCAAGGAAATGGGTCCTTGTGGCTGTAAAAAAAAGTAGTAAGCACTTCGTTATAAATGATTGTGTTATTTTATAAACAATTTCTAATAAGTAAATTAAACAAAAATAATTGAGTAATCATTCCTTCTTTTTTTTTTTAATTTCTGAACTGAAATTCTATTTATTCATTTTTTTTCTTATTTATTTCAGGAACTTACATGATTTCATGTTTTTATATATTTGTTTTTTTCATTATAATTGCTATACATTTAATTTTATTCTATGTTTGAATACTATATTTGCTGGATAAATATTTATTTATTAATTCCTCTCTGTTCTCTTCGTTTCTTTTTATTTGTATTATATTATTTTATAATGATTAGATTTAGAAACAATGAACAATGGTTTTTACTATCCCTACTATGTTTAGAGTTTGCAATGTTATCAATTTATTAAGGTATTCGTGTGAAATGTTTTGTTTTTTGTTATTGTTGACTCATTAAACAATTACTCACAGTTTTTGACTTTTAAACTATCTGATATACGAACTCCTATCGTTTGATCTCTGAAGAGCTTAGCAGAAAAAAAAAATGCATTGCAAACGACACTGTGTGTGTTTGTGATAAAAGTTCGAGCAGTGAAGGCTGGGTTGTCATAGTATTAGGAATATTTCATTTATTTATTTTATAATATTTATCTCGTTATTATTATACAGAATGACATTTTTTCATTAATATTTTTGTTGCAGGGAGTCGTAGGAGCATGGCCGCATGGATCCCTCATCTCTGATCGCCACCCCCAAAGGTAAATATTAATTAATATTTTTTTTTAAAATTAATTACGTATAACAAATATAATAAATAAATAATAAAGTGCAATTTCAATAAAAAACCTTCGAGTTAAACACTATTTGGGGATATCATAATAGAAACGAATGACGTGTTAAAACTTCTGACATAACTCGAAGCGACAACTTGTGGAACTGATACCTTATTATTTATTTTGGTATGTCAGTTACTCCATTAGAAAATAATAAAATTAATTATAAAAAATCGTATCAGGTACACAGATTGTCGCTTCAAGGTTAACAGCACAAGTTTTAATTGTTCATTAGTTAACAATTAATACTCTCGAAAATAAAAATAATCGTGAGTTTTAGTATGAAAATAAAAGAGTGTAATTATGGGAAAGGTGTTTATTTAGGTAATAATTTCAATAAGTTATTGCCTATACGAAACATTTTTTTATTTTTCTAAAGCATTAAGATATGTTATTTGTGCTATTGTGCTAATGCCCTCACGTTTTCTTGAATTCGCCTTATTTTGTATATTTTTATTTACTTATTCCATGTATTTTTTAAAATGTTGATTACCAATTAAACTAAAATGGATTTATTTTTTCATTCGTCCACATTCTCTTTTGCTATGCACTCTAGGTGTGGGACATTCATTCTCTTTCTTCATTCTTAAACCCTCACGTGCCCCCCCCCCCTGTTCTATTTCAGACCTAATGCATTGAACCGTCTGTGTAACGTCTTCCGACTTGAGGGCTGTATTTTCTTTAATGAACACTCTAAACGTTATGGACATGTATCGAAGAAACGTATCAAAATCGAAAGTATTTTTGGTTATAATACTTGTATTTTTGGATATAATCCCAAAAATGGGAACGTTTTGCTTATAATTTATTCATTAGAGCACCGTATTATTATTCTCCTGGTCTTGGGTTCGAAACCAGCTATGAAAGATGCCTATTGATAGTATTATTACCAGTAGATGGGCCATATTGGGTCTAGAGTTCATCTCACCTCTATAAAATGGGTAAATTGCTGGGTTGATCTTTATTTTGCTTAAATCATCTCCTAACACATCAATTAATCTAAAAACATTACAGTCAAGTACAAAGTACTAAACTCCTTAATTTAAATTTATTTATTTTATTTTTTTATTAATTGTTATAATTTTTAAATATTTTTATTTGAAAAGATATGTCCAGGGCCGAGATTCGACCCTGGGTCTCCCATGTTTCCGTCATGGTGCTCTGCCACCTGAGCTATCCTGGTTCGTACCTCGGTCAGACACATCCTATCTCTTCACTGATCCCATTTCCCCGTGTTCTCGCGATTCGCGATGCATACAAGGGGGAGAATGTTCATTGAGCACTACTTTTATTATTAAATAAGTTTTTATTTTTAATTAGTTCCCTATTATTTTCAAAAATAAAAATAAACGTGAGTTTTAGTATGGAATGAAGATTATAATTATGGGAAATATTTCGGTAATCATTTCATCAAGAAATGAACATTTCAACAAACATATATCATCTTTTATACTTTAAAATGTTAGTCACAACGTTTATTTATTGACGAAATGATTACTAACATATACGCATTTCTCATAATTTCACCTTTTTTTTCATACTAAAGCTGACGATTTTTTTAATTTTCGAGAGTATTTAAAAAGAATACTTTTTAATTTAATATTGAATTGAAACTTGTGACTTTACTCGAAGCGACAACCTGCGGAACTGATACAGGAAATGGTTATAGTTAACAATGTTGAGGAGTAGTTACCATCTAATTATCACTTTCATTTCATAGAAACTATAATTTAAATTTTTCTATATGATAACTTCATTAATATGTAAACTCATGTATTTCCTCCTATGTATATACTTGTTTAGATTGGTTATGTAGATACGTTTTCTATAAAAATGGGTACTTTGCAACTTGGCTTTGCTTCGTAGGCATCCGCTTAAGAGCTGTTTGTACTCATCTTTTTGTACCTTATTCCTGCTTTATCTAGAATCGCTCCTTGCTTAGGATATTTTCTTATATTGTTTCTTTTTTACGACCTCTGAAGGTTATATATTTTTTAATATTTCGGTTTTTCTGTTTACAATCACCATAAAGACGAGTGATTTATGTTTTATATCAGTGCTATCAGCTTTACAACTTGCTAATAGATTGACTCTATTGTTTTTGGTAATAATTTATTCTACTTAAAGCCTATGTTTTAATATCGTCATTTTACAAGGGCTCCAAGGATTAAAACTATATTTAGATCCTGGCTATGTCATTGATTTCAATTATTAGTCAAGACGATTCTTTTTAACTATATGGCCAGCTTATTCATTTATCGCTATTTCTGAAAAACATTTTAATTTTATTGTTCATTTTTGCGTTAAAAATAAAATATAATAAAAAGACTTATTTCATTTTCATTAGATTTCATTGTGGTAATTTTTTTCTTCTTCTTGGGATGAGCCTCTATGGACTACGATTCTTCTATTATCTGTTTCATTCCTATCTTCTCATCTCCTGAATCTTCGTTCATTCTTGCACAATCTTTTTTTCTTTTGTCTCTCTCTAGATGCTTCCTGAATTCCCAACGTGTAATGAAATCGTATACTAATAATAAATTATTGTAACAATAATAACAATTACAAGCACAAACTGATGTTGATGGAATCTAGAGCTTAGAGATTAAAAGAATTTTCGTAATTCTTAAGTGTACTCGACTACAAGTGCTTGTGAACATGTCTATCTCCTTATCACTATGTTTCTTTACATATTTTATAAAAATCTCTTTATAAATAATTATAAGTGTGTTTTTAGTGAATAGGTTGTATCACTCATAGCTACAGTGTCTCATCCATGCCCTGATTGCGTGATTGTAAGTTAGTAAATATATATAATAAGAAGTAGCTCTTCAGTAAAGTATGACGTATATAATAATAAAATAAAATAATTATTAATTATAATAAAGCTTTATTTAATTATATCTATGTTTAACCAGAATGATTCTCTAATAAAAACGATGTTACACTGCTGACTGTCGGAAACCGTAATTAATAATTATAAAAAATATGAGTAATCGCCTTAACGTAAATTTAGCAGAACTTCGTTGTCAATTGTTTTAATACTCTTATATAATGTATAATTAATTGCAAAAACAAATTCCTAAAAAGATAATAATCGTACCAGAATTGAGGGGCTAGCAGCAACAACGAGTTAACTCCATTTTTAGTCCAAACAGAGTTAACAACCGTTTCTTGGGGGGAAAAATCATACTTTCGTTTGGTTCAACAAGGAGTAATTTTTGCTTAAAAAATCGTCAAATACGCAATTTTAGAGTCGATTTAATTCTGGAGTTAACTCCTTTTTGCCCCAAATAATTGAAAATTTCTTTCTTGTTAAAGTAAGGGAGCATTAAATACGGACAATTTTGAAAAAAATTGGTTTATTTCAAGAAATGAACACAGTAACATAAAATAAGTATGCAAAACTAGCAAAACTCTACTGATGATCATAGTTTGCTAGTCAATGCTATTTTTTTTAGTCTATATTAAATTTTCCAATTTTCTAGAACATTGTGCTTATTAAATGCTTCCTTACTTTAAAAAGAAAGAAATTTTCAATTATTTCGGCCAGAAAGGAGTTGACTCCAGAATAAAATCGACTCTAGAATTGCGAATTTCTCTAAGGAATTTGGCCAAATCATGTAGTGGTAGGAGACACATAATTGGACGAAGTCAAAGTCGATTTAAATACATTCTCTATTTTTGAACAGTTTTTTTTTATTTTACCAAAAATTATAAAAACTGGAGTTAATTCTTTGTTGTTGCAAACCCTTCAATTGTAAGCATTAAGAAATAAGAAACGCTCCTCACATTTTAATTATTTAAAATTTGTCTTAATTAAGCTAGAAGTTTTTATCTTTACTTAATTGCTAATTCGCCTTCTTTGGTAACAAAAATCGAATTTAAAAAAAATATATATCTACAGCCCCGGTGAATAAGTGAATAAGGATTTTGTTCAGATAACTGGAATCGTATCATTCTCGTAGTCTTGGCTTGAAATGAGGTTGTAATACAAACTATAACTCTTTTTCAAGCCAAACCTTACTTAGCTCCTTGTTCAATACGAAAATAACTCAATTCCGCTTACTTAAGCTCAAGAAACTCATTATAAACTTAACTATTTATTAAATACTACTTAAATAAACTTAACCACTTATTCACGGGGCTGTAGATATATCCTAATATATTTTATACTTAAATTTGACTATACTCAGTTATTCATTTATTTATATTAATAGTTGTTTTGATGGTAATTATTTTTAAATATTTTTGTTTTGAAGAAAAAATATTTGTCCTGGCCGGGTTTCGAACCCGGTTCGCCTGCATCTCTAGTGCAGTGGTTTAACCATCTGAGCAACCGGCCAGGACGAATCTTTCTATTCAAAACAAAAATATTTATTTTTTAATTTGAACTATAACTGACTCTCAAAGTATGTAGTGATGATATCATCAAACAAAATCTATTGTTAATTCGACGATATAAGTAGGAGTATAATCCCCAATTAATGCTCTTACAGACTTAAACCTTAAATCCTATTTGTTTTTTTTACTAAGCCGTCTAGAGATGAAGACAAGAGATAATCATTTGTTTCAGGAGTTCAGTAGTTGTAAGTTATTAGAGTTTGTTATGTAGTATTATTTGTAAATTTATAACAATTAATTAATAAATAAATAAAGAATATTAGTTTTGAAATCTTATATTTTAAATTATTTCTTTTTACATCTTAATTATTTCATTTTTGTATATATTTGGTTGTTTATTCCAAGTATGTATTTTAATTTATGTATATATTGCCTTGTTTATTCTGCACTGAAGAAGACCTAAAACGTGAGTCAAAACGTTTGTTTCTAATATATAGTTTCACTATTTTAGGACTTATTTTTAGATCATCACCCACTTCTTCTCAATATGAATTTTTTTTGTACATAAATTAATCAAGCACTCATACTAGGCGTATGTAGATGGGATTTGAATATTAATGAAAGAAATATATTTGTAGATAGGCAAATATTTCTACTCCCTTTAATGTAAATGTAGTATACTGCAAATTTATTTTTATATATGCAAACAATAATGTTAATATATCATATGTAATTATATTGTGGCTTTTAATAATATGGTATAATGAATTTTACAATCACAAATATAATTTTGTTTTTGATATCTCTTTAATGTGTAGTAGACATTATTCGCCAATATGAAGTCTTTTCTCCGATTAATATTTGTGTCGTTACATTGACGTCATTACATTGGGCTTTATCTCGAAGTGATAACCTGCGGAACTGATATTTTTTTTTTAGTAACCATAATGCAAATTAAAGGAATTTCCTTTTTTTTTTAAATAAGTGAAACCATGTCAATCGTTTAAATTTGTATTGTATATTTCTTATTGAATAGCGGTTTTTTTTATTGCAGTTAAAATGGTCGATCCTAGTATCAATGATCTCATCCAGCTAGCTATGCGACCTAAAAAAAGCAATCACACTTATTACATTCTCATCAACATATTCGGTAGAATCGACCTGCTATTGTATTCCAAAAAGCCCCTCCTTGTCTGGCTCAGCTCTACACAGATTGCTAGCCTCCAGCGTTTCTCTTAATCCAGCTGGAAGCACTCCAGTAATCCGTGTGCTAGGGCTGCCTTCTCATCTCGCCTGGAAGCCTTTCATTGTTCCACCTAATCTTCTTGTAGAAGATCCCGAGAACTCAGCGTTTTGTAGATTTCAGCGTATGCCGTTTGTCTTCTTCCTTCAAGAAGATGGTAACAATTAACAATAATTATGTTTTGATTCTAAAGGGGTACTTACAGACTCCTGGTTGCATAATTTAAGGCAATGGTTTGTTCTCACAACTGGCCAATTGTTTAGAAGTGTTGCAAACAAAATTAAGGTCACCATGTTGATAGCCACTATTCGAAATGGATAAGACACAGGAATAAGAAAAATAAGATTATGATGGGAAGTAGAGTAGATAATTCGGTAATTACTTTCATTAATCTAGTGGAGCTCAAGAGTGCATTTGCAACTATAAGAAATGATTTTCCTTTTCTTGGTTTACCCAGAATTTTCGGTACTTTTCCAATCTAACGCCGACCTACCCCAGCACGCTCCTCTGGCACTTACCTCAACTATTTGGCAGCTGTCAGGTTATGATGCCTGAAATATATTTGAAATAGTAAACAGACAACAGGATTCTTAGGAAATGAAATAGGAGATGATATACAGCTAAAATATGATTTTTTTTTTTGGTTTTCTTTCATTTTTACCTATTTTTCTTTGAAAGAGAAACGATTTGCCAATAAACCAATAAACAACTACTAAGTACAAAACCACACTTAAGCTCTCTTTTGTAGTGGCGAAGATTGTGTACCCTCCAAATTTTCATCACCCAGGTCGCGCCGATTTATCGGCTGCTGTTATTGAACCTGCAATAAATCATCCCAATATACTCCTTACGATATATCGCTTTAGTTTGAATTCGGCCTTAATGCTCTCTATTCCCTCCAACCTTTCACTGATCATCGCGATCCTGGATATTTTGTATGGGAAATTCACCTACTTCTTTCACATTTGCTACATGGTTTCTTTTACATTCTCTTGATCTTGTTATTCTACATATCCTACATAATTATCTTATACTTCATCAAGAATAACGAAGTCAAACGATCGTTGTCCTTGGAGTTAAGTAACTTATTGCTTGGTCCCCTTCTTTTTACTTATTTAATAGTCTTAAATTGCGGCTATTCCTCTCAGCTCACTGTAATTACCACTTGGCAATCTCTTCCTATCTATCTAATAAGCAACAGGATTGAGATAGCTATCGTTATTGCAAAAGTTATCGGCAAAATTACCCGACTCACAGCTAGTGTTATTATTACATTATTTGTTTATATATACATAGATAATAACCAAAATTAAGATGACTATTTACTTGAAATAAACATGTATTCTTTCAAAATGCTTAATAAGAATTGTAATAGTCCTTTCAACAGCTGAAATCAATATAAAGATTAATAATTTTACCAGTTTTGGGAAAATCGCGCCCCCACCCTTTATCATCAAAGTCCCAAGAGCTTATAACTTAATTAACTTAATTAATTGATAACTTAATTAATTAATTTACCCGAAATTGCCTGCTGAGTTAAACTTACTGGGAATTGATTAATAACAGAGTATATTACGTAAATTTTTATTAGAACAATACCATCATTTTTTATCTAATAAAATTCAGAATTTATGTTTTCAGAACAGACAGTACAAACACAATATTAAATCAGACCATAAGAAATTTCATGTTTATTAAATATGATTATAATTATTAACTTAATTATAAGGAAAGAAATAATTAAAAATTGAATAAATAATTATTTAAGGAACATTTTGCGTAATTTGTGATTTAATTTTCCACAGTAACTCTACTTTTATTATCAAGGTGACACATAGATGGCGCTGCAGTCGTAAACCAAGAGATTTCTCTAATCAACTCTGCATTGTTCATAAGTCCTTTTCATTCAAGTGTTTTATGATCTCTTGATTAAGCTAATAACTTTATATGTTATTAACTATATCTTATTAAATTAGTCTAGGGTTCATATCACTTAATCAAGTATCAAAAATAATTTTGAATCTTAGTCTTCTCATTAAATAAGCAGGTAATTATTTGGCAGGCTGTCCCCTTAGAGTTGAGTCATAACAAGTTTTAACTTTTCTAACGTTTTCCTTTTTAATATTTTACGAAAATACAAGTGATCATGAGCTTTAGTATGAAAAAGAGAATATAATTATAGTAAATGCTTATACCTTCGTAATCATTTCATCTAGAAATGAATATTTTAACAAACACATCATCAATACTTTGAAATGTTGATTGAATCTTTTATTTCTTGACGAAATGATTACCGAAATCTTCTCTTTGCCCATTATTACTTTCTCAGTTCCATAATAAAGGCCATGATAACTTAAATAAAAAGATACTAATAAGCATCTTGAACTTAGTAAGTTTAGATTAATTTTGTATTTTCTAAGTAATAATATATGAACTATAAAGTGCATATCATCACTATTGTACTAGGAAAATAAATATTACAATGCTTTCATTCAAGTGTTGCACTTTTTTAACATTGTCTTATCATTTATGCAATAATTTTATCATTTCATCATAATTACGTTTTTTTTGTTAGTATCAAATAATTGTAAGGGTATAAGAATAACAAATTAAATTTTGGTTTTATTAAAAATTTAGTTTAAAAACTGTAACTGTCCCAAAAATGTAGAAAAATTTGTATTGGTATCCTTGCTTATTTCTGATAAAAAAAATGTAATAAATGTCATTCCTGGTTTTAACTGAATTTCGATTAGTTAAAAGTTTATTAAGTTCATGATATCCTTAAAATGTACTAATGTTTATCTAATCTTAAATTCCTTTTCGCTTTTTATCAAGCATCATATTTTTTCCCTTTACAAATGGTTTAAATCATCAATATGTTAATCATATTAGTAAATTTCAATAGTTATTAAACAGTTTAAGTGCTTCTGTTTGTTAGAATATATTGTTAAACAATTAAAATATCAACTCAATTTGTAAGCTATGTAGCTTAATTCAGTTCATTCCTGTAGATGATTTGATTGATTTTAGAATTTTCCTTTTCAAAAAGGAGCCCTTGACATTGTTTTCTGTCTGTTTTTAGGTATTCTTATTTTTGTTGTATTATATACAAGTAGATTTTTATTAACTTAATTTTGTCTTTTTATAGGAAACCCAGGAGAAGAAAGAAGAAGGGAGGTAAGGTTTGGAGAAGTAGATGGTGTACGACTGACATTTCATTGCGATTGTCAGAAGATATTAAGCAGCTTCTTATTGAGGATGAGTATTTAATATCCACAATGCCCGGAGGTAAAATAATGTTTGTAAATAAGGGAGTGATGATGTTTTTTATGTTATTGTGAACTTTGTTTAATTTTATTTCATTGCTGTTATAGCATAATATACTTCATTTTATTATTTATTAATAAAATTATCAAGAAGGAGATTATATCTCAATGTAGTTGTAATTTGTAATTGTTTTTCACCAAATTTATATCTACATACATTCTCTGAATCAAGAATATGTAAAATAATTTACAATTCAACGGAATAAGATTTAAGGATATCGTTTTTAAAAATTATTTTTGATTATAATTAATTTCTTGTAGAATATTTTATTTACTTTCTTATAATTATGATGAAATCTTTTCTATCTCTTGATAGTGTTTCTTCTGCTAAGTCAAGTATTTTTATATTCATCATAAATTGACATACTAAATAACTCATTTGAGAAACTTATAAGTTTAATGATTTTTATTTTAAGAGAAAAGATATGCTCCCGGCCGGGATTTGAACCCGGGTCCTCTGTCTCTTGTGACAGAGGACCCGGGTTCGAATTCCGGTCGGGGGCATTTCTTTTCTCTTAAAATAAAAATCATTAAAAATTAAAACAATTAACAAAAAAGTATAAATAATTAAAAGTTTAATGTTTTTCTTTTTAACATATGATTATTATGTTCTAATTTTAGTATATGTAATGCTGAAGTGGGTAATTTTGTGATGCTAAACATTAGGTTAATTGCTTCTGGATTCCAAAACACATTAAAGTTCATTTGGTGTGGTCATTTTAAGTGGTTGAAAGAATTATATAAAGTTTTTAGGACAATTAATATAAACACTAATTTAAATTTATAATTTCATTAAATAATTTTCATCATTAGATTTAAATTTTTATTGGTAATTGCTCCATAGAAATATCACATAAATGTAAAGCCATCAGTTAAATTGCAACCTAACTTAATTTTTATTTTGAATTACTCCACACCAAACTTAGTTTTTTTTCCCATAAGGTAACTTAATTTAGTTAAAAATGTGATGCAACTGCTGCTACTAAGATTAAATTAGAGCTTCATTGAAAATTAGGTATTCCTTGTAGCAACTTGGGCGGTTATGTATAATAGTATGTTTATTATGTATAATATTACGCATTATAAGTATACTATTGTACTTATGCTATCGGTTGTCTATAATGTATAAATATATTACGTTTGGAATGATTTTTGTTAATAAATTCAAGGTCACTTGTTCTAGGGATTTGTAATTTTTAACTTGTTATTATTACAATCTATCTTAATTATACATTTTTTTTTCAGGCTTTGAAAATTCTTCTATGAAATCTAGCTTCTCCCTGTCGTCGCTGCCGCCCTCTAGCAATACTCTAGAGAGCCCAGAGCATGCGGCCCTTCACGACAGACCTTATTCCTCTCTTCGTAAGAAGCCAAGGTATGTTTTTATTTTATTATTATATTATATTATATTTATATTTAGTATTCTATCCAGTTTTTCACAGTCTAGAGTTAATTTGTACACAGTTTCCGATTTTTTCAATATTCACTTCAGACATCTCGCTGACATTTCCTTGCTGGGCACTCCTCTTTTACGCCATTTTTTTGCAGAAAATTCCTTACTTTATCTGGGCATCAAAAAGTCTTACACAGTACGTGCCTCTTCTCAGTTTCTTTCTTATTATTCTTTCGCTGACCGGGTCTCTCAGTAACATTTCTTTCCATATTATCTCATTTCTGACCCTATCTGCCCTAATCGTCTGTATAAAGCTTCTCCAATTATCCATTTCTATACTATTCATTTTATTATTTTATATTATACTAGCCAGCCGTTACACCACACGACTTCGCTCTCCAAATCGCCCTGAAGATGACCTACACTGTAGGTCGAAACATCGGCACACAATTATAGGTTTATTACTTATTCAGTGTTGTTGTTTTTTTACTGCACCCCCCAACTATCTCCTTTACATTATTCATTTTAAAGGTATGTTATTATTAAAAAAAAATCAATTTATTTATTCTTTTAATATCGGTTTCCAATTATTGGTAGTTGTATTCCATATCAATTGCATTTGACAGCACTTCATACTGAATGATTAGTCAAAAGAGAAAAGTTATTTCTAAAGAATTTTAGAATCTGAACAAGATATTAAATTATAAGAGGTATGTAAATTAAGTAATAGGACTTACTTATAATGTTCAATCTAACAACACTGGACACGAAGGAGTAGGCTCGCAAACATCTGATATCTGCATGTATATGAACATGCTAGAGTTTTTACGATTTGAAAATCAATTTCAAACAACATTGTGCTATCGGGTTCTGCCTCGGACTTTGACCAAAAAATTGCATCAGGCCATCAAAAACATATGTATGATGGATCCTGACTATGCTCCTTGTCACACTGTGATTTCTATCAATTAGTTTTTGGCCAGTAAAAACATTCCTGTGCATCCTTGGGCTTGAGTCTTTATTTCTATTCCAAAGATTCAAAAATCCCCTTAAGGCACCGAATTTCGGTGCATTAAAGAATATTCAAACACATGTAACGAACTCGAGATTTTAACTTCAAAAGAGACAATGTGAATTTGTAATTTTATTTTATCAAACAATTAGAAAAAATCAGTCTCATAACTTAATTTATACTCCTCTTATATCAAATTTCTTTTCTCGACAAATTTACTTCTTCATGGAGAGAAATCATTGTAGTCTTCTTATAAATTAATTCAGTTTATTATATTTTTAAAAAATCCTGAATTTGTCATAAGGTATAAAATGTAGTTAGTTCTATTCTATTTAAAATAAATAACATTATTAAATACTTTTAAGTAATCAATAGTAGTTATGCTAATATAAGTAATAAAACATCAATATTATTTTTAAAAAAATCAATATTGGTTTGAGCTACAGAAAATGGTTCCAGTTGATTTCCAGATTCTGGCTTCTAGTTTGTGTTTATATGTATTTGCTAAAGAATACTTTTTTTTTTACTAACCATTTCTTAGTAAAAAGAACTTCTTTCTCTGTGTTGTGTTATGTTTTGATAATGGATAATTTAGAAGGCAATGTTTACTCATATATATTATAATTATTTTGTTCATAACAGATGTTTTGTTCATTTAGGCTGCTATAGATACATTAATGATGCAAAGATTAATTACCTATTCTGTGTACAGGAAAGATCCTGAGATTGATTCTTGGCGGAGATCTTGGGGGAGTAGAGAAGAGAATAAAGATGAGTTTTGGGCAGCTCTTGAAAATAATTATCAATACCTTATGGATAATAATCTTATCGATAGCTGTCAGGTAAGTTAATTTTTGTAAAATTCTTATTAAATAAGGTTTGTGTAGTTGAATACAGAGATGACTTATTTGAGATACAAGTATCTGAAATACAGATACAAGATATGTATTTTCATCTTGTATCTAAAATACCTTTTAAAAATTCATTTTTTATCTTATATTTAAATACATTTTGTTTGGTATCTTAATATTTTGTAAATACTGTTTGCTAAAATACTTTCAGTAATAGTTATCTATGCATTTATTCACAAAATGTGACAAGATTCTATTGTGATATTAATTTTAAATGTCACCATAGATAAAACTGAGCACGCAGTTTAGATGAAAATCTAAAATACTGCATGCTCTCTGATAGATGTCATTGAAGAAAATCTAAATAGACGTTTTAAAATGATTTTGCAGTTAGAGCCTTCAGAAAATGATGCAATATTAGCCCCAGTGTCACATCCGTTTTTTAAAATGAAATGGGTACCAAAAGAGTAGAAAGAATATGTAAAAGAACTTATGCTGACTGAAACACGGAAAATTAATTGTTCTGAAAATCAAAACTCGAAAGTTGTAGACAATATTGAAGGTGATAAAAAAAAAAAGAAGTTAAAAGATGAATCTTTTTAGATGATTCTGATTCTTATATTGAAAGTGGTAAAAACACAGTGTCTACTGGCAGTACTGCTGGTTTAGAAACACTTAAATACCTAAATAATAAAGATACCAGCTTAAAGAGCTTAAATGCTTATGCTACAATAAAAAAAAAAATTCAAATATAACACCTGTTTGCCAAGTTTTGTCCCTTTGGAGCGACTCTTCTCTTTCTATGAAGTGGAAATTAGGGGGTATGATCATCATCATCATAATAATTATAGGGGGTATGATAATGAGGTCTCATCAAAGAAAAATGAGTGATAAATTGTTTGAAGAATTGGTTTTACTTAAGTCTCAATTAAAACATCAACAATATAATATTTTGCCTTATAACATTTGCATGATCAACCTCATCTATTCGTAAATAATTCATGTAAAACAAATCAACTTAAATTCAATAATAAGTTGTTTATTAAATAAAAAGTATTTTATCTTTAAAAATATTTAAAAGATACGTATTTTGTATCTAATATTTCAGATACCATTCCAGAAAGTATTTTGTATCTGGTATCTGAAATACTTAATTTAAAAGTATCTTGCATTTTGTATTTCAAATACTTTGTATAGTTGTACATCTCTGGATTAACAGAATTCTAAGTGTATAGAAAATTTATTATTTTCAAATCTTAAATTTCATTTTAAAATGTTGCTTATTGCAAAAAGAAAACAAACCCATTATAATACGAATAATTAATAATAGCCAATCATGAAATATTAAATTTGACTATAAAATGATACTGGCATGACTTTAATTAGATTTATGCTATAATGGAATGATTTTATGTGAATAATTTTTATTAGCAGAATGTTAACATTATCTTTCATAATATTTTATTATTGATTATTAATATTGTACTTTAATTTTGTTAGGAGGCTAGAAGGGACCTCCAGTACGGGGCTTCTCCCACTCACGAGTGGAGTTACGAGCAGTTTACTGCTCAATTCACCGAGCTCTACACCTGGCTTAACAGCATACAAGATGCCATGCAAAATAAAACTGAGAGTGTCATCGCTAGGAAATTAAGACTGGTAATAATTAAATCATATTAAAAATAATATAAAAATCAATTCAATTCTTGATGTAGATGTGTAGTCTATTTAGTTAGGCAATAGTAGGCAACCGTGTCAACTATATTTCAGTAATATGATGTGTGTGGGGAAGGACAAGGTATACACATATGTAATTTAATTATCCTATTATTTATAAAATTGATCTTTATAAACAAATTTAAATTGTAAAATTTTTGTCAACTTTTCACTTATTGCGATCTATTATACAAAATAATTTTTTTTATTAAACTGATTTAAGTTTAAATTTAATACTTTTTATATCAAACTAATTGTAGATCTAATTTAATCATAAATTGTTCATATTAGTAGTATAATTAATTAAAATCTTGGTTGTAGAACAACCTATTATAGTCTAACCATCGTTACCCAACCATTACTATAATTGTTGAGTTAATATCAAAAATATTAATAAACATGTGTTAATAATCAAAATATTCGGTTGTTTCATATGAAATGTCCATTTTCCGAGGAAAGGTGATTTAGTAAAGGAAATATGTATTAAAAATATTTGCCATTATTTTCTACACATTTTTTCATTGTTTTGTCAAATTTTCAATCCAGGGTTGAAAAATTCAGGGTTTTGTGATGAAATAAAGTCTGAAAATGCATTTTGACTTGAATTGAATCATTTTCAAAAATTCCTTTAAAAATTTGTCCAAATTTCTAAACAGATGGAAATCTGTTGGAGATAAGTCTGGCAAATAAGGTGGCTGTGGGAAGACTTTCGTAAACCAGCTCGTCTAGTTTCTTCACTGTCTGTCTTCAAACAGGAGTTCTGCCTTTGTCGTGTAAGAGTATAGGTCTCATCCAATTAACCAATGCAGGTCATTTTTTGTTGCATTATGTCAACATCCCTCCAGTATAATATGGATGCGATGGTTCACCTCTGGGTAGAGATGAGAAATGAATTATTCTTGCCATTGACCACCACATCAAAACTAATAATTTTTTTGGATGCTAAGTTGATTTTGGCATGGGGTAATGGTTCGCTCATTTCAGCACCTTTCCCTGAACACGGTGGTAATGTTTCTTGCAGCTTGGGGTGACGAGTGTCCAAGTTTAAAGTAGTTGTTGTAGTGATAGTAAATATTATCAAAAGAGAGTGAATTGATAACAGCTCTTTGCAATCTATAAACGTAATCATAATCATACACTTTGAATTTTAGAGTGAAAATAACAAAAAACTATCATTTCATATGAAACGATCCAATAGCAAATCAGTAATTTATATTTTCTATATAATTTTTAGTTTTAACTACTTATAGTAATTATTTTATTAGCCCATTTTATTTGGTTTTATTTTTTATTTTAAAACTAATAGTAGTTCTAATTAAATCATAGTTTGTTTCATTATTATCATTGTTGCAGTAGAGTTAGTATTGAAAATGTTGATAATCATATGCATATAGTAATTTAATAATAGTAGTTTGACGTGTCACCTCAGACTCGGCATCACCTACTGGTTGCCGTCAACATGGCCTACATCTTAGGCCGAAATGTTGGCACGATATAATAAGTTTTTGTTTATTTTGTGTAATTTTTGACTGCCCCCCTGACCAAAATCTAGTATATAGTAATTGTATTTTCTTAATTTTTAGAGTCATATGGAAGAACTACAACGAAAAACGTACAAACGAAAACTATTTAATAACCAAGGAGGTCGGCTTGTTGCGAGAAACCCCCATTTAAAGACAGAAATAGCTAAGAGAATTAAGTACCTGAATGAGAAGTGGGAGATCTTAGAAAATGTGGTAACACCTAGGAAGAGGACTTTTCCCGATTTACCTGACATCTGCCCAGGTATTAATTATCTATTTTATATATATTGTTGAGGTTCAAAATGTGTTATATAATAAATCAAAGTAATAATCGATATTGGTATATAACTATTTATTCGTAGAAAATATCTTGATTAACTGTTAATTGACCATATAAATATGGGTATTATATTATAAATAAATGTAAAATAATAATAATAGAAATTTTTGGTGACATTCATAGATTTTGAGGCCTATGACTCTATTGATAAATCAGTCCTAATTCATATTCTAAAGGAATTTCGATTGGATGATAAAATAAGAGGAATCATTCAATAGAAAAGTTTTAAACTTGGACAAGAAACAAGCCTTCTGGTTGATTAATTCAATTAAGAAAAAATTAAAAGCAACTTTAGAAAAAATTAAAAATCAAGATAAAAATCTATACACTGTAATCTGTGACACATAAAAAATGGAATAATATAATAAAAGAAATTAAAATAATAAACTTAAAATTTAAGGCAAATAAATATAGTAAGACACCCCTCATAAACCCATATAATGATAATAGTACCTTAGATAAATATAATACTACAATCTATTCTAAAAATATGAAAAATAATAATAATGATACAGGTAAATTATTCAATATATTTCATATATTGAATTATATATAGGTTTTCAAGAGTAGTGAACCTAACATCAAGACAAGTACCAAATAATATCATCAATCTATTAAGTTTAGGAGATAATTTTAATTATAACCCTAATAATAATAAAAAAAAAAATCAATATTTTTCAAATGATAGCGGAGGTTGAAGCAATAATTATAAATTTAGACACTCCAGAAACCCATAAAAATTGTTTAAGAAACACAATTAGTAAAAATATTCTAAATTATTTGAATAAAGAAAAAAATAGGCCCAATAATACAATGAATCAATTTAATAACTTAATTAATAATAACATTGTATATACAAAATTATTTAAAAAAAAAAATAAAGATTTATGTATCATAAAATCAGATAAAACAAAACAATTAGTAATAATAAAGGAAATAGATTATCAACAAAAGATGTTAGATATATTAAATAATAAAGAAAATTATAAAAGCATAAGAAATGACCCAATGAAAGAACTCAATAATAAAGTTAATAAATATCTAGATAAACTAATCAAACATAATTTTATTGAAAAAAATATTAAAAATAAATTATCAAACAACTATTATAATATACCTAGAATACATGGCCTAATAAAAATGCTCAAAGAAAATTATCCGTTGAGACCAATAGTAGATGGCACCAATAACCCAACAGACAACCTAGCTAAATACCTAAATAAATCTTTGAACAATTATAATAATAATAATGATTATGATGTTATTAATGCAATAGAGTTAAAAAAAACAACTTAATAATATCAATATAAAAGCAGATCAGTTTATTGCAAGTTTGGATGTGGTATCTATGTTCCCTAACATCCCACTTAAATTAGCACTTAAACTTTTAAATGAAAATTGGGAAAAAATTGAACCATACACGAATATAAAAAGTAAAACAATTTTTTTAGAAGGAATTAAATTGTGTACGGAAAATGGATACTTCATTTATCAGAGCCAATTTTATAAGCAAACGACAGGTTTACCTATGGGAGGTAGACTATCAGTAAACTTATCAGGAATAGTCCTTAATCATATAATAAAAGATAGCCTACTAAAATTGAACAGCCCTTCTATATTCATTGCTAAATATATAGATGATTTATTAATTATTACTAATGAAAATAATTTAAATAAATTTAACTCAATCTTAAATGAACAAAATAAAAATATCAAGTTCACAAAAAAAGTAGAAAATAATCATTCTCTAAACTTCTTAGACATAACCATCATAAGAAACCCTAAAGATAATAGAATTAAAACAAAATGGTATAAAAAAGATATAACTTCAGACAAATTACTCAATTTTTTCTCAAACCATCCTAAACAACAAATAAGAAATACAGCTCAAAACCTAATAAAAAGATCTATTACATTAACAGATGATGAATATTTAAATGAAACAAAAAATAAAATTTTCAAAATTCTTCTCAGCAATGCTTTCCCAATAAAACTTATAAAAGAAATGTGGCATAAACAAAATAATTTAATTAAGAATAAAATAGATAATAACATAATGAATATAGAAAATAACTCTAATAGCAAAAAATTTGATAATAATGAAAAAATTAACCATAAAAATAACAAAACATCAAAAATCAAACCATCTCAAACTAATAATAATTAACATCCCTCACCATTCCTGATCATTACATCCTCACTTCCTTCGATGTCGAAAGTCTTTTCACCAACATTCCCTTAGATAAAGCCCTTGACATAATAGATAACAACTGGTCACTAATAGAACCCCATACATCTCTTAACCGGTCCTCATTCCTTCAATCTTTAAAACTTTGCTGTGAATCCGGCTACCTTACCTTCCATGGACAATTCTATTCCCAAATTTCTGGACTTGCCATGGGAAATCCCCTAGCTCCTGACCTCTCTAATATTGTTCTAAATGACCTTCTAGACTCCATTCTAACACAGTTCCGTGAAGATATTTGTTTCATCAAAAAATATGTAGACGACCTCCTCCTTATCATCAATCCCAACATCATTACTGATTTATTATCTTCCTTCAATTCATACCATCCCCGCCTCCATTTCACCGTTGAAGTCGAATCCAATAAGTCACTACCTTTTCTTGACCTCCTTATCATTAAAAATTCTGACCACACCTTATCCACTGATTGGTATACTAAACCCACTTACTCTGGCCGACTTCTTAATTATTACTCCCAACATCCACACCACCTTAAAATTAACATCGCTAAAAATATCATTCACCGTGGCCTATCCCTTTCTGACGCCTGCTTCCATACAACCAACACCCACCGTATCATAGAAATCCTTTTTAAAAACAATTTCCCTCCCTATATTGTTATTAAACTCATCCATGACTACTATAACCCCCCCACCCCCACCCGATCGCCACATCCACCATCTATCCCTATATACAGATCCTTGCCATATATACCCACCCTCTCTAATAACATACTTACGTTCCGTTATCCCCAATTTACGTATTGCCTTCAAATCCCATAACAAACTTTCCCATATTTATACCCGTATCAAAGTCCTATTCCCTTCAAGCTTCGTTCCCATGTCGTTTATCGGATTCCTTGTTCTTCTACTAATTGCAACTGTTCCTATATAGGTGAAACCAAAAACTTCCTTAAAGACCGTATTACTCAACACAAATATGCCATTTCCTCCCATAACCATACCTCCTCTAAACTTTCCGAACATGCCCTTTCTTTAAACCACACCTTTGATTTTGAAAAAACGTCTATCCTACAGCTACAGCTCATAACCATGACAAACGCATCCTCTCTGAAACTATCCACATAAATTTAGATTCCTCCTCTATCAATCTTAAGTCTGACTCTCATCACCTTTCCTCTACCTACTCCCAAATTTTTAATTTACTCAAAAGACCTTAAATTCCGTTACTTCGTCATTTTTGTTTCTTTTGTTATCACTCTATTGACACTTCTTTCATTGTTTCAATTTTATTTATTTTATTTATATTAATTTTATCCATTTACTCACTTTCCCCATCTTTTCCTATACTCCAGTATGGTTACCTTCTATAGTTAACTTTTTGGCCACTAGATATCGCTCCTATCTCTTCCCCCGGTCTTAACGGTCTTGTGCTGGAATCCGATAAAATTCCGTTACTTCGTCATTTATGTTTCTTTTGTTATCACTCTATTGACATTTCTTTCATTGTTTTAATTTTATTTATATTAATTTTATCCATTTATTCACTTTCCCCATCTTTTCCTATACTCCAGTATGGTTACCTTCTATAGTTAACTTTTTGGCCACTAGATACCGCTCCTATCTCTTCCCCCGGTCTTAACGGTCATGTTCTCAGTACCTACCAGCCGTTATATGTAACGGCCACGCTCTCCAGCATTCGGTATGTCTCCTCTTCTTAATATCTTCTTTATATTTTATTTATTTTAAACTTTTCTCTTTATCCTTTCTCCAATTTTAATTTTCCTATTTTTTCCCCCTTATCATTTTGGCATCCATCATATGTTGTTAATCATGAGTTCATATTTTTAAACGCCTATTTTAATTTTTCAAATTCATTAATCCCATCTACTTTTTTTCAAATAGACATTGTACACTATTGTTACTGTACAAGAGTTTTTCACTTATTTTAACTTTTCATATTCTATTCCTATCAACTATTTTTTCAAAACAGTCATTGTACACTGTTGTTATTGTACAATAGTATTTCTATTATTCACATTTGTTATTGTACATATAGTTCCATACTTTTCTGTAACTTGTAACATCATCAAGTCCTTTATCATACATTTTATACCTTTATTTTACTAGTTTTTCTTTATTCTTCATATTCCAACCTTTCTGTATATGTAAATATCCTCATTTTTGTTTCTTTTGTTTAACTCCTCCTTTTGATTTTCCTTTATATTATTATTTTTGTACTGTACTATCCATTCTGTACATTTATTTTCTATTTTTTATTTTATATGCGTTATTTATAATTTATCATCTCTGCTCATTTTCTTTAATTTTATTAAATCTGTCTTACTTTATTATATCTGCCATTATTTTCATTTTCTTTTCATTATCAATAATTTTGTTATATCTGTCTTTATCTTAATTTTATTATATTCTGTCACTATTTCAATAATTATATCTGTCACTATTTCAATAATTTTGTTATATTTGTCTTTATCTTAATTTTATTATATCTGCCACTAGTTTAATTCCTTTTCATTATCATTAATTTTTTTAATCTGTCTATATCTTTATTTTATTATAATCTGGCTCTTTTTTAATATTCGTTATCTTCTATCTTCATATCTGCCACTATTTTATTTTTATTACATTACTTGTCACCATATTATTGTTACTGTACATTTTTTATATTTTTTTACATTTTTTGTTCTGTTTGTTTCTCTGTTAGCCCTGAAGATGACCTACACTGTAGGTCGAAACGTCGGCACATAATATAAGTACTTCACTTATTCTGTGTTCTTATTGACTGCACCCCCCAACTATCTCCTTTACACACAACATCTCAAACTAAGATTACAAATTTTTTTCAGACAGAAGACGATAATAAAAAAGACCCCCAAACCAAAAATAACACAACTCAGATAGTCAATAAATCACCAAAAAAAGATTTTAAACAAAATGAAATAAAATATAGAAGTGTAACCTATATCAAAAACTTGTCAGAAAAAATTGAACCAACTTTTAAAAATTATGATATCCCAGTTATAAAATTGGCACATAAAACTATAAACTCAATAAAAAACATAATAAACAGCAAAAAAGATAAAATACCACTCTTAGATAATATAAATGTAGTATATAACATTGACTGCAAAAATTGTGAAAAACAATATATAGGACATACCAGTACACATCTAAAAAATAGATTCTATCATCACAGAAATAATCTGAAACCAAATTCAAAGACAAGCACTGCACTATCAGCCCATTACAAAACAGAATCACACACATTTTACACAGAGAAAAAAATAAGATAAAAAGGAGATTTTTAGAAGCCTTATACATCAATGACAAAATAGATAAAGTGGTAAATGATAGGAAGGAACTAACGAAATAAGTAAATTGTACTCATCAGTGATTTTAAAGTTAAAAATGAAATAAAGAAATATAGAAGTCTACACTTATTAGATAACACAGATATCATAACCTTCTCAGGAACCTCATAACATTGTTTTTATTTTTGTTTCCAATTTTTTAATATTCATACATTTAACATTTTAAAATATATAAAAGATAGAAAATATATCAATATAGATTAAAAATCACTAATTTATATTAATTGACCATACATGATACTTATATATTAAAGAAGAAAACAAATTAAAATACTATTTTAATAATAATGATCATAACAGTCCAAAGTGCAAATTCAAAAATTGTTAATAATGACCATGGAGTACATTGTAACTCTAAGTATTATAAGAAAAATTTTAAATTATCTGACAATCTACTAAAAAGGTATCGATGCTTTTTATCTTCTTCGAAGTGGTCGAACCGACTGACAGACCAATACTGTGCTTGGACTTGAACTTGAACTGCAGTGGGGCAGCGAATTAGTCTAGTTAAAGTCCACCAAACAACTACCCTATTGTTTATAATATGCACTCACTCGGGCCAACACTGTTTGGATTACAACGACAAAATAAACAATAGCCGATCGAATCCATCGTCGGCATGTGTCTTTTTTTTTCTGAAACTTATAAATAAATTATATTAATTATTTAAACAATAATAATAAACAAATAATAAAATATAAAAATAAACATTGATATTACTATATTTACAAAAGGTGAAAATAAAAGGCAATTGTTTTTTTACAAAATATTTATTGTTTTATTTTTACGATTAAAATAAACACCACTCCAGCAAATCAAACAAACCATCTGGCCTTAACAGGTAGGAAAGTTTAAATATTCATGAGTGGATAGAACCCAGTGTTGGTGAGAAAGAAGGTTTTTATTTGCGCTTGAATAAAATGGAAACGGCCTACAAACTCACCAAGGATGTTTACAACAAAAGATCAATGTCTATAAAGGCAAAACTCAGGCATTATCACACTGTTGTTATAAAGGCAAAACTCAGGCATTATTACACTGTTGTGCGACCAGTGGTCATATATGCTGCAGAATGCTTAACTATGAATAAGGAAGGCCAGGCAGAAAAATTGGAGATCAAAGAAAGGAAGATCTTTAGAAAAATTGTTGGCCCAATTAAAGACCAAGGTGAATACAGACGACGGCATAACAGTGATCTGTATGCTCATGTTCCAAAAATATCGGATGTTATGAGAAAAATGAGAATAGAATGTTATGGCCAATTGTTAAGAATGAAAGACGGACGAACCAAAGAAGACCAAACCTGCCTGGTTCAAAGAGGTAGAAAGAGATTCACAGGAGATGGGGATTACCTACAAGGATGCTCTGAAAGCAACCGTCTTAATGAATGCTTATGTGTGGGTTTTGAAGAAAAACCAAGGCTGAAGAAGACGGGAAAGAAATGGACAGAAGAAAGAAGGCAGCAGCACTGGTGATGAATGACGGAGTACTGGGCGAATATCAAGAAGAAAGAAGACAGTTGAAATGATGTGATCCTTAGTAGGTCAATATGGAAATAATAATACTTCTTTAAATAGTGAAACCATAAATTAAATAATTAGTTTCAATATTTAGAAAATTGTTTTTTTACCTCCTCCTGGACCATTTTCTTCTCTTCCATATTTCAAGATTCTTTCCCATTCCTAAAGTGTTCTATTAAATCATTATTTATTATTTGTCTACTTTTCTATGTTTCTTGAATAGAATACAAAACAAACTTTATTTCTATTATCTGATATCCATCTGCAGCTCCTCTGAATAAGTCAAATTTTGTTCATAATCAGTTCATTGTTTTGAGGGAAGCGGAATTGTGTCATAGTTTTTGGTATGAAAAAGAGTTATCATTTTAGCAATAACTCAATTTTAAATCAATGTCTGATTTAGCAACTTATGATTTACAAGAATAGCAAGGTTCTGTTTCTCTTTTTACAATTTACTTATTTTGGGTAAAATTCGACTTAACTTATTCACTGGGCCTGCAGAATTATGCCTTTTGCTTGATAAACAGATTTGTATTCTGCAGAATTATTGTTACTAGCAGTGTTGAATCAATAATTTTTTTATTTTTGTGGAACCAAATTCTTATAAAATTACTTACATAAGTATTTATAGTTGTGATTAGAAAATATGAGTGTAGCGACAAAATAATATTAAATAGATCATCTTGAATATTGGAGAGTACCTCAGTAAATTGGTGGAGTAATACAAGAATTATGAATAAAGGAATATTTGTAATATACAGTAGAACCTCGATAATCCGAACTAATTGGGACCGGGGGTGGTTCGGACTATCAAATCGTTCGGATTACCAAACAAAGTGCTTTCCATGCATAGTAGCATGCAAAAAATGAACACTGACATACTAGTTCCCATAAAATAAGAATCACGTTGTATTGTTAAAGGTAAATAGTTTGTTTTATGAAATACTACTGTGCTACAGTAAGGTAACTATATTTTACTATTGTACATGAATTTCATAATATTTTACATATGTAGTATACAATCTTATACACAAACAGAAAGTACAGTACTGTGCACACACAAAAAAAATATACTGTACAGAAAGATAAAAACAAAAAACTAAACATTTGGAAAATAGTCACTCATTTTTTTCTAAACTAAGGTTGAAGAACGTTTTTTGGCTGCTAAATCACAGATTTTCTTTAGCGTGATCAACTGAGGTAAACAGCATTCAGGTTGTTTTTCGTTCCAGTTCATTGCCGTTTCAAGAGCACTGAACGCATCGGCATAGGATGGGCCCGTATCAATAGCATATTCATCATCACTGCTGTCTTCCGATTCGTGACTAGAGACAGGATCTCATTTTCATTGTAGATTTGGTGACCATGCTCATTAATATCACTGTTGAGCCACTCTGTTGCATCAGCCAGGTCACATTCTTCAAAGCCAGGAATTACATTGCAAAGATCTGTGCTTACTACAAGAAGCTCAGGTTCAAGTCCCTCGTTATTTTCGTCCTCATTGATAGCTGGCCTCGGACAAAGTTTGTTCCAAGCGTTCATTAGATTTCCCTCAGTTAGACTTTTCCAGGAATCCTCCAACATGTAGCAGCAGTCTTTAAAATTTAATTTTTTTGTAAACTCAATCACACTTTCTTCATTTCGATCTGCTAGAAATAGCCGCCAAGGCACTTCTTTCCTGTAAATCTGTTTCATTTTGGCAATTACGCCCATCCATTGGCTGGAGGAGGGCTGTCACATTTGGTGGGAGAAACATGACAGTAAAGTTATTGTCAATGCTGTTCAAGCGGTCAATATCAGTATGTGTGGGGACATTGTCAATAATCAACATAACTTTTCCAGTTTTCCCCTGGCTTTTTCTGAATTTCTTGTATGAAAGTGTTAGAGTACCAATCAAGAAAAATATTGGACGTCACCCATGAACTCTTTTGTGCCCTATAAATGACAGGAAGGCATGTCACATTGTTAAAGCAACGAGGTTTTTTGCTTTTTCCAATCAGCAGTAAAGGAAGAGAATGAGTGCTGCTTGCATTGGCACAAACCATAGCTGTCACCCTGTCTTTGCTCACTTTGTAGCCAGGAGCATGAGTTTCATTACGTGATGCAAGAGATTTCGTCGGCAAAGAGCGCCAATTTATCCCAGTTTCATCAGCGTTATAAACATCATCCTTTGACAATGCTTATCAAGGGTAATGTTTTCAAAAGTTTTTAGAAACGATATTGCAGCAGCAGAATCACCAGATAGCATTCCCCCTTGAATATCAAGCTGTCTTAGTCCGTGCCATTGTTTGAAGTTAGCCTGCCATCCGCTGCTGGCCTTGAAATTAGGAGGCCCATTAAGTTGTTTATTGAAATCTAGAGCCTTTTCACAAAGAAGCGGATCTGATATTGGTTCACCTAAACTCCTTTGTGTAAACCATAAATATAAGGCATCCTCAAGAGCCATATTATGCGCTAATTTTAATGTTTTTCTGTTTGTAGGTCCCTCATTGCTATCTTGTTGGGATGCATATTTCAAGATAGCATCTTGTTTAGACTTTATGTCCGTAATGGTAGACTTACCGACACCTCGGAGAACTCTCGGGCTAATGCTGCTCCTCTTTCACCTTTCTTAAATCTTTCCAGGATTTGAAGTTTTACCTCTATGTTCAGTGTCTTGTGTTTTCTTTTGAACGACGCTTGTGAAGCCATTTTACTTGAAATTACAGTACACAAGTAATGTTTCACTGTTCAGAAAAACAGAAAAATCCCCCATATCACATGATAAGTGAAAGGAAACATTTAAATAACTTGGCTGTATAACAACTGTAGCCTATTGTAGCGATGTGAAAAAATCCTATGATAGTCCACACTACTAACAAACTTTTATGTTGTTTTTTTAAAATTTAATTTTAACTATTGTTTTAGACGTTGAGCAAGAACTGAGATGCCTAAGGAAGTGGATCAAGACCACAGAGGACAGGCTGCCACCGCTCAATTTTCATCACAAGTGGACTAGTCAAGAGATTGAAGAGAAAACTAAGGAACATGAGGTAAGTGGGTATGGATAGTTCTGTTTTGATTCCCAATAATACAGTTTGTTGTTTACCAGTTAAAAGCTATCCATCACAAGTATCACATAGGCGAAAGACTTAATTCAGGGGTTTTTGAGACTTAGTCTGTTGATACTTATTCCTTGAGGACTCGTGGGGAGGAGGAGGTGTCTGAGCACCGCCTTTTTGTTTGCTTGTATCCCACCACAATGTGAATGAACTATGAGCTTCCACCTTAAAGAAAAAGCCCTTCTACATGGAACCCAGACATTATGGTCTTTTTTAGAATTGTTCACATCCATATCTACAAATCTTTTGTTTGGGTTACCGATAGCGGCGCTCAGACCCCTCATATCTAACCTTCCAGGATTGAAGTGTCGCTAAAAATTGTAAAACTCCGTTACAATGTTTTTTATAGACAAAATAATCCAAGAATTTTTACTAATAAAAAATACAGGGGTATGGTGCAGAGCTACCAAGACCCCATGAATAAAGAAAACACTCTGTAAACAATAAAAGCCTTAACAGGACTTTTATACCTGAGTGCTTGCTTGAGATCTTCACACTTCAATATTTGTGACTTATTACATCCGGAGTTATTAGGCTTGAGTTGGTTATAAACGGCAGACCTTTTTCATTACTTTTGAAAGCTTTAATATTTCACAATCACGAACCAGTCAACAGGACTCCAATTTGAACATCTGAAAGCAACTGGAGTTGCAAAACCCCAATTTTATGTTCTATATTATAATTTATTCCTGTTTAACAAAAAATTACAATTATTTAGGATATTAATAAATTTATTTCCTACCTCCTCCATACTTTCTCATTATCCAATTCTATCTCTCCTACAGATCATTCACAGTAAATCATAATAATGTTTACTCATCCCTCTTTCCTCAATCTGCCGGTGTAGTAGCATCAGGCCCCATTCTCTACACAGTTTATACAGCTGACATCCCAACTCATCCTAATACTATCCTTACCACGTATGAGGATGACACATATCTATCATCGGTCAACACTGATCCAATTAGCATCCCATACTCTTCAATCCCATATCACTGAACGTGAAAATTGCTGTCAAAACCGGAGGATTAAAATAAATTCCCACAAATTCCATCAAATCACCTTTACCCTCCGTTGTGAACCAATGACTTCCTGTCCTCCTGTATCATTTAATAACATCCCACTGATTCCTGTAGAACAGGTCCGGTACTTGGGACTACACCTTGACAAACGCTTAACTTGGAATCCTCATACTAGACTGAAATGACAAGAAACAGCTTGCCGTTTCAGGCTACTTCAACATTCACTAGACAAGCGCTGTAAGCTCCCAATTAATTACAAAAGACGCATATACATGACTATCATCATTAGACCCATCTGGACTTACGGAATAGAGCTTTGGGGCTCCACTAAGCCATCAAATTCCTCTCGTATTCAATCCTTACAATCCAAAATCCATTGTAAAATCCTGATTGCTCCTTACTTTTTTATGAACAAAGTAATCCTTAATGACCTGAATGTCCCGTTCGTTGCTGATTTGGCTCGAATCCGATATTAATCTTTTCCTGAAAAACTTCATTTCCACTCAAACCCACTAGTTTCAAACCTCGCAACCTCTTAAATTCCTGATAATCCTCCGAGGCGTCTGAAAAGAATATGGCCTTATGACCTTCTAAGTTGAACTTTTTATTTAAGTACTACCACTGGGTAGTTTCTCTACTTGCCTTTATCTCGGGACATGATTTATCTTTTATTATATTTACTTGATGTATTCAGTATACAGTTGTAAATTTCAATAAATACATTTTAAAAAAATTATTTAGTTTAAACAAAATAATTTTGTTTCACCACCTTATTTAAGTTATCTTTAAGTTAGAAATCTTAGTTATCAATTTACTGATGAGTTTTGTGCTAGATATGGGATTTAAAAGACTAAAAACTGTAGGTGGTGTAAGACACCCCTCCCACAAGTCCTCGTGTTAGGGAACCAAGCAGGAGTCCCAGAAAAGGATTCAGCTGAAGTGATATTAGTAAAAATTTAGTTATTTCGGTGTTATGTTGTGCAAATCTTGCTCTTTTGGGTTTTATTTTTATTTTAGAATAATTTATTGATATTTACAACTGTAATTATATTACGTCAAGTAAATCTGCTGTATGAACAAAAGACATGAAAAAAAAATTGTGGAGATACTATCCATTGATAGCACTCCAATAAAGTTTTATAGTAGAAGGTCTCGAGGCCATCTTCTTTTCAGACGCCTCGAAGGTTTATCAGGAATATTATGGGAAGCAAGTTGAGAGACTAGCGGATTCAAGTGTGTATGGAGCTTTTCATGGAAGGATAGGTATCTAGTTTGGGCTCAAACAGCAGCATATATGGGATATTAAGATCATGATGGATGAGTGTGTTTGTGGCATAATAAGGAGCTTGAGGATTTTATAAAGGATTTTGGATTGTAAAGATTGGATACGAGATGAATTGGATGGTTTAGTAGAGCTCCAAAGCTCAACTCCGTATGTCCAAATAGGTCTGATAACTACCATGTAAATGAGTCTTTTGTAATTATTTGGGAGCTTTGAACGTTTGTCCAGTAAATGTTGAAGTAGGCAAAAATGTCGAGCAGTTTCTTGTATTTTCAGTCTTGTATGAGGATTCTTTTGGAGTTGCATTGCGTTTTTAGGTATTGTTTCATTTTAACCTCACAATGCCTGAAATACCTTTTTAATATGTGAATTTTCTAACTAAAGGTCCAAAATAAGTTAAATTTCTAGAAATTAGCTATTTTATTACAGCAACCATAATCTAGGAAGAACGGTCTTGTAAGTTCCAAAAATTTTTTTTTTTTACAATCTTTGTTTCAGATGCTTTGGAGGATTATCAGGAATTAAAGAGGAAGCTAGGTTTAAAATTCCACTTTAGGTTTAGAATAATAATATCATATTTGAAATATTATAAACAAGTTAATAAAGAATATTATAATAAGTTCTTTTGCTTTAATTATAATAACCATCTTGAATCATTTGCAATAATTGCATATAATGTTTATTTATCGTATAGTAGATGCATTCAATATTAATTTTAATACAAATTGTTATTTCTTATTGAATATTTTGTAAAGATGATTTAATTCATTTCTTTATTAGCTTTTCCTATACCACTTAAATCAGTGGTTCCCAACTTTTTTTGTTCCACACACCCCTTTTTTCAAATGAAAGCCTTACACTCCCCTTTGCATATAATTTCTTTGGTTATATGAAAACAAAAACAACTAGTATCACATTGAAAACAAAACATTTAGTTTTATTTTCACTAGATACAACGTTATAAGTTTTAATTCAAAATAAAGGACTACTATTAAAAAGAAAATAACGAAACTAAGTGATATTTTTAACTGGTCTCTTATCTTCCACTGACTTGTCTTCATGCCCCCAAAGTTTAGGACCACTGTCTTAGATCACTACTGGACACCACAATCTTTGTGGGTTTTTTTAGCTTTTCTGTAAATTAAATTTTATAGATATATTTTACAAAAATTATATAATTTTTAAAAATTATAGTTGCTATATTGCTCAGCTCAACAGTTCTTGCAGGACCTAGGCCACCTTGACGAGCTTCCTCTACACCTCTCGGTCCGTCGCCTTTCACTCCCATGTTTTCCAGATCTTGCTCCACGTCATCGATCCACCATAGACATGGTCTTCCTCGTTTTCTCTTTCTTCCTGGTATTCCACTGAGCATTTTCTTGGGGAGTTGCTTAGCTCCATCCTTTCTACATATCCAAGCCATCTCAGCCTTCCTTGTTTTATTATATTGTTATTCTTATTCCCCATTGCCCATTTTCCTGTATTGGGCCAAATATATTTCGTTCCCATATGCTGATCTCTCTCTCTCTGCTCGATGTGTGAGTGCCCATGCCTCACTCCTGTTGGTCACTGTTGGCCTAATAACTGTTGTATAGTTATTTTTGCTTTCCTGGATCCAGGAATCTAGGGAAAAAATTATATAGTTAGGAAAATAAAGCACTCTATACATGACTACCTCCTTTTAATTTTAAAGTTTAGACCTATTTAGTAATGTATTTAGTGATAAGCTTTTTTTTTCCTAAAAAGTAATTTTATAATTTTTAAGACTTGCTTATTAAATAATCTGGTTCTCTTTAAATTATCTGATAGTGCTGTTTTGTGATTTTAAGAATTTAAATTAAGGGCGCGTGAATTTGTTGTTTTTATCTAGAACTTTGTGATTTATCTTTAAAAATAGATTTAAAGATTGTTTATATGATTTTCATCTTTCATCTAACATTTTTATATGATGGATTAAGAAGTGATATTCTTATAATCCAATTAGCATTAGCAGAAGAGTTAAGAAGTAAAAAGCTTGCTGCTATTTATAAACATACATATATTATGCATAATATAGTATGCATAAGAGAGGCCATTGAAATTATCAAAGAAACCAATAATTTCAATAAGGAAGACGGTTACAAACTTAGTAAAAAACTGGTATCCTGCCATAAAACAAAAGACTCACACATTTTACCCTACCATCCACACTTACGACAATACCGAACACAACATGACCTATGGACTCGACACAAGCGAGCCAATGGGAAGGCAGACTTCGACCGAGACCACGCCACCTAGGTACCTATATACCCTGACTCCACCATCCGCTCTTCATTTACTGACTAGCCCTGAAGAAGCTCACAACACGATGAGCGAAAGCTTGGCAAACAAAACCAACACCACACGGTCCATCCCGGAAAAAGAACATATGCACAATGCCAAAGACCATGGAAATCTACATGAACATAATATAACATATTTATTTATTCTTGCAGGGAGTTGCTCAGTGGTAGAGCGCTCAGTTGCCATGCCGAAAATCCTGCTGCTCTATAAAGTGGGTACCCAAAATAAGGGGAAAAAATCTGACGGTTTAGTGTGATCTAGGACAAATTACATCCCTGCACAACTGTTGTCCATGAAACAGTACAGTCTTTACCATGTAATGAACCCAGGTCTGTTCACAGGTTCTAGTGGTACATGCTTATTTACTCTATAGTATATATAATATTTTGTTATGAATAGACTGAATTATTCTCATCCTTCTCACTGTTGCTATCAATGGCATAATTTAGGTCAAGTATGGGATAACCTGGCTTGCTCTTGTCTAGATGATGTTGAATTCCAAATGAACCGACAAGATACTATTGGTTTCCTATAGTAGTTTCCCTGACTTGTGCCCTTTCCTTCGAATTGGGCACACGCACAGCTTCAGCATCTTTTGTTTTACTTGATGTTTCCGTCTTGGGCCATTCAGTCTTTCATACACCAACAGGGTGACATTCTAGAAGTCTTTGTGGCATCTCGCTTTCATGTATACTTTCTATATGCCCAGCTTATCACTATTGGTTTATTTTAATCAAATTTACTACAATGTTCCTTTTACCGAGAATCATTATTATGTTGGATTTTCCCTTGCTGGATCCTAAATTTTTCAGAACATTTATCCTTAAAAAATGCCGGCACACAGTTCATCTTCCTTCCTCGGTTTCCTGTTCTCAAAGCTGTAGGTCAGTAAGGCGGGTCTAATAAGAGTTATATAAGATTTTAATAAGGCGTTTTTTTCAATGAACTTGAAAAATGCAAACCATCTGTTGACAGATAAGATTTTTCTATCCATGTCTTATGCAACGTCATGATTGTTATTTATGTAGGAATCTATCTAGACAAATTATTCTACTTTCTCAAACAAGAAAATGGGACCACTTACATCGACTCCTGAGTCTCTGATGATTTTCTTATGTATTGTATTAAATATCAGACATGACAGAATATATCCTTGCCGCAAACCATTCACAATCTCCAATGGCTCTGATAGTTCTGATTTAATTTATCTCAACAACATATATATATATATATATATATATATATATATATATATTATATGCTATATATATTATATGCTACTAAATACTTTTTAAATTTAGAATTTATCAATTTTATGTCTATGACTACGGAACTTTAAAAGGAAGTTATTCTCTTGAAACTTAAAATTTAAAACTGCTGTTAACTTCTTACTAGATGGTAATGGAGGTGTAGGAATAGTGCTAAAAATCGTATATTTAGATTTTGTTATTAGTGATAATGTAGTTTTACAATCTAACGGGGACAAAAAAGTTGGAATGCATTTGAAAGCCTAATAGATGTGGGTTTTTTCGTAAATCATTCATAATTTTTAAAAATAAATCCTAAAAAAATCCTATCTGAAGTTTTATTAGTTTATTTTAATTATTAGGTAAATAATTCTGAAGACCCAAAATTTCTAGATTAAAAATGTATGGAGCTTGTTTAAGACCTTTGATTAGACTAATTTAAAATTTTGTGTTTACTAATAATTCTGGTGCTGAGTCATCAGTTAATATGTTTTTACTATTCCATATGTCATTACAAAAAATAATTATGTAAAAAAAACACTGTAAAAAGTTATTTTTATCAACAGACAATGTTAGTGTGTCATTTTGTCCAACATATCTGGTAATATATAATATACTAGCTTATGCCCGCGGCTTCGCTCGCGTGGAATTTGGTCTGCCACATAAAGTTTCGTGAAAGATCATTTTAAATAAATAATTTAATTATTTTTTTAAATTATAAGTTACTCGTACATCCAAAATTTCAGATGTCCAACTTCTAAACTGACGGATTCTATACAACCTTTGAACCCCTATTACATTAAAGGAGGAACCCTTGGGTAGAATTATCCAAATTTCTTCCTTAAACTGTACAAAGAACCTATCTACAAATTTCAAGTACTAAGTTCCTGATTTGCCTTTAATTATGTACTATAACGGAGGGGGGGAGGACATGCCTTCGTGCCCTCACATAAATCTGCTCTTGGTGTAGCCTATGATCTATAACCTATTTTACTCAATAAGTTTCATCGAAATCCGTTCAGTAGTTTTTGCGTGAATGAGTAACAAACATAAAAACAATAGTTTCACTCATGTTCTTTCTGTTATTTTAACCACTATTATCATGTGATTTGCCTTTATTTATGTACTATTATGGATTCTCCACAGTACCTAAAAGACGGTCGAGGGGGGGGGGCACGTGCCCCCGTGCGCCCCCCTAAATGCGCGCATGCTATAGCCTATGTGTTATTCTGATGTATAACCTATATTACTGTCAAGTTTCATCCAAATCCGTCCAGTAGTTTTTGTGTGAAAGAGAGACAAACATACGAACATTCAAATTTATAATATTAGTAAGATTATTACGACATCAAAACAAATAGTTTCACTCATCTTCTTTCTGTTACGTTAACATCTATTATCATGTGATTTGCCTTTATTTATGTCCTCTAATGGATTCTCCACAGTTTCTAAATAACAGTCGAGGGGGGGTGGGCGTGCCCCTGTGCGCCCCCCCTCCCTAAATCCGCGCTTGCTATAGCCTATGTGTTATTCTGATGTATAACCTATATTATTGCCAAGTTTCATCCAAATCCGTCCAGTAGTTCTTGCGTGAAAGAGAGACAAACATACAAACATTCACATTTATAATATTAGTAAGATTAACTCCAGAAGGGCTTGATTTAATTTTTATTTACAAACCCTATTGTTCACAATTGAATGTTCTTTCTTGCTTAGACTAAGAAGAGAGCATTTCATTTTTTCTATTAACTGTAAATACTTTATTTATTATTTTTTTTTTTTTTGTAAAATATAAAGAACCCAAAGTCTCGATTAATGCTGATAACACCAATATGTTTATAAAATTCTGTCCAAGGACCACTACCCATGCGCAAATCCACCTGGTCGCTGTTAATCCTCCCACCTATCTCTATCCCTCAGATGTTTACCAGTTACCAGTACCAGTACAGCCCTACTCTTCGTACAATACACAACTTTCATACAATTTGTAAAATATTCATTCATCCATCCATCGCTGGGCTCTACAACCCTTGAAGAACCATTGCCTCTGGTAACTTGTTCCTCCATTCACCTCTGTCTGCCATCAGTGGTTTATAGCCATCGGCCTCAGGTCATCATGGTATTCTATGAAGCATCCTTCTTGGGTCCATGTACCAATCAGCCCAGTAAAATATAATGCTTGTAAATTAAGCTACTCTGTTTGAGTGTGATAAAAGTGAATGATATTTTTTTTCTTTGTTCAGGTCTTCTTAAGATCATACTTATATAAATTAAATCTTTTCCTTGAATAGATATTGTTTATTATTATTATAAACCTGTTCCACTACAATCTATGAAGGGCCTTGGGTTCAGTCTACTGTTTCTAGGTCTGAGGTTGTGCAGGGACGCCTATTACACTGAACAACAATGAATTTGTTTCGGGCTTAAAAATACCCAGTTATTATGTATTTTCACCCCCTGAGTTCAAAAATCACCTCGAAAATGACCAATTAGCTCTTGTTTTCAAGATACAGTAACATGTCATTTTTTAATGCTCAGCTTTCACTTTGTCGAGAAATTTAGTTTTTGGATGTTGTTACGCCTGTTAACTGACAAAACCAACAGTTTTTTCTCCAGCATGATGTCAGGGTATCACAGTATAGACAGCGTTCGAAGGATCTCCTTCCTTTTTTTGAAAAGAAAAACAACCTTGTAGTATGCAGCAACGTTAATGGCTTGATGAAATCTTTGAATTTGAACCAGGATCCTAATGAATGGAGGCTATTCATAGATTCGTCGAAGCTTAGTTTGAAAGCTGTATTACTTCACAACGGTAACCGTCTTCCTTCTATTCCTGTTGGACATGCAGTTCACATGAAAGAGACTTATGAAAACATGAAAGCCCTCCTCCACTCAATCAAATATGCTGAACACAAGTGGAAAATCTGTGGTGATATAAAGGTCATCGCTATACTTTTAGGAATGCAACTGGGGTATACTAAGTACTGCTGCTTTTTATGTATGTGGGACAGTAGGGATAGGAAATCACATTACATTCAAACAGACTGGCCTGCAAGAAATCTTGGCCCTAGTGAAAAAAATGTTGTTGCCCTGCCTCTCGTCGACCCGAAAGATATATTTCTTCCACCACTACATATAAAACTCGGCTTGATGAAAAATTTTGTCAAAGGCATGAACAAAGAACGAGAGGTCTTTAGATATTTGAGGGAAAAATTTGCTTTCCTAAGTGATGCAAAAGTTAAGGAAGAGGTTTTTGTTGGGCCACAAATTCGGGAGCTTCTGAAGGATCCTGCGTTTGACAGAGTTTTGGAGGGGAAAGAAAAGGAAGCTTGGAATGCGTTCAAGGGAGTCGTTAAAGGTTTTTTGGGGAACAAAAGAGAAGATGACTATGTTCAGATGGTGAGGATACTTCTACAAAAATATCATAAACTTGGATGCAACATGTCTCTCAAAATTCATTTCCTCCACTCTCATCTAGACTTTTTCCCTCCTAGCTGTGGTGCGGTCAGTGATGAACATTGTGAGAGATTCCATCAGGATATTTCTGTAATGGAACAAAGATATAAGGGCCGTTGGAATGAATCAATGCTTGCAGATTATTGTTGGTGCGTGTCTAGGGATGCTCCAGAACTCACCTACAAAAGACAGGCCAAAAGAAAAATGAAATCCACATGATGGTAATAATATCCAACCTGCCAAGTATTCTGCCATTAATTTTCAACTCCAAATTAATTTATAATGTTGATAAACTTATGGTTTAAAATTTACTGATTTGCCTCAATTTGTTAACGTTATATATTTTGACCCATGGTTTATCACAGAAACTAGAGCTAATAAATTTTTTTCATTGTCATTTTCTTTTTTTTCAATCCAAAATTAGTAAGATTTGACTCATGAAGTGAAGGAAACATTACAAAAATATATTTTGTTGGATAGGTATTAAATTGAATTTATTTATTATTGTTCTACCCTATTTATCATTACACTTAAGGATTTATAGTATTACACTTAAGGATGGGTGTGCCTCTGAAGTAGTAGGATATGTTTATATTTATTGAAGCCGGCTTTTTTAGCAATCTGCTCAATTACACACCAGTTCTCTTTGAACTGAAAGTGAAAGCTGAATAATCCAAGGCAAATAAAAAAGCAAAACTATTAAATTTCTTCACAATATTGTTACAGTCTTATTTATTTGTGCTGCCATTTCACAGCCATTAGTCTGGCTTATCTAACTCTCTGAAATCGGATAATTTCGTCGCCGTACGATCTCTTCTCGGCCGCGTTGGTCCATTTAATCAGTTTATCATAAGCTTTTCTAGTGTGTCGGAAATCGTTAGTGAGTCGTTAGGGCCAGTTCTCGGAGGTTATTATATCGATTCTAATCTCGATTTTTCTCAGAGGCGGTCGCCCGTTCGTTAAATCTAGATTAGCTTCTAACTTTTTTGTCGTTTCTTTATAAAATAATTTTTTTAAGTAACCGTTTTACTTTTGTTTCATAAAATTATTGTACCTTTTTTTTTTTTTTTTTTTTTTTTGTATAAAAATGATATTGTAGAGCGTCCATTATCGGAAATAATGTCGTGTGGTATTTTCGTATACTTAGAAGTTCCAAAAGTCGAAATTCTTTTAAAATAGTATAACAAAAACATTAGTTTATCAAAAAAATTCAAGTTGACAGTCTTGAGAACTGCGACAGAAGTGAAAACTCAAGATTTTGGACTGACTGTGTTCTTTTTGGACTTTCTAAATCATTTAAAGTATGGATTATTTAAATTTTTAACATTAGTCTGGTTTTGACATATATTGACTCTCCGAATAATAATTATATACATTTACAAATTAATTGATTATTAATCTAAACATATAATAAACTGCACAAGGTCAATAGAAAATATTAATAATTAAATTGAAATAATAATTATTATATATTTATATTTTGAAGAGAAAAGATTATTTGCTCAGGCCAAGATTCGAACCCGGGTCGTCCGTCTCTCCATGACAGCACTCTACCATTTGAGCTACCAGGGGTCGCCTCATCAGTTCAAATGGTAGAGTGCTGTCACGGAGAGGCGGACGACCCGGGTTCGAATCCCGGCTAGGGCAAATCTTTTCTCTTCAAAATAAAAATATTCAAAAATTAAAACAATTAACAAAAAATTATAAAAACCAATTATTATACAGTTATATTATTTATTCCTGGTATTTGTATTTACATATATTTTATTAGCATTATCATCGTTAAATTCATCAGTACTTAACAGACAGATTTTAGACAGCTACTCTAAAGAAGTGTTCACTTGAAAAAGAAAATTAAATAGACATTCTTAAACTTTCACCAAAACCTTGCCTGTCATCCCAACCCTTTGGCTCAGTCATTATCCAGTTCCGCACATCCATATAACCCACCCCGCCGCCTAAACCGGCAATGGCCTATAGACCTGATATAATAATGTTATTTGGAGTACTGGGATTGGCCAGATTCTCCACTCACGACCTGTGTGTGTGTGAAGCGCCCTTAACCAGCTTCCATTGGCGTTTAATGCCAGTGACGCGGCTGGGAAAGGGGGCTGGGGCCTCCCGGACTCCTGCTTTGCCCTCATTCATGAGGAAGAAGCTCAGTTCGGGGACCCCAGACAAGTTGTAAATAGAGTACGAATGTGTACAGTATATTTCTTTCATGTTTTATTTATTATTATTATTATATTTTTCTATTATATATATATATATTTTTTTTTTTTTTACTTTATTTTTGTATATATTTTTTTTCTCTTTTATATATATTTATTTATGCATTTATTTCGTTTATATCATTGATTTTTTATGGAATGATTGTAAGCTACATGGCACCATTACTTATTGCCCACAACAGGCAGATTGTAATGCTTCAATAAAGTGTTTTCTTCTCTCTCAAAAAAAAAAAAAAAAAATAGACATTCTTAAGTGTATAGCTCACCATTTTAATAATTCCCTTTAGTGTCCTCTCCACAGAGTTGTATAAAAACTGGAAAAAATACTCCGATTTTAGTACAAAGGGACAACATATGCTGCTTTCTCCCGGCGTGAACAGGCAGACAAATAAAAACTAATTGAAGGAGATACAGAAGACATCTGTTCATCTCCCCACCCTCACAACACACACATGTGGCACTTAACACATCTTGTCTCTCATGTGCTGGTCAGGGTTTAGATGTTCCTCTAAATATCAGTCACTTCTATTTAAATTATTTAAGCTCTGAATTTTTTTGACCATCGACGTTTTGTTTCGATTAATTTTCTGGATCCTTTCAGAAGATAATTATCCTTACAATTATAAATATTATTTGTTTGTTTCATTTAAGGACACTTTATGTTGCTATGGCTAATCGGAGTCCTAAATTTCGCCTATCTAGGCATAATTAGGATAGGGAGATCTTATTATTATATTATCAGGATCTTATATCGTATATTATATTATCAGGATCTTATCACGAGTACCTGATATCACATAGGTTCGAGACCTGCATTTTACGTCCCTTCCGAATTACAGCTTAGCTAAGGAGTTTTTACTCCCTTTAAAAAACCCTAAGGCCGCCTGCCGGTGATCCAGTCCATTTTAAAGGTGGTTTTTAGCTTAGAAAAATTAAAACATGGTTTCTTCAATGCTCTAGATATTTTATAAATGTACATATTTTATAATCGCTGAAAAAAAAATTCTGCTTATTTAAAATTGTTTCATTTTTCAGATTTTTTTATAATTACTAACGTGAATGAAATATGTAAAGCATTTTTTTTATTTAATCGATTACGAAGCTATTGAGAGGTTTAGGAAAGACTTATGCAATCAAGATAGGTTTTCAAATTAACAATTTTTTAATTTCGTTGGGTCTGAATTGCTGGATTCTCTAAAATGTAACTTGAATTCATTTCAAATTTGATATTTGTTTTCTGTGAAGTGTTTAAGAAAAAATAATGAAAATAAAGAAATTATAGGGAATCGTCATAAAAATATTTACGGTAGAGGATAACTTATTTCAAACAGATTTCTCCTTTTTTTACTATCGACAATTATTTTTTTAAATTTATTTTTTCTCGTTCTTATCAATGTTTGCAATCTTCGTGGGATGGTTTGCACGAGTTTTGAAAGCCAATCCCTTCGAAATCACCCTATGCCTTTAAATAATTTTTGGGTTTTTATATTTGTATAAAAATATTTTTATTTTTTTGCAGAATAATTAGATCTATACTTATAATCTTATCTGAGTACAATATACTTATATCTTTTCTAGATCGGTGTATAATACACTACCCTTTTGTGATGAACTACCCTCACAACACTGCAGTCTCATACATTTATTTCACATCCGAAACTATTATATAATAAAGAGATAGTTATTAATCAATATATTTTAACAGTGCAATTAGTTAGCTCAAGGTTTTAATTTCATGTTATGCAATAAAATTAAAATGGTTAAAAAAATATTTGTTCTGCTCTATATTAACTTTGTAAATTATTTAATAAATTCAGGATAGCTTTTAAATATTTGTTGTACAAAATAAAAATGTTTATAGAACTGTAAAAAAAAATGATGGAACTTGTGGAAAGAAATGAACTTAGATTTTGAATTTCGTTGGACCTATGCTTTTTTATGTTACCTCAATCACCGTGTTTCAACAAGAATCTTTTTTTTAATATATTTTTTCTGAGCATTGTGCATGAAATTATGAAATGGATTATAAGAGTTGTTCGTATGAATAAGTTTGCCAAAACTGGTTTTATTTTTATTCTCTTTGCTTTTAAAATAATGTTTATTTTTATTAATCATCTTAATACATTTATCAATTTTCAGTGAAAATATTTTACGGCTGTGAGTGTTCTGGTAATTTCAGGGAGTTACTATAGTTTTACGCTGTGTTTTCTCTTAAAAGGATGATATATTAGTTGAACTGAGTCTTGTGTTTAAAAAAAAAGTAAAAAAAAATTGTTGTCTTCCCTCTCCAATCCAGCTATTCATGGCATCATTAAAAAAATCTCCTTTTTTAGATATTAATTACGGGAATTATGCTAACCATAATATTATTTCAAACAAACAAACAATACAAAAATTCAAATTGTTTGCAAAAACATGTTTAACATAAACGATTCAGACATCAAGTATGAATTGTGGGATGGGGGATCAAGTCGTATTAAAAAAATCGTGGTATGGGAAGGATAGTTTACAATAGGATAAGTGTCAAAATTGTTACACATTTTAGAAATCATTATGAATTGCTGATACAAATGATTCTGTATAATCAGAAATTTTTTATTTGATTTTTTATCTTTTTATACAAAAGCGGTTTCTGCATTTCTTAACTTAATTGCGAGTACAGTAAAGCGTCGATTATTCGAACTAATGTCAGGTATAGTTCGTTTAATCGAAAATCACTTGGGGGAAAGAAATTGCTTTACTATCGCATGTTAAACATACAAACAATAAAATAAAAATATGTCCCATACATATTTATGATAACAAGATTTTATCAAAGTTGCAATATTAAGACAGTTCTTTTAGATTATTTATAATTTTTGTTAATTGTTTTTAATTTTTAAATATTTTTATTTGAAGAGAAAAGATATGCCCCCGGCCGGGATTCGAACCCCGTTTCTCTGTCTACATCTTGTCGCTGTCTTGTATACATCGCAAAAATTGCGATAACACGGGGACATTGGATCAGATAAGAGAATAGATTCTTTTAGATTAGTTTGCTTAAATCTTGACTTTCTCTTCATGGCAACCAAGTCTCTAATTCTCTAAGTGTAGTAGTAAGTATTAAATATTAGTTCCAGAGAAGGAAAATATTTGTCTATATTTTAGAGGAAAATATTTGTCTCAAGTTATTTTCTAGGTATTTGAACGTGATCTAGAACAATTTACCTCTGTGCACAACCGTTTTGAAGAAACAATACATTCTCAACCACATACTGAACCCAAGAACCTTCGTGCGTCGTGGTATTGGTGAAGACAGTTCGGACAATCCACGCTTTCCTGAATTTTTTATATTGATAAGAGTTTTTAATATTGAATTACAATGCTCATAAATTTTTAATACTATGGATACAAATGATGAAAAATTGCAGTAATATTGTGATTCGACGGGTTTTTTTTTTATAAATAATTGTTTTGGGTTTTAGTTTCCTTTATAATTCTTTACTGTTTATTATTTATTTGTTTACTGTTTATTAAATCTGTCAACATTGTACTTCCTGTATCTTTGTGTGGGATGATCTCATGGATTCCTCAAGGAATGCAGAGTCATAATGTAGCTTTGTTCTAGCTTTTCACGCCTCTAATTTTCAGGTTTTCCCGGTCGTTAATAGAATCGAGTGAATCCAAGGCCCATTTGGAATGTTCAACCTTGAATTAATGAATCCTTATGATTGGGTCAATTATTGAAGGCTGTGTTAAAATAATTGGTTACGGTTATAGGTGGGAAAACTGAATGGGATAATTAATTTGTGAATTTATAATAAATATAGGTGTCGATTTAGGGTTGTTACGAGGGTATTAAATATTTATACATCCAAGATTACTCGGAAAAGTTCGGTTTTAATTACATCATAAAATAAAGCTACAAGTTTTTTGTTGTTTTTTTTAGATTAATTTATTGATATTTAGTAATGTAATAATAATAAGTAAATTTGATAATGACATGAAAAAAAAATCACTTGTGGGTAGCACTCCAATAAAGTTCTATAGTAGAAGGTCTTGAGGCACTCTTCTTTTGAGACGCCTCGGAGAGTTATCAGGAATAATATGGAAAGCAAGTTGAGAGACTAGCGGATTCAAGTGTGTTTGGAGCTTGCCATGGAAGGATAGGTATCTAGTTTGGGCTAAATCAGCAACATATGGAATATTAAGATCATGATGGATGAGTTTGTTTGTGACATAATAAGGAGCATTGAGGATTTTACGAAGGATTTTGAATTGTAAGGATTGGATACGAGATGAATTGGATGGTTTAGTAGAGCCCCAAAGTTCAACTCCGTATGTCCAAATAGGTCTGATAACTGTCATGGAAATTAGTCTTTTTTAATTAATTGGGAGCTTAGAATGTTTTTCCAGTAAATGTTTAAGTTGGCAAAAACGTCGAGCAGTTTCTTGTCTTTTCAGTCTTGTATGAGGATTCCAAGTGAGACGTTTGTTCAGATGGAAGTCCTAGGAAAGCTACAAATATTCTCGAAATCGATGCCTTAAGTATTCCTGTAAAAAAGAGAAACCCTGCCTGGTTTTGAAAATATGCTGTTTTTTTTTTTTCAGGATTTTAAAGCGTAGTTTCATCGTAAACTTGCCCAAAATACCACATAGCATAAATAGGCCAGTTACATAATTTAGTAAATTTTGCAATGGTTTGTGGCAGTAATAAAGTGTTCAATACATTAACTTTTGCTGATTTTTTAAAATGTTTATTGGTTGTAATGAAAAATAAAATAGTACCCTGCTATAATTCATGATGTAATTATTTAATACCAGAAAATAAAGTTAACGTGTGCTTTATATCCTATTGATCTCATATGGTCGTTTGTTATTATTTTTCAGACCTTATTAAATTCATTTATTTTAGAGACTAATGCGACGATTTCTAGAAAATCATTATCCTTCCGTAACGAAATTAAACGTGTTTTATTTTTTTTAAAATATTCTTGTTTACTTAAAAAATCATTTGCCAAAATCGCTCAAATGTGAAAATGAAAGCAGTGGGTGAAAAATTATTTGATCAATCAACTGGTATCTATCAACTTGCGGGATTCGCAAATCCTCCTGGGGCTCACTCAGCCCCTATTAACTGGGACCCTTAATTGTGGGGGATCTGTCGGATGAATGTTATCACTGTCAAAACATCTCCCTACCATTGGTTGAAAAACAATAGAAACTCGATCTTTTACTAGTCCTAATACCCTTTTGGGGTGTGGTATTTTAAAAAAAAAATTATTTATGAGTCAGATTGAAAACTTAAATCTTTTAAAATTTGTAAAAAAAATGCTTGTTTTAAATTTTTAGCTTTAGTATTCACTTTTCCGGAATATTCTTCTCTTGTACTGCAATCATTAGATTTATTTTTAAGAAGTGTGCTCTGTGACTAAGAGTTTTTTTCCTCTTCAGTTATTCGTTATGTTAAGGTTCAGGTGAGATCACTTGCAATCCTTGGAGTGGCGTATAAAGGTTAACAATCCTTGGATGGTTTAGCAAGGATCTCTACTCAGCCCTCTCGGATGTTCTTGCACCGGAGGAATGCTTAACCTAAGAATCTCGCGAAAGTCCTCGCCATTCCATTGCTATTTGTATCTTGTAGTGTTGGCTTAGAGTCTCCATAGTGAGAGCCGCAGTGCTCGAGGCCTCCTCCCAAGAGCCCTCTCACAAAACGATTTCACGGATCACAAATATCACATTAGCTTTCTAGATAATGTAATTGAGAACGGCCACTTTAAGTGATTCTATAAAATAAGACCCCCCGCACCTTTAATCAATTTGCGTTCATCAAATGAAATAAATAGAAAACGACTTTTCAGATTTAAGGTTTTCTTATTTATTTTATGTTCTACGATAAGTTCATAATATCACCGTTTATTTTTTCAATGCGGATTTCTCCTTTGCCCTCGATGTGTCTCGGTTTAATTGTCCACGGACAATAAAAATCAAACAGTCAACATTCGTACTATTTATAAGAACGGAATCTTTTGATAGCTTTAGGGTCGGAATTTGATTGCTTAACGGTCTCTGGGTCATTTTCTTTTCCTTTGAGGATTATTGGAAATCGATTGGAAAGGAAAGTTAGAAATTAGTGGGTTTGTTACGGCTATGAGTTTAATAGAAGAGAAGGTAGCTAGCAGTTTCAACATCTTGTGGGAACAGTAATAAGCCTTTACATCCTAATGCGTAATATTATTGAAATGAATAGATATTACCTCATTAATGGATAATATATATTTGGTAATATATATGGATAATAGATTATGGATAATATTATTTGTTACAATATTATTAAAATAATCCTGAAGGATTTTTTATTGTTAATTAGTTATATTGTTGTATCAGGACAATCGAAATGCAGTGAACTGAATTGCATAAGTAGTTTTGCATAATCGAACTAATATATATTTTTAAAGTTGATAATTAGGAATAAACAATCCTCTAGATTTAAAAATAAGAATTGTAATATCGTCGTTCCAAAGACAAAAATATTGTTAAAAGTTAGAAATAACTAGAAACAAATGTATTAATGTTAATTAAGTTGAACTGATAGTGCCATGAAGATTAAGATGGAATTGTCAAGATGCTGAAGTCCTACAAAGTTGATAAGTCCTGTGCTGACTGGGAAGCGTCTAAGGGGTATAGACCATAGACCAGGGTTGGAGGCGTAGGTGGTAGGATTGCATTAAGGCGGATTACGGTTATAGTACTGGTCCGTTGACGGAAGTTTGTAGAGAAAAATTGGTGATATCGGCATCGAGCCTTCGGGTTCGCTAAGCCTTATTATTATCTATCCCTCATTAACTAGACAAATATTCCTCATTTTGTTATTATTTGTAAAATCAAAAGAAAACCATTGACTTTTAAATCTTAATCTTAAATTGATTGAGTTTACATTTATGTCCCGTCCATACAGAGTGTTCAGAAGGCAAGAGTTTGAGCCATTTTTATTAATTCCAAAATAACCAATGAAAACCTTTTGTTCTTTTTTTTTAAAGTTATAAGGTTTCCCTAATAAAGTCCTATTGGACTGACTGTTGAAGGAGGTAGAAATAGTACACATCACTTTTTGAAGTCTCCTCAGATACTTAATAATTTTCTCTTAACCGACGCTCAACCTAAACTCCTTATTGATAAAGAATAAAATAAAATTTTTTTGTTGCTTTATTTGATTTTCAATTATTATCATACGGAATCTAGGACACTGCTGGGCCTCACCCAGCCTTTATAAAGTGGATACCCAAAATAAGGGGAAAATCTGGCAGTCGAGCGTGATTTAGGACAAATCACCTCCCTTCACAACCGTTGTCCTAGAAACAGTACAGTCTCTACCGTGCACTGAACCCGACCCTTCTCGTGTTGTAGTGGTACCAGTTTTTTTTTTTTATTATTATACTTAAGGGAACTTAAAATGAAGAAATGATCATTCTTGCCGAGCTAGTGGGCGGACAGGTTATGGTAATCTATAGGTTTTCCGACGTGCGGGGAATCTCCCGAGATGAAGAAATATTGTACCGCTATACCGGAGACACGAGGATATCCAGGAGTATGTGAGTGATTGGTCGAAGGAGGTAGGAAAAGTGTCTTCACGATCGTTCCACTTCTGGTGACCAGGGATGGCACATCCTCTTTACCACCGTTGAAGTCTCCCGTCGCTTTCGCGTACCGCTAGTTCCTAGTCTTTTTTTTTAGGATGTTAATGTGGGATGTGCTCTTTTTGGTTTAGGATCTTATCTTATTCCTTCCAGATGATATCTCGACTTGAGTGATGTTGACTGGTTTGTTATTTACTGACGTTTGATAGACCAGGCACTCTAAATAAAACGTAATTGCTAAGCACCTGAAGTACATTATTCAGTTACAGTTAGTGTCTTAGTATTACACATCTCTTCTAAATACATTAGGCTGATGCTTATTCCTCATCTAATTATCTTAATCCAGGATCATAAATTACTGATTACACCGGAACATATTTTAATAATCTTTCCCATTCTGGATTAGGCATTTTATGATTTTCCAGCATATTCATATTTTTTTTACTATAGCTTTTTATCCGACCTATTGAAAAGCTGTATATTTTCCATTATTAAATAAATAAATAACAATGAATAGCTGGTTCTGTTAACAGGAAAAAGAAAACTTATTATAGTGTGTTCATGTTACTATCTACAGGGGCTGTGTTGATGTCAACCTTCTTCTTAGCGTTTAATTTTTTTTAGGTATAGATATGGATGTATATAACCAAGAGGTTACTTATTTTAAAACCGATGCAAAGAATGTCTTTTAAATAAATATAAAAGAATAAAAAATATATACTTTTACACTAAAACCCATGAAGGGTTCTTGGGTTGACTACGTGGTAGAGATTGTGCTGGTTTTAAGACAAGGTTTGTGAGTGAGGGTGATTTGTTTGAGACCACACTTAGCCGGTAGGCTCCCAAATTTAGGGTATCCGCTTTATAGAGTCTGGGTGAGCCCCAGAAGGGTTTTTAGATCCCACAGGAGCTATCCGCAGCTGTCAACAGATTAACTATTTATCTGCCACAGCTAGATTTGAACCCGGAATCGTCAGCATAGCAGCTCTGCATTCTATCCACTGAGCTACCACGCTCTCTAATTGAGGAATTAAAGAATATAAATAAAGAAGTCTTAGATTTGCAATGGCTTAAATACTCATAAATAGCTTATTATTAAAAAAAAAATATTGTTTTTACTAACACTGTCAAGCCAGAAATATAACATACTAAGAGCTATAAAACCATAACTAAAAAACAAAACAAAAAAAAACCTGTACCACTACAACCCGTGAACGGATCTGGGGTTCAGTACATGGTAGGAACTATACTGTTTTATTGACAACGCTCCTGCAAGGAGGTGACGTCCTAGGTCACGCTCAACCGCCAGATTTTTTCCCCTTATTTTGGGTACCCTGTTTTTATATTTTATAGAGGCTGGGTGAGCCCCAGGATGGCCCTAGATCCCATATGATCCATCTCACGCTGCAAACACACTAATTAAAAGTACTGCCTGCAGCGGGATTTGAACCAGGATTTCCGGCATGGCACCTCAGTGCTCTACCACTGAGCCACTCCGCTCTCTATAAAATTATAACTATTTGGCTTAAATTTGAAAAAAAATACTATATTTAAAAATAACCGAAGAAAATCGATAATCGACGTATTCAAGTAAAAGCTTGTTCCAGTCCTCACTGACGTATATTGTATTAAATTGTTTAACACTAAAAAAATGAAGTTACAATTTTCATTCGTTTTAATATTTTCAAAAATAAAATTAATCGTCGGTTTAACTATGAAAGAAAGATTGTAGTTATGGGTAATATGTTTAATTACGTAATTATTTCATCAAGAAATAAAGTTTCAAGTATCATTTCGAAGTATAGGTATATATTTGTTGGAACATTAATTTTTGGTGAATATTACTGAAATATTCACATTTCGCATAATTACACTATTTTTTTCTTACTATTATTTGTAATTTCGGAGAATATTAAAATGGAAAAGAATGAAAACTGAAAACTTGTAGTGACCCAGCTCGAAGCGACAACCTGCGGAAATGACACCGAAATAAATAAATAAAAAGATGTAAGAAAATCACCATTGAATTAATAATGACTGAATCCTATGCAGCATGTCGTTGGAGGGACCGAAGGTCAAAATATCCTCTTCGATCCACTAAGAACAATACATTATCACGCTATCCAATCTCATTTATTGTAAAGAGATCATGAGTTATGCCTGCCTGAAACGTGAGACTATTCGTATCAATGACGAATAAGTAAGAGAAGTGAAAGGATTCTGAGGCACCTTTGAAAAAAAAACCCGAACTGGATCAGGTCTGGCTGGATAGTGCTACATGTGATGTGTAGGTGTGATCGTTAACTGCCTCCAACCGCCTCGCTCGTGCAGCTCCCACTCCTTTGTTTTTAATTCATTCGTTCGTAATAGGGATTCGAGCCTTATCGGAATGGCTATCGTGAATGCATAACTAAATTTATGTCGATAACAAAAAAAAGTGGGCAGACGAACTCTGAAGACAAAACCGCGCTGAAGGAACTTAAAAGATAATGCGTTTTTTAGAAGGAAATCTGTTGACGCCATTTACGAAGGAAATCGCTGATAAGCGGCATGACTACGAGGAAGATGGAGAAATTACGAGGATAAAATATTCGTTCATCCTATCTCTTTACTGTGGCTTTGCCTTGAAGTCACTAAATATGGAAAAGTTGAATGGTCATTCGATTCATTGGTATGTGCAGCAAAATGGTATACACCCTATAGATAAGTGTTTTCTTTCTAAACAATAGTCCTGATATAATATATGAGTGTCACTAGGTATGAGCGAGGTAGATTAGGGTGTAAAGCGTTAAGTTGCAGTGCTGAAGGTCCTGAGTTCAAATCCAGGTTTGGCATACACATTACTTACATGTTAGAACTGGGAAGTGTAGAGTACTAAGCTGTGCTAAGGGCGGGAGCTCAAATATGGTTCTGGTATACAGGTCATTTAGTCTGTTAAAAGCCACAAATGGATCCTGTGGGATCCACAATAACCTCCTAGGGCTTCCCCAGTATCTATAAAGTGGGTAACCTTAATCTGGTGGAAAACCTTCCTGTACAACCGTTGTGTCAAAACATTACAGTCCCAACTATGTACTGAACCCAAGACTCTTGGTGAGTTGTAGTGGTACAGGAATTTATGTAATATAACTGTCAGATCCCATCCTATTCTATAAATTTAATAGGTTAAACACTCGTCTCGCACTATCGTCTACTAGTGGTGTATGTTTTTTTTTGGAGGCACGAGGTATGTACTTCCAAAATCCCGTGATAGTTTGGTTGTTTGACAATCACATATGCTACTTTACAAAGAAAATTCCTGTTCCCGTATAATCCGCGTAATTGTGGGAACCTCTAACAGTCGTTGGGACAGCACGGCTGTGGAAATCCTACGTGTACATCTCCAGAGGTAAGAGGTTCCTGGAGTAGGGTCAGGGACACTGTAAGAGACAATGGCCAATTTGTACACTCTAGAACAAAGTGGGGAGGATAGGTGTGCTCTTTACTGTCGCGGTGTCACTAAGAGTCATCTCCAAGAATTTTTCACCTTCACACAGACGACCTTGTTTGTTACGGAATTGAGAAATATAAGTCGGATTATCTACTTAGACAACTGAAGTATTCCAGTCAGGGTGTGAAGGTAGTCTACAAAGAACATAAAGAAGACATCTCTTCTCCCGCCCAAATCCATCCCTGCATTCTTCGATTAATAAATGTTTAGGTCGTATTTCGTACAGAGTTAGTTGTAATTTATGATGCGGAATTGTTTCATTCTCTTAGTTTTTGGCTTGGAATGGGATTTTAATGAAAGTAATTGCTCCATTTCAAGCCAATGCATAACTTAATCTTATTCATTACGAAAATAACGCTATCCCTTTTTCCCAAGAAACTCATTTTAGGTATAATCCGACATAGCCACTTCACCGTTAGTGTCGCTACGATTATATCCTCTGAAAATAATAATCTCACATTGACCATTGTTGTTGTCTTGTACCGAAAATATATTAATTTCCTTACAAAAAACTTAATTTCCTCGAGTCGACTTTCTGTTGTAATTTATGCTAGTATAAAGTAAAGTCGTAGGAAAGCGGAGTGATTCAGTGATTGAGCACTGAGTGCCGTGCCGAAGGTCCTGGGTTACAATCCCGCTCGATAACAGCCTTTTATTTCGTCTGTCAGCGGTAGGAGATGGATCCTATTGGATCTAGGGACCTCCTGGGATAATTCATGTCTCTGCACAACCGTTTATCAAGAAACAGAGCGTGACCTAGGACAAGTCACCTCCTTGCAAAACCGTTGTTCATGAAACAGTACAGTCTCTACCATGTACTGAGCCCCAGACCCTTCACGGGTTGCAGTAGTACAGGTTTTTTTGTTTTGTAATAGTAGTGTCAGTGTCCCTTGCGCAAAAAAAGTATCTTCCATTAAAATTCTATGTTAAACTATATGTTTAATGCCAGTAAATTCATAACTATAATAAAACTTCTACACGTTCATAGATGTATTATACCAAAACCTTTTTTCGTAATATCCACTAGTTTGCTTCTTTATTATTTATTATGGAATTATTTCCATCTGTAATATATTGAACTATATTCGTCGACTATATACATTCGTTCGATAATTGTTTATCCATACGTAATGTTATAAAAATACGTTCCGTGTACACAAGCATTTTTCCTTCAAGTCAAGGCCTTCCATGGGTTTTATTTTCTTCAGTAAAATTGAAAGCTCTTTATTTTCCAGGCACGCTCGAGAATCGAAAGTTTATGTTTCCACTTTATATTCAGAAGCATGTTTACGCCCCAGAGAGACAATATTCGCACACCCACATGATCTGGTCCCTAAGTCTAAGCTCCTATATATATTTGGTTACCAACTCTTTATTTAGTGGCTTGGTTACATTGTTTATTTCCTACTTTCCAGTGTTTGTCTCCTCATGTTTATGCAGTACGTTTGTTTATCTAAAATACTTGAAAACGTCGCCTTTGTGTTATAATCCGAAGTCTAAAAACGGGTGAAGGCATATTTATTGCGTTATAATAAACCTGTGGATGTATTATTCCTTTGTATGTGTACAGTCAGTGTTAGTAAAAGTCCAGTAATATCAAAAGTATGCGATGGTTTTATTGGTGTATACAAACGTTTATGGTTAATCAAACTTTTGAAACAGTGGAGTGGGTTTCCTCAATGTGTAGAGGGCTCGGATGGTGCGCTTAGGGTCTCTGGTTCAAATCCGTTTTTGTAACAAATAAAGTATTTCACATTTTGTTGATACAAATGCAATGTAAAATACCACTTTTCAGGAGATTGAAAAAACTGTTTCTAAGTTCATTCAAAATCAGTGCGTATCGTCAAACGTATTTTACCTATGTACTTTTTGTCAGTTATTAATCCATAAAGCATTGGATATTGATCATTAACAAAAGTTGTGTTTTCACATTCGATACTTTGCATTGGTATCGAAGATAATGTAAACTCCATGGAAGAGCCCTGTGAAATATGGAGATCTTTTTTGTGGTTCTCCCAGTCTATAATTGATCAAACATGGAAGTTGGGCATGATCTAGGAAATCCTCCAGCATGCATGCAGTACCGTTTTTATAGAAACAGTATTGTCTCCACCTTGCCCTTAACTTGTTCTCAAAACATTTCAGAGGTTCAAGTACTGGTTTTTAAAAATTTATATGAGTTTCTAATTGTTTAAATCTTTTAGTACGAATTAGTAAATACGCTGTTTGTATAGCAAACCGTAATTGGGTAAAATACAAAAATTGGGTAAAATAAATAATTTATATCATTAAAGGAGAAATTTGTTGATATAGTGTTACCTCTGCCTCAACTTGTCTAGGAACATTAGGGTTTGTTGAAATGTTGAATTACGAGGGGCTAGGAATTTTTTAATTTGTTAAACTATTTCAGCTTTCTTTGTTCCCTTTATAAAATTTAGAAAACTAATATTTTATTGTATAGTAAAAATAGATTTCAGTACATTTTTTTGCTGACTGACTAAAATTTAAAAAAAAAATAATTAATTTTATCCTGTCTTAAGTCATTAGTCACTGTGGCTACTCAGACGTGTTCTGTAAATCCCAAGCTAATAATATCTCGTATCATTAATCAAGCTTAAACTTTCTATTATGCATATCGGTTGTATTTATTAATTATTAATTATATTGAACCCTTTTGTATTATTTTTATGGGATTTACTAGCATTATAAATTTTAAAATTTAATAATAATAAAATTGGAGTGGATTGGATTAGTGTATATCTACAGATAGAGTGCTAAGCTTGTTCGTGCTAAGTGTGCTAAGTTCGTGGGTTCAGATCTGGCTGTGAACTAAAATTTTTTTTTAGTTTAGCCAGAGACCAAGGCAAGTAGAAAAACTACCCATTGGTAGTACTCAAATAAAAAGTTCAGCTTAGAAGGTCACGAGATCTTCTTTTCAGACGCCTCGGAGGATTATCAGGAATTTAAGAGAGTGCGAGGTTTGAAACTAGTGGGTTTGAGTGGAAATGAAGTTTGCCATAAAAAGATTGATATCGGATTCGGGCCAAATCAGCAATAAAGGGGACAATAAGGTCATTATGAATTACTTGGTTCGTTACAAAGTAAGGAGCATTAAGGATTTTGGATTGCAAGGATTGAATACGAGAGGAATTCGATGGCTTAGTGGAGCCCCAATGCTCTATTCAGTAAGTCCAGATGGGTCTAATGATTGTCGTGTATATGAGTATTTTGTAATTAATTGGGAGCTCAGAACGTTTGTCTAGTATATGTTGAAGTAGCCTGAAACGGCGAGCTGTTTCTTGTCGTTTCAGTCTTGTATGAGGATTGCAAGTTAAGCTTTTGTCAAGATATAGTCTTAAGTACCAGATTTGTTCTACAGGAATCATTGGGATGTTATTAAACGGTACAGGAGGGCAGGAGGTCGTTGTTTTACGATGGAGGAACTAAAATTTGTAAATTTTAACAGCTACCGTGGGATCTGCTGATCCTCCTGGGCACACTCAGCCGCTACAAAGTGGGTACCCTATTTGGGTGGAAACCCGTTGTTTTGTTAAGCGTGATCTCATACACATCATCTCACTGTAACGTGTACATATACTGAACCCAACTCTCTTTTTAGATAGCCTTCTTATTATTTTTTTAAATTATGTATTTTAGTCCACATTTATGTCCATTTTCATATTATTTCCATTTTCTTACAGATTTCAAATTGACATTCTAAGACATTTTATCTGTCTGATCCGTTTCTAGTGAATAAATTCCTTCCTCTCCCAGCCTCTGTTTAGTTTATAGGGAAAACCTGTCTGTTAAGTATGATCTCGGCCAAATTACCTCCCGGTACAACCGCGGTCTTAGAAACTGTACAGTTTCTACCATGTATTCAAGATCTTTCATGAATTGTGGTTGTACAGTCGTAACTTTTTATAATAGTACAACTTCTTTGCTATATCGAATTCGGAAAAGTTCTTCGCTTTACGTTTTAACTTGCGAAAGGTATCATTTCTTCTGTCAAAGGTTTCGATTCTTAAAATCCTGCGTGACTAATAGCTTGTATTGTTTGTACTTTATCTTATGACCTGACCCGATTCATAAAAAAATTAATGGTCTCTCTTTAAGGAGTTAAATATCGTGAAGGAAACAATGCTATGATCCTTCAGTTTTCCCTTTTCTTTTTTTTTTTTAATTTTCCTTCGGCGAGGAAGCTGGTCGAGCAGAACCTATTGAAGGATGAAATGAAGAAAAGGCTTTTTAAAAATCTTTCCCGCTGCTGAAGACGAGCGTTTCGAGGATTCAAAAGAAGTCGAAGGATCTGAAGAAGCTGAGGATGGTTTAGCAGAGGAAGGATGTAGAAAGTTGTCAGGGTCTGTTTAGCCGAAGACAATGAAAGGGAAGCCGGGAATGGATAGTGCATTGTTAATTTGTTACATGGCTTCTGATTGGTTAATGAGCTCATCCATTATCCATAGGTCACGTTACGCAACCCTTTCCTTTGGGATTAACATCCTCATAAAGGTTGGGAAGATCCAATGAAGTTTTTATATTCCTCAATTATATTATATTGTGTACAGTTGTCATTATAGGTGACTTCAATGCAACTATGGCACCTTGTACTATTACTGCTCGAAATATTTTACGAGTTTAATGCTTCTTATGTCTCACTGAGTCTTCGTTATCTATTTAAGTGATTAAGTTCTTGCGGATGACTGTCATAAAACGTATTACACAACACATGGAGGAATCTTGATTGTGATTCGGCTCCGTGTTTGATAGCTCCGGAAACTGATTACTTTTATCTGTTCGTGTTTTATGACAATAACATTTTAATAATCTTATTAATGAATTATCTTTTATGATTTGTACCGTTTCAGGCAATTAGAACTAGTAAAGGGAGAATTAAACTCGTTAAATGGATTTTTTAATCTGTAAAATATAAACACAAAAGTCTTACTGTTTTATCAATTACTATTTTTTGAAATGTGTTATAATAAACTTGTTTAAATAGATTTTGTTCCAGTTTTCCTCCATCTTTTATAGTTGTTGTTTGTTCAATTACCGTCACTTTTTGCGGCTACGGCTAATCGGACGATGCTACAGTGGGAGCTCTAAATTTTGCCTCTCCAGATTTAATTAGGGGTGTTTAACGAGTATCTGATATCGTACAGGCTCGGGAACCCCGTTTAACATCCCTTCCGAAGGACGGTGTGACTAAGGATTTTTTACTCCCTTAAAAAATCCTAGGGCCACCTGCCGGGCTACGAACCCCCAATCTTTGGCATCAAATAGTTTGTTACGCTAACCACTAGATCACAGGTCGCCTCTAAACGGAAGTTTGAATAAATTTCTAATGTGGTAGGTACATGCTAGGTTATGTACTAATTTATATTTTTTTTTGTCCTTTTATTCTTTTATAGTTAGTGTCTATGTTTAATGATTTTAAAAACTGGACAATGTTTATAGATACTAAATATACTAAAATATATACCCTTTGTTCGCCTCCCTTTTTTAATTATTTACATCTTTACTATATTGAACCTTATTATTAAACTACATGGTTCCAAAAAAATTGTTATCATCTTAGTTAATTGTTTGAAAATCTATTATGTCTACACTCGCAATTTTTTTTCTCAAGTCTTAGAGATTTTTTGTCTTATTCCGTCTATTATTTAATTTTTTTTTAAAATATATTTATTGAAATTTACAACTATATACAGAATAAATCAAGTAAATATAATGAAAGATATATCATGTCCAGAGACAAAGGCAAGTAGAGAAACTAACCAGTAGTACTCAAATAAAAAGTTCAGCATTGACCGTCACGAGGCTATCTTCTTTTCAGACGCCTCGGAGGATTATCAGGAATTGAAGAGGTTGCGATGTTTGAAACTAGTGGGTTTGAGTGGAAATAAAGTTTGTCATGAAAAGATTGATGTCGCATTCGGGCCAAATCAGCAAGAAAAGAGACATTAAGGTCATTATGGGTTACTTTTTTCGTAACAAAGTAAGGAGCATTAAGGATTTTGGATTGCAAGGATTGAATACGAGAGGAATTCGATGGCTTAGTGGAGCCCCAATGCTCTATTCAGTAAGTCCAGATGGGTCTAATGATTGTCGTGTATATGAGTATTTTGTAATTAATTGGGAGCTCAGAACGTTTGTCTAGTATATGTTGAAGTAGCCTGAAACGGCGAGCTGTTTCTTGTCGTTTCAGTCTTGTATGAGGATTGCAAGTTAAGCTTTTGTCAAGATATAGTCTTAAGTACCAGATTTGTTCTACAGGAATCATTGGGATGTTATTAAACGGTACAGGAGGGCATTGGATTTTTATTGTAAGGATTTTGGATTGTAAGGATTGAATACGAGAGGAATTCGATGACTTAGTGGAGCACCAAACCTCTATTCTGTAAGTCCAGATGGGTCTAATGATTGTCGTGTATATGAGTCTTTAGTAATTAATTGGGAGCTTAGAACGCTTGTCTAGTAAATGTTGAAGTAGCCTCAAACGGAGAGCTGTTTCTTGTTTCAATCTAGTATGAGGATTCCAAGTTAAAGAGTTTGTCAAAGTGTGGTCCTAAGTTCCAGACCTGTTCTACAGGAGTCAGTGGGATGTTACGATACAGGAGGGCAGGGAGTTATTGCTTTACGTTGGAGGTTATTTAAATCTAAAGTTTTATTTATTTATTTAACGTCACTTCATCCTGCTCTGGCCAGGTGTACATAGGATTGGGATCTTTAATGAGTACCATATACATTGCAGAGGTTTGGACTGCTATTTTACCTCCCTTCCGAAGGACGGCATATGGATTTTACTCCCTTTAAGGCCTGCCGGGCTGCGAATCCAATGCCTTCAACAATTGGGTGTTATGCTAACCACTAAAATGATATAAATTGCGAATCACCCAACAGTTGTATGATGTTTTCTTGAATAGTAATATGCGGGTATGACTTATTAGCTTTGAAGCTGCGCAATTGGATATGCTATGGTTACATATTTACTGTACATCGATGTTCGGCTTTGTTATATAACCCATTGAAAATCTAATTTCCGATAGAGCTGCGTATGATTTTCGACTACACTTATATCTCTCCAGCTCACTTGAAACACTAATAGGATCATAAGTACCTAGTGATCCCACTTTTCAGAAAGTAGAGTTGTTCGGATTCTCGCCCCCGAAAAAAGTGTTGTAAGAAAGAGTTTGTGCTTAATGACGACGATAGTCTCTCATTTCACGGTTTGTTCCCCGGAGCACTTTCCCTCTTTACAGAGTCTCATGCTTGTAGAAACCGCGTGCGTCCCTTCCCTCTTGCCTTCTAATTTATAGCTTCAATTAGTTGGTGCATACTATCCTGTCTCGCGTTCTGTAATAGTAGCTATTAATGAGACATAAAATATCTTGAGTTTCCTTCATGTCGGCTTATTCAAATGTATTCCGTTATTCAAATGTCACTTCATGAGGAGGATCGGATAAAACGGAATCCGAATAGTCTTATTTTTAAATAGAACGTTCCTATGTTAAGTATCTGTTGAAAATGTTTACGTTGGAATGACTCTTCTAGTTTACTCTTTTACTTCCAGACGTAATTTGAATTAAGAATTAAGTAAGTGGTACTATTTTGATCACGATGATCACCACGTAAAAAGTCGTTCTTGGTCGAATGGAATCGTTTTTAAACTTACAACTGCCAGTGTAATTTTAATTTATTCATTGATTTTATTTGCTGTAAAAGTATTATAAAATGCACGTCTATAATAGAGACTTGAGTCGTTATGATAAACCTTTTCCCGCTGTATTCCTTCCTTTGCATCCTGTATATTTGAGGCGTTCAGAATCAAAAGCGGATAACTAAGAAATTTCAACACCACTTTTTTTTTCTTCATTTTTCGCTAGTTTAGTAAAGCTATTTTGTCTAACACACTTAGCCGCCTCATTTCTTATGGTTTTATTCCGGTTCTGAACCTGAAATTTCGGGAGCATAAAGCTTTGCTTGACTAAACAAGCGAAAAATTTTAAAAAGTCAAGTTTTGAAATTTGGAGTTATCATCATTTGATTAAAACCCACTGTATCTTCGTTCTCTTAAATCGTCTGTCCTCTTCTGATTTGATGGGCTTCTGTAAAAGTTTAATTTTTTTCTGGAATCTTAATAATTATCTGAAGATTCTTTTATGATTTTAATTCACTGAGATATTTTTATTATTTATCAACTTTATCGAATTCCAATTTTTTTTTCATTATACTCGTGAAAATATCTTGATTTTGATCGATAGTAATAGAATGACATTTAGTGAAGCCAATTGCATTGATGTAAAGAAATTACACTTAAGCAATTTTCTGAATGTGTATAATTATCTATAATTGTTTACTCTTGCTTACAAATAATTTCTTAATGTTAGGAAATACATTCTGTGTAAAAAAGCATTTATGCTTTATTCCTCAAGTCCTTGGAATTTTCGTATGCTTTTATTCCTTCTTAGACAAACCTTTGAGTATAGTAAACTTTGCACCTTGCCATGTTATTCATAATCAAATTTTAGTTTTGTGCTTATTAATAATAAAATATAGCATACAAATTGAAATAAAGTGGTCGGGGTTAGATGACTTTTTTTAATAGTTTTACGATAGAAAAATGTTTTTCTCTAATAAGAAAAATGTTTTCATCGATATAATAATTCTTTTATTCTTTTCTACCATGGAATTATATCGACGTTCGTTTAAATGCTCTTATAATGTTGTATTTAATATTGATTCGTCGATTTAAGGCCAGAGGTCGAGAAAGTAACGGTGCACTAATTTTTTTATAAAATAATGAAAAAGAAAAGTTTCTTATTATTATTAATTTTCCTTGCTGTTGCCGGGACAATCTCTCCAACTAACTGTTGCTAAAAGGCAAGGACCTCAACGAGCCAAAAAGAAAACAAGAAAATGTTAGAGGAGGGAGCCATGAAGAATCATCGTCACGTGACAGTCATTCTTCCTTTTCATCCATCCGTCGGTTCTATATATTTTAAAATCGATGATTTCTTTAAAATATTAATGAACTTGCAAATAATAATAAAACATCGATCATAAACGTGCAATGAATGTTCAAGTCAAAGATGGTTAGCAAAAATCTCTTGTTTTATGAGAGCTAAAAACCTCAAACTTTCCCTATGATCATCTAACATCTTAGGCGTTCAGGTTCTAAAGCAAATTTCTCCTAAATTTCAAAAATTAAACTTTTGCAAATTTTCGCCAGTGTAGTCAAGCTAATAGGGTGTATAAAAAAAATGACAGTTTTATCAAATTTCAGAGTTCAAAAGTCTGTAAATATTTCAATGCTATTTATTATTTACCAACACTTAATTACCCGTTTAGAGAATGCTCTAAGCTTGTTTACTAACTCTGGACTTCTTCAAAAAAAGCCTGTTTAGTTATTTATTTCAAAGAAGAAACATGACAGTGTCCTATGAAATTCTCGTAATTTAACTAGACAATCAATTTCACAGCCGCTGAAGCAACTTGTGAAATTATTAAATATGAAGGGGGAGGTGTCTTGGACCAGTGCACTGCGCGGCGTTGGTTTTGAAAAAATTAGCAGTGTAGATACGACGTCGGAAAGGAAGAAGGGCTCCGGGCGACCATTAATGGATCTGGAGGTTCTGAAGGTTGAGTCAAATCCATCGACGGTAGATAACAATGGACTATACTTTGAGTATTAATTGTATTTTATATCAAAGAAATAATAATACAAATATTTGGTTAAAATACGGTCATTTTTTGTATACACCCCATTATTTTGTATAACACGACAGTTTGCCACCTTATTTCCCGTGTCATTAGTTCGGTTAATATAACCAAAAATATAACCTCAAGGTTTTAAAAATTAAGCATTGGTTGATTAAACCAGCGTTGATGCCTGAAGAGTTTTACAAGCCCTTTAATACTTTATTAATGTCAGTATTATTAATACTGTATCTATCTTTAGTTAGGATTAGGGTACCTCTGTTGGTGGAGCGCCGACTTGCTATGCTGAAGATTCCGGGTTGTGGCAGAAGAATTATCTAATCTTTTAGCAGACACGGGTGGACTATGTGGGATCTACAGACCCTCCTGCTCACTTGCCTTTGCAAAGTGGGTACCTTTAAATATGGCGTGATCTATGAAAAATCCCTCCACAAACGTGGTTTTTGATACAGTGCATACTTAATACATTCTCTACTATGAACTGAACCCAAGATCGTTCTTGAGTTGTAGTGGTAAAGATTTTGTATTCTTTAAAATTATATTTGCCAGAAGGCGTTGAGTTACGGTTGTTTACACGTTTCAAATCGATAGTCTAATAGATTATATTTCAGAACAAATATTTAATAATTTATTTTAATTCTCTTTCTTTTTTAGTTCTGAACTGTGACTTATTAATATTATAATATTGTTATTAGTATTATAGGACTAGTATTAATTTGTAATAATTGTTATCAGTTTGTAGTTATATAACATCCTAAATATATAATCTATGTAGAGGTTTCGAACACTATGATACTATTGTGGTCCAAGGTGGTACCTGTATTAACATATTGTAAATGTCATATTCTATTTTTACTTTTTGTATGTATAATATTGAACTTGACATATATTATGCATATTTTTATATATTATACTTACATTTTAAAATTAATAGCTTGTATTGTGACATATTAACAGCCTGTGACTCTTATTACGCACTATTCCGTCATTTTGAAATCTATGGATTCTTTGATATGATTGGCGTTTCTAAAAACAGTCCTTATCTACGTTTTACACCTTTCCATATTGACTCTTTTATCTTATCTTGGGTTGCATTAGATATCTGTTTGTTCTAGCTTGAAGTGTTTTTAACCAGGCTTAGTTAATAAAGTCCCATCCTATATTATTGAAGTAATATTGCGTGTCTGCAACATCATCTGCAAATAATGTAATAAATGTAATGTTTTTAGTGCTATGCTTATTATAAATTAATATGTTAGTACAGGATCCTTTACCCATTATCCAATAAAATAGTCTCTCTTACTTCTATAGTCTAGGCGACCTATGGTCTAGCGGTTTGCATAACAAACTACCAAGCCCAAGTTCGCCGGTACGTAGCCCGCCATGTGGCCCTAGGATTTTTTAAAGGGAATAAAAAATCCTCACTTATGCCGTCCTTCGGAAGGCACATTATACGGGGGGTCCCGAGTACTATATCAGGTACTTACTCGTTAAAAATCCATATACTTATAAAATGTGGATTGACAAAAGTTTAGAGCTCCCACTGTAGCATCGTCCGATTAGTCATATCAGTATAAAAATGGCGTTAATTAAACAAACAAACAACTTGTAAACTCTTATTTTAGTTTACTTTAGGCTCCTTCTGTCCCCTCCTTGCTTTGCATTAACCCCTCCAATCGCCTGGCATTGTCCTGACCCAGACCCGTAAATGTTCCTCCATTGTCCTATAACAATATGGTAATTGGCCGCTTATTATCATGTCCTAAGTGGCTTTCGTTGCTTGTCCATGGTCAGTTGATCAACATATCTCTGTCCAGCTCATGTAACTGAAGAGTTTCTCGTTTCTACGCCCGACTACTCGAATATCATTTATACGGTTTGGATTTTTTTTCCAGCACTATATTAAGTTATTCTATTAAAATTATTAGTGATAAATTTTCTCAGTTCTCCCTCAAGTTCCTAAAACATTTTAGAGAGCGCACATTTACCTTTCTGTGCATAATAAAAACCGTACTTATTATTTGTGATCATAAATAATTATAACAGGAGTTAGCGAATGTTTTGGCTTAATAGGAGAGAATGAAACATCTGTTCATCAAACAAACTTTACAGTAAGCTGAAAACAATCATGACTATCGCCAACCTTCAACAGAATGATCGACATCTTAAGAAGAAGAACGAATTTGAAGATCGATGCCGATTCTGTGATGAACCCTTCGTCCATCGACACCACCCAAGCCCAGATCGGTGAGGATAACCCTTAACGCGGGAACGGCGTAGCTCCGTGGGAGATAATTTATTTAGTCTTTTAACAGCAGGGTATGGATGTTGTGGGATCTGGAGAACTTTCTGGGGCTCATCCAGCCTCTATTAACAGGGCACCCCTCAGTAGGGGGAAACCTGGTGGCTGAGGGTGATCTCGGACAGATCACCTAACTGTATCTACCACATACTGAACTCAAGACCCTTCATAGGCTGTTTACTTTTTATTCTTTTAAATTATTATTGACAGTCGCCTTTTACTTAAGATTGCTTACACATTTCAAATCGGCAGTCGTAGGGATTTATCACAAAACAAATATTTAATAATTTCTTTTTGTTTTACATCCTCTTTTCATTTTTAGTTCTGAACATTGTTTCTAAAATGCTGTAACAATAATTGAATTGTGATTTGTTAGTATTGGTACTATAAGAATAGTATCAATTTGAAATAATTCTCACCAGTGTATAGTTACATAGTACGTAAATATCTTACCTGCGCGGAGTATCTATGTGTCTTGTACCCTTAATAGGGGAAAAACCCTGGCGGTTGAGCTTTATCACGGAGAAATCACCTCCCGGCACAACCTTTGTCCAATAAATAGTACAGTCTCTATCACATACTCAACCCAAGACCCACAATGGGTTGTAGTGGTTTGGGATTTGTTTTAACCCTTAACGCAGTCCTTCAATATGTTTGCTTATTATTACACTTAATCATCAATGCGAATGATATCGGAGGATTTATTATAACTCTCCCCGAAAAACTCCCGTGGATGATCTTTGATGCATCTGTATTTAATATACTTACTGCCTAAAAGACAGTTCCTATCACTTTTGGGGTTTAGCGTAGACCATCACACACTTTCCCCCAAAACGTACGTTCACTCAAATTACCTATAACATTATCATTTAAGCAAACTTCAATGTTGTACGTAATTCGTTGTGTAATCACAGAACAATTATCCTCAAAAGCGAATGTTCCTTGCATCTTAATGACGGACAATTCAGCCTTTAACCCACAAAGGAACGCGATGTTATTTCTTAATTTCTCTCCGTTACGTGAGATCGCCTTACAGATATCCGAGAACCGTTTAACCTAATCCATAGTTTCTCCAAGATGGCTAAAGAACCTGGATTATATTGGAAATCGTTGTATAATGAAGAATTAATAGCGATTTCGAGGTTATTATGTAAAGGATACGAAACCTCTCTACTATTAGTTTTTTTAAAATACCCTCATAGGATAAGATAATGGTATAGTTAAGTCTGGGAACTCATAGAGGCATAAATAGTTCATATAATAGTTCCAATACATTATAAAGTATTGTATGTTTACTGGTACTAACATTACTTAAAGAAACATTACCACAGAATTCGACAAGGAGACTGTAACGTCTCAAGAATCTACTAGCGTGAGGTGAAACACGCTTGGAGTGTCTTCAATGGGAGGTTACTCCGTCCATTCTTCTACGTGAATCCTTCAAGGGAGCTTCGCAAATGAAGGTCACAAATGCATTATGTGCCGAATAGCATTTGTATAATTTCTTTCAATTAAAATATCATGCAGTACCAGGCAGCTGCTACAAGAGCCTACAGAAAGCACATTCTTAGTGTCACCTCTTCTCGTAAACTCATGAATCTACACAGCATTTGGCAATTGGTTGCGAACTGGAATGAACTAAATGATCAGGCATATTAATTTAGCGAAGATATATCACCAAAGTAAGTGCAGACTGTTGGAGGGGGCGGATGAGGTGTAAATAAATAAATAAAAGGGTTAGCGAACCCGGAGGCTCGATGCCGATACCACCAACCTCCTTTACAAACCTCTACCCACGGAGCACCACCAAAACTCCCACCTAAGCCTCGCTCTACCCCTCAGATGCTTCCCAGTCGGTAAGCGCTTATTAACATCTTAGGAATTCTTCCCCTACTAAGCCCAGCAACTTTACAGGCCCATCTTAATCTTCGCGACGCTATCACCTGAATATTTACCGGATGCAACAATGTATAGGTAAAACTTAAATATTAATAAATTAGTTTCCAGTTTTTTTCAACTTTTGCTTCGCGATTCCACGTTATGTAATCTCCTATATTTTCCAGTGGTCTCATTCTTTTTTTCACCTGAGATTTCATATGAAACGGCCCTTAGATGATACTTGTGGCAGATATGTAGGATTTGTTGTCCCTTCTAAGAACCCCCCCCCAACATATCCTCAGCGTTGAACCTAAGGGAAGTATATCGGGAACCGTTTCATTTAGTTCGGGCTCAGTCACGTTCTAAGTGTCGTGAACTTTCCACATTTATGTAATACGGTCCTCTCCTATTCGGGACTAGCGGTGGAGGGCCAACCACATACTTGTGGCGGAGCTCTGGGTATCTCTTCGGGGTACTATACACTTGCCTGATTCATCAGGCTTATATACATACACAAATATTCATCTGCGTGTAAATGTAAATTTAACATGTGTGAGGTTTGTCTATATAACGGAAATCCTGTTTCTAATCTAGAACTAATTAGGTATATAAATATCGAATAAAATATCAATTGATAATTATCAAATACGTTGAATTAGTTGTGTGATATATGGGAGTGAGGTAGCTGTGTTAGAGCTGAACTGCTATGCTGAAGATCCGGGTTCAAATTGCATACGAATTATCTTATGTATCGCGGCTATGGCCTAAGAATTATGATATAATCATGTTGTACATTAAAGCCAATAAAGAATTTATTATTATTATTATTTCTTTAATACAAGTTAAATAATTCAGTAACTGGTAACGTACATAGTAACTCAGGTAATATAACAAACATTAATCCATCCTACAAATAGCCTAACCTTTGTCCTTGAAACGGTACAGACACTAACATGTACTGAATCCAAGGCCATTCATAGGTTGTAATGGTATTCGTTTTTTGGGCTTAAAAAAAGAAAATAAATTGATTATTGCTACAGAAATTAAGCAGTTTATTCCTTTATTAGTCATATTTTATTTTTTCTAAGTATTTTGTCATTTTAGTTTTATGCAGAATTAAACTGATGGTTATTATTATGAAAAAATGCCGTTCTGCTCATTTCACGCTCAACAATAAAACTGTTCATGTGTTCTTTGCTGTTTAAACAATCTTTTGAATAAGAACAATGAACGATACCATAATGCCGTCATCAATTTTATTATGTCGAACACGTGAATCAAGGAGATTGCTTCTGTTGCATAATTGTTTGAATTTTATTCAATACTGAAGAAAAAACAACTCATTAATGGCAAAACCGCTAACGACTTTAATTACGTCATGATAAGAGACCATTACCAACGGCCATCGTTGCCGTTATTTTGGGATGTCATTTGCCAGCCGATGAGAAAGAGGCAAGCTGAAAAGATTGCTGATGAAGGATTGCTCAGCGAATCCATTGATAGCAGCTCTAGCCGCGAAACGCTTTCTAAATTAAACAAAAACCCCCCGCCCCGACAAAAAAAAAGAATAAAAAAACTGTCTCTGAGGAACAAAACCTCTCCGCCAACGCGGCCTGCCTTCTCGTGCTCATGAATATCAGGCACCAAACTGTTTTAGTTTTGACTGCTCTGTATTCAGTTGTAAATATTAAATATCCTCTGTTATTGGTCTTTGGATGTCTTGGTATCATCTTCCGTTGTTGGTTGGTAAATTCTGGGCAATCACTATTTTTTTTTGCTCCAGTTTGGAAGTTGAGTTCATGGTGAATACTTAATAAAAAACCACACATCGTCGCTTCAATACAATCATCAAAATGATTACCGATATACACATGATATTATAAAAGGATAATTTATAACTTGTAGCTTCCAGATAAGCCACAACAAGTTTTAAATTCTCATTGTTTCCTTTTTAATATTTTCGACAGTAAAAATAATCGCGAGTTTCACTATGGGAAAAATGTTTTTTTGGAAACAAGGTAGAAAAGTGGATAGTGATGTCAGAGGAGGGAGGTTTGAAGAGACCAGGAATGAAATAGATAGAAAAATTCAATGAAATCGGATGGCAAACAGGAAAAAAACCCACAAACTTCTGCAAATGTTTGGATTTTTGTTCTACCGCTAAATTTAGTATTTGGCTTGTTGATTACTTGGCGATCATAATGGATTGATTAGATATCCGTTTCACTGAAACATAGAAAGTTTCCTGTTTTTTTTTTCAATTTACTCATTTTTTTTTTTTTATCTAGCTAGTTTCATATTTAATTCGAGATTTTTCCCTTACGTAATGGATCCTATGATCCCCGCGAACGCCGCCTTCTAAACGTGATGCTCCGGAGAGGGCATGGGGTAATTAAGAAGTTCGTGGATGAGGATGAGGATGTGTGGATGTGGATGGAAGCTGATGACGGATAGAGCACGCGGAGAAAGCCTTGGATTGTAGAAAGCTAATGCCCATAGCTTCTCCTAATGCCTCCGTAATCGCCCTACCGTTTGTTATTCTCACCCTCAGTAAATTGTAATACATCAAACCTCTCCCGGTCTACTTATGTCTTCTTATGACGATTTATATTGCTGCCCGTTAATCTTGTCCCGTCACTTATCTTCAGAGCCTTCAAGAGTCGCGAATTGTTGAGGTCTATTTTAAGGAAATCCAAGTACTTATTCCAGCTAAAGTCCCGTAGAGTGACGTCACGTTAAGCCCAACATTTTAGCCAATAAATGAATAAAAAAACAATAGCTTAGGATATTTTTTATAGCCTCGTAAAATAAGTCAAGTCGAATCCCTCCAATTTGAGTTTCTTGTACAAAACGAAGTAGAATCGTGTATTTTCGTAGTGAATAAAGGACTTAGTCATGCATTGGCAGGAAAAGGAGTTATTGCTCATATCATAACTCCATTTCAAGCCAAAAACTGTGAGAATGACATGATTCCACTTCCCTCAATTTACTGAATTCACTCTAGACAAAATTTGTCTTTACCTTACATTTACTGGAGTTGCAGATTTAACTTAGGAATCTGGCATTATTTCCCCGTTCCTTTCATTCAATGAAGGTTATGTTAGCATTCTCATGCACAAGTTGAAAATACTCATCTTGAATTTCCCCTTAATGGTTATTTCATTCTCGAATAAGCTGTAACTTTGATGTATTTTGGTATATTTTCAAGCAAATTTTTTTTTACCATTCCGATTTTGTAGATTTCAAACTTTATAACATTGTAGCGTCAATTGACGGGATTTAACTACCCCAAAATATATATGCATCAGCTTAAGAATAATTTAAGTTAAAACAAGGAGCCATAGAATTAATAACTCTAATATTACAAGCATAATTGAGGTTAATATTGCGTAATTAAAGAAATCATATTACTCTGGTTTGGCTATATGAAAAGAATGCTGGGTGAAAGGATAGCCAAAGTATTCTACGAGGCAAGAATAGAAAGAAGATTGGCAAGAAGGTCTAGAAACACTTGGGAAGGTGAAGCCAGCACGGCTTCTAAGCATAGATTACAGATCAGGCAGTCAGCTGGTCCAGTAGCTAGTTGGATCATTGCTCTACAAATAAGATCCTCAGCATTGATCAATGGTCGAGGAGGAAAATATTAAGAATAAGAGGATATGGAACATCTTTATTATCGATGCGCCAGGTATGACAAATAAAAGAATCAAAAGAAAGTCTATCCCTATTATTCATAAAGAAAGGAAACGTGCAGCACTTGGGACATATCGTGAGATGGGATAGGTATCCACTAATGAGGCTTGCTATAAGTACAATTCCTCTAAAAGTCATTTCCTTAGGTCCGGCCTTACAATAGTTCGTGTGTTGTTGATCTTTGCTGACTTTCAGAACGAATATGGCACTTAAAGTAGACGATAATATGAACTATATAATAAATAATTATATAGCAACATAAGTTTAAATTAATGTTTGGTATATCGAGTTCGCTAACGATGTTTATCAATTATTTTCTTCGCCCCTCTCGTGCCATCATCAATATACCATACATATACTTATACCATTTAATCACATGCAGTTCTTATGACAAACTATGCCATCACCGCAAAAATTGGAAGCTGAAAACGACCAATCCGAAGAGCACATTATGTGTTTTCCTGTTGTGTTCCTGCTGTTTTTATCATTGGTGATGAAAATCTTTCTGTTGCGTGTACATCTCTTCTAGAATGTTCTATCCCCCTATTTGTTGCCTCATCCTGAAGAAACTTATCTTTGTTGTATATTTTTCAAATGTAGTTGCTCTTTCTATTTCATTTGTTTTTGGAAAATTACGTTTTTACTTAAGTTCATTACTCAACCAGTGAAATATCCTCGAGGGTAACATCTGAAAAACTAATGTTGAAAAAAAATCTTAAGTTAAGCAATAGTTGTATTTTATAAATATTTTTATTTATTTTTTTTTTTAAGAGGAAATCTCAAGGAGAGACAGAAGTTCCGGGTTCGAATCTCGGCCGGGGAATATCTTTTCTCTATAAAATAAAAATATTTAAAATTCGAAACAGCTTACCAATAATTTTAAAAAATTATAAAGTTGTATCTTATAATTTATTTTTTATATTATTCAATTAGATAAATCTCATTGTTGTGTTTCCACGGAAATTAATTGTATATTTAATATTTTTTTTTTTTTTTCAGGTAAGACATTTGTGCTTTTATCTGCATAAATATGGGCATGTACCCTTTTTAATTATTTTCTTATTGTTAACTTTAACTTGTATTTTTCAAAATTATACATCAACGTAAAGATTATTTTACGTAACAAACAATTGTATTTTAGGATCAGTTCGAAATAAGCTAGTTTTCGAGTATAATTCATGCTACCGATTATATTTTAATTTTGTAAGTTTCTTTAGCGACGGAAAAGTAATTATAGCAAATTGGAGAGAGGGGGTTAGCGCAGTGTTGATAAAACGCCTCGTGTTCAATTCCGGCTCTGGCATATAAATAATTTAATCTGTTAAGAGCAATGGATAATTCCTGCGGGATCTGCAGAGGTTTTTGAGTAAAATTGCTGTCTCTGTTCGATGAATCTGTTGGGCACTTAATGTGAGATGTGCTATAATCTTCTTTGAAGTGATTTTTCTTTTATGTTTGATGATGCCCGAATTGTCGAATTGTTGACTGGCATTTTCAATTTTAGAAACTTGAGACTTTGCTTTTTGAGATTTGACCTATTGCATTCTAATCTAGGCAGTATTTTAATTTTTTAGTAAATTCATTTTCATGCATGTTGAGTTAATAATACATTTTTAATTCGTTTTGTTTCCTTGAGAAGAGCATTCTTACATAGGTAGGTACAACCTCAAAATACCAAACCACACTTTTAGCCATTTATATAATGTGCAATCCCGATTTGTCAGAGGTGTTTAGTGGTCATGACTGCTTTATTGTATGAGGAATTTTCAAAGAATTTTCTTAAGGAACAGCGGTGAACTGAAATTTAGATATTTTAATTATACCTGAAGCCTAAGGCATTAGAAATAAACTTAGGTTAATTAAATATTAAATACGAAATAATCCTTGGATTATTTTTTTTCTTTCATTAATTATGCTTGCACAATGATCTCTCAAGTTCATATATATTTTTTCATAAAGGATTCGAGGATCGTCTGACTAATTTTAATCTTTTAGTAATCCTAGGCGCGAAAAATCTCTTTATACTACTTTATACTTATTAAAATGTTTAAATGTTCCAATTATTTATTCTTAATAGCTTATGGCGGTATTTTATTTTAAAAATATTTATGAAATGTATAAACATTTTTTTTTTAACGACCCAGTAAGTATTATCGAATTAATCACTTTTATTTAAAGAATAATTTGAATTTTAAATAATAGAAGCTTGAGAAAGATTTTTGGTTCAGAATTTAATGAGGGAAACAACACAAATAGAAGAAAACCGTCTTAATGGGGGAAAGAATAAATCATAAAATAATGAAAAACTATTTATTATTTTATTTATCCCTGTTTAAGTAATTATTTTCTTTATCTCCACTCGAACCATTTTCTTCTTTATATTTCTCCATATTGAATGGTTAAGTTATGATTATTTCAGGAAAAACCATAAGATATATTGATGACAGTATCAGCTATCACCTTCATAGTTAAATTCATATCTTCATTTTCATTTCCGCCGAAGTTTGATGACTTGTTCATGATTCATTTTTTTTTTAGACTTTATTTTTATATTGTCCTCTGCTTGCCGTGATTTTCATTCGAAAGTGGGCCATTGAAGATTCCTCTAGAAAGTGATAATTGATTTTTTTTATGTGGCACTAGCACACCATAGCCGGTCATTAGAAGAGAATCAAGCCAGCATACAATAGTTGACATTTCCACCTTCACGTTTCATCTTCATCTCAGAAACTTTCGCAAAGGTTTATCAATGGGAGATAAGTACGCGCTTAGAATACTAATGGGCTTAGATTTGTAAAGGGATAATGTGTATTTAGTGAAGTCTCAGTTGATCTTCGGTGGGTGTAAATCCTACGTTTCGATAGTCAATATTATTTAATATATTATTGTTAAATATAAATACACACCACTTTCTGTTCAATACCGCAATATACCTAATTTTATTTTTATGTTGTTTAAAACCAGGTATTTTTATATCTAAATCAGTTATAAATTTTATATCTAATGTTTTACTTATTTTGTGCGGACTTGTGCTTTCAATACAAATAAATCTTTGCTCATGTATCATTTCTTGTCTTATTTATTTATGTATTTCACATAATTTTCTTATTATGTATTATTCTTATCCTTAAAGATGTTTTATTCGAAAGGTCAGGGATAAAACAACTAGCTATTGTAGACATCTTGAGGGTAAATATTAGAAAAAATAAATATTGTAGATTAACAGTTAGAAATACGAAAAAAAGTATAATAATGGAGGAGCAGATAGACATACACAATAATATGAATGTAAAATATAACATTATTAAAAAAAAAAAAATATAAATTGGAAATATTAATAAAGCTAAATGTAATATTAAAGAATGTAGAAAAATAAGGATGGCTAATGATTTTATGGATAACAAAACGCAAAATTAGCATCGAAGTAAAAGGTATATAAATATGTAAAAACTGAAACTTAAAAATTAATATAAAATTAAATTAAAACGGGTACTGATTTACAAACACCGGAATTGCTTCTGTCTTGGTTTCTGCTTCATTTATTTATATTTTTCATATAAATAACACATTTTATCCCCCAAGATAATGTTGATAAGCCTTAGTAATCAATTACTTTCACAAAAGTTTAAGAGTAGTTGTTTGTTCATTTAACGTTTGCTGCTATGGTTAATCGGATGATGCCACATTGGGAGCTCTAAATTGTGCCTACTCAGGTTTACTTAGGATAGGGATTTTTATCGAGTAGTTACCTGACATCGTACAGGCTCGGGACCCCCGTTTAACTTATCTTCCGAAGGACGAGCGCCACCTGCCGCCTATGAACCCGCGATCTTGGGCTTAGTAGTATGTTACGCTAACCACTAGACCAAGAGTAAATATAGTGGAAATCAGCAGTTGGGAAAAAAAAACAAGCAGAAAAGTAGTAGAATATATCTTTATAATTGTCATGACAAAAATATCAATTTGAAATTTTAAATGAAGTTACATGAAATAGTAGTTTCTTCCTTTTTTTTTATCTTTGATATGCTTCAATATGATTTGGCTGAATTGGCAGGAATTAAAACTTTTTTTTTTAAATACATTTATTGAAATTTACAACTGTATACAGAATACATCAAGTAAATATAATGAAAGATAAATCATGTCCAGAGAGCTAAAGGTAGCATCGAAGAAAAAGTTTTGATAAAGAATACAATAAAGCGTGTACTGCTTAACAAACACTTTTTTTTTTTTTTTTTTTAATTCAATTTATTGGCATTTACAACTATAATACAATTACAATAAGTAAATCTGCTATATGTCTAATACGACTTGAAAAGCACTTGTGGAGAAACTACCCATCGGTAGCACTCTAAAAAGTTCTATAGTAGATGGTCTCGAGGCCATCTTCTTTTCAGACGCCTCGGAGGGTTATCAGGAATAGTATGGGAAGCAAGTTGAGAGACTAGCGGATTCAAGTGTGTATGGAGCTTGTCATGGAAGGATAGGTATCTAGTTTGGGCCAAATCAGTAACATATGGGATATTAAGATCATGATGGATGAGTTTGTTTGTGACATAATAAGGAGCATTGAGGATTTTACGAAGGATTTTGGATTGCAAGGATTGGATACGAGATGAATTGGATGGTTTAGTAGAGCCCCAAAGCTCAACTCCGTATGTCCAAATAGGCCTGATAACTGTCATGTAAATGAGTCTTTTGTAATTTATTGGGAGCTTAGAGCGTTTGTCCAGTAAATGTTGAAGTAGGCGAAAACGACGAGCAGTTTCTTGTCTTTTCAGTCTTGTATGAGGATTCCAAGTGAGACGTTTGTCCAGATGGAGTCCTAGGTAACGTACCTGTTCGACAGAGTTCAGAGGAATATTATTAAAGGATACAGTAGGGCAGGAATTTGTAGGTTTACGACGAAGGGTGAAGGTAATTTGATGGGATTTGTTAGGATTAATTTTAATTCTCCAATTTTGACACCATTCTTGAAGGTTTGAGATATGGGATTGAAGAGTTTGGGATGCAACAAATGGATCATTATTTACTGATAACACACATGTGTCATCAGCGTACGTAGTGAGGACAGTGCTTGGATGGGTTGGGATGTCAGCTGTATATATCGTGTATAGGATGGGACCCATGATACTACCTTGAGGAACTCCGGCAGACTGGGTAAAGAGGGAAGAGTAGGTAAAATTATGGTTTACTTTAAAGGCTCTATTACTGAGGTAGGAACTGATAATAAGGAAGTAAGTAGAAGGTAAGAATTTACGGAGTTTGTACAACAGTCCCGGATGCCAGACTCGATCAAAAGCCTGCTCTACATCGAGAAAAGCTCCCGCGCAGTACATTCCGCGCTCTAATGCGGATGAGACAACGTCCACCACACGATGGCATTGCTGGATAGTGGAGTGTGATGTTCGGAAACCAAATTGGTGATCTGGGATTATTTGATTGGATTTTATGATAGGATGAAGACGTTTCAGAATGAGTTTTTCAAGTATTTTGCCCATTATGGGCAGGAGAGATATAGGACGGTAAGAAGATGGAAGTTCTGGTGGTTTTTTAGGTTTTGGTATCATCTTAACTATCGATAATTTCCAGGAATCAGGAAAGTACGTGGTGCGGAGTACAGCGTTGTATATATATGTAAGGAGTAGGATCGCTTTCCGAGGAAGGCGTTTTAGAATATGGGATGTAATTAGGTCGTGGCCAGGGGCTTTGTTGACGGGTAATCTGTGAATAATGTTTGATATTTCGGAAGGATGGAATGCTTTAGGAGGAGGGGACATCTGAAGAGGAATACTTAATTCTGCTTCAATGCATTCAGAGTGGGTTGGATTAAGGATATCTGGATGAGGGTTAAATGTGTTGAATAGGTGCTGGCCGAAAATTTGTGATTTTTCTTCATCAGATCTTGACCAGGTTTGGGACTCGGTTAAAAGTGGATGGTTGAAATGTTTATATTTTAGGAGTTTTTTTGTGGTATTCCATAAGGATTTGTCAGTAGTACTCAGATTTTCTGTACGGTAATACAAATTTTGAATTTTGAATGTTCTGATCTCTGATTTTAATTTGTTGGTTAGTTTGGTATAATGACTCCTGTCCGATGGATATCTGGTGCGGTGCCACTTCGCTCTTGCCCGTCGTTTTTCTTTTAATAACTCGCGAATATGAAGTGGCCAGTTATTCTGTTGATAATGATTTTTCCTTGGTAAAGTGCTATCTCTTATATTGGTTTGTATTGCGTTTGTTAGTTTGTCTATTGCAGAATTGATGTCAACTTTTGTTTTAAGCGGAATTTTGAGGTCTAAATTATTTTCCAGATTCGATCGAAATTTATCCCAGTCTATACGTCCAGTAATCAGTCTGAGATGAGAGGGCTTAGGAATAGGAATTGAATGTACTTGAAGTAGTACTGGACTGTGATCAGAGGAAAGGTCATCCAGGGATTTTATAGTTGTTTGATTGCAGGAAATCTGTGAGAAAACAAATATGTCAAGAATATCTGGACGTTTTTTGAGCGATGTAGGCCAATAAGTAGGGTTTATGGGTGCGAGGATAGAGAAACTATTAGAGGTTGAAATTCGGGATAAGATGCTACCACGGGAATTGGATGTTCGACAACCCCATCGTTGATGTTTGGCGTTGTAGTCTCCTCCGGCAATAAAACGCGGTCCGAGGGATCGGAATAAGGATTCGAGGAGGTTATAAGAAAGGGAGTTACCAGGAGGACAGTATACAGCTGAGAATGTCATATGGAAAGGACTAGTTGAAATGGTTACTGAAGTTGATTGAATGGCGTCAGTTGAAGTAGAAGGAATAAGAGAATGAGGAATGGATTTGTGGATAAGGATACAAGAACCGGCATGTGCTGTATTAACAAACACTTAAATTTATTTTCTCTATTGGTTTCTGCTTCATTTTATATTATGTCTGACATATTTGTTTACAGTATTTACGCATTTATCATCATTTCTAACCTTCAGTTTGGTATTGGGTCCTATGTTCAGAAATAAAACATTTTCGAGTATATATAGTGGATTAACGGTTGGAAATATATTTTTTTATAAAAAATTACTTTAAATGTACACAGAAAAGATAAAACCGTAGAATATAAATGTAGAACAAGTCAGAGAAATAAAGGAAAAGGTAGCATAGGAAGAAAAAAGATATAAAAACTGGAACATATAAAAGTAAAACAAGAAAGAAAGGTGTAACAGATGTGAGACCACGAAAGAGAAAAAAAGTAAGAATGAAGAAGCCTACTTATGTTCATGCCAGTTGGTATTAGAAGTCGAGCTTTAACGGAATTGTTTAACATTTGTTTCTGAGTTGCTAACAATACAATAATAACTTATTTTTCACGGAAATGACAATGGAAATAAATTATTAAGAACAATGACTGTCAACAAGTCGCAAGTAGAAGATGCAGATATTAGACACAGAAAAGCTTTAACAGCGAAATAAAAGTTTGTGGGATATAGATAGTCTAGGGGTGCAGTAAAAAAACACTAAATAAGACAAACTTATTTATTGTAAGTGCCGACGTTTCGACCTACGTTGTAGGCCATCTTCTGGGCTGATAGAAGGCAGAGCTACTATCTTGATCTACAGTTAAGATCTAATACCTTGATAGCTATAGACCTAATATCTTGATGGCTCTGCCTTCTATCTGCCCTGAAGATGGCCTACAACGCAGGTCGAAACGTCGGCACTTACAATAAATAAGTTTGTCTTATTTAGTACTTTTTTTACTGTACCCCCAGACTATATCTATATCTATCTATATCCCACACAAGATCTTCCAGTCAACTATTTCCTCTCAATAAAAATAAAAGAGAGGAAACTAGCAGAGAGAAAAGGGACAAAGTGGACAGAAGGAAAAAAAAATACAGAGAAAAATGAGAGAAGTATAAAAGAAACGAAAGAATACTCAAATTTCGGATTGCTTTGCGTGATCACACAAAAGGTCCATACGTTATTAATACTAATAAATAAAACAATAATAATAATGGAAAAAATTCCAAAAAGCAAAGCCTTAAGTCTCGAAAATACAAAAAAAAAGAAACTAACCAATCAATGTTTCACCACTTGAGGACAAACTACAAAAGAAAAATCACACCGAAGAGGACTAAGTACAGTACATCTCACATCAACCAAACAGACTCATCAAACAGAGACAGCGACCTTCCTGCATGACGTTTTTCAAACCAACAGGTCCTTAGTCTTCTTTCATGCGATTTTTTTTTTTTTTTTTTTTTTTTTGGTGTATTTCCATCATCTGGCTGAATTGACGAAACTTTGCCTTGTTTGCAATATTTCAGATACTTGAGACTTTGCTTTTTGGAATTTTTTCTATAGCATTCTAAATAATATATAAATACATATTGTTACGTGCTACTGGGTATTAAAAATGACATAAACGCTCCTTAATTAAAGATACTAATATTTATTTACAAAAGTGATAAAAGAATACAATTAAACTATTATCAATTAAATTAATAACAGAGAAATTACTAACAAATAAATTATTAACTGAAATAAATTTACAACAACAATATTTTTAGATATTTATAATCTAGGCCTAACATCTATTGAATTATTACAATAATATAAGATATTACTATTACTAAATAGCTTAGCTATTTACATAAGCTTGTACAAATCACATAAAATTACAACCGCTACTTAACTAATTAATTACTACTAATTAACACTTACAGATCACTAATTAAAGTCCACCGACCGTAAGAATCTCTGAATATAACAAACTGTCACTGACTTATTACACTGGCTTATCACTGTTTCCGATGTTAACCGTACCGTGTGCTTTAACACTCTAACTCTACTCGCGCCGAGATGCTGTTTAAATAGACAGAATGCCAGATCTAGAACATACGGGACGGATCTCGAAGTTTCGCGAAAAGGCCTCTTTCATCTCTGCCGACAAGGGGGCTTTGTTCTCTTCCAGGAATCGCCAATTCCCGCGCCCGTAACAATATATTTTGATTTCAGTTACTCAGGTTCCAGCTTGGAGTTAAGCATCAACAAGTTCTCACTTACCATTCGTGACATTTTTAAAATTCTTCAAAATAAAAAATAATTTTATAATTTATTTAATTGTTATATGATATAATTTTTTTTAACAGGGCTGGCCGAGAAACGTGCCAGGGTGGCCGAGATGGTTGAGGGTTCACCACGGAGAGGTGAAATACCCGGGTTCGAGTCCCGGTCCTGGCCATTCTTTTCTTTTCAAATAAAATATAAAGAAATAATTTTCTATCGATTGATAAAGTAATTAGCAATGACAGTATATAGATTAAAGAACCGATTTACACATACCGTTTAGGCCATAACATCATCTATACTTCGAAATGCTTGTTGAAGCGTTCATTTCTTGATGAAATTATTACTGAAATATACAAATTTCCCTTAATCACACTCCTTTTTCATACTAACACTCACGATTATTTATTTATTTTTTAAAAAGTATGTTAGAGAGCAAACGAATGAAAGCTTGCTGTGGCTTAAAATCGAAGGGACAACCTGCGGATCTGATATCTATATTTCTTAGATATTCGTTTCAGTTTTTATTTTTTGGTGGAATATTTAAGTGCGATAAGTTCATTAAAAATACAAAATTATATAACCAATTACCAAGCTTTCTTCACTTTTTATCCATTTTATTGGACCTACAGCTCGTGTTGAAATCACTCCCTATCCCTTAACTCTTACGTGCCTTGCAATTACTTATTCAGGAAACTGCAGTAATTTTATGTTTCAAAAAAATCTATTAAGTAAACAGCGATGGAGAAACCCTTAAACTATGGGAACGCGTGACTGCCTTCTAGGAAGTACCGGCGCCATGAAAGCTGTAGTTAAGTCGAGACAAAATCCCGCCAAAAAAAGGCTGGTGATTTTGGCCTTAGCCGGTTAGAGGTATTTTCTTTCTATCCCCGATTTGATTACCGAGCTCTGTTACCGAAGATACTTCTTATATAACGTATCGTATTTATTCTTTATTGATTATTTATTTACCCAAGGAGTATAATAATTTTTTGTCAAATTAGGAAATTATATAAGTTATCACTATAATTTAAATCGATTATAAACTTTCCTTTGATATATCGCTGCTCCGGAAGTATAGTGACACAACTGCAAAAATTGAAAATTTATATGACAAGCAAAAGAAAAATGTGTAATTCCAATTTGTCTTAATAGAATGGCCTATAGATAGGTTTAATTATTTTATTACAGTACTTTATAAACATATATGGGTTAAGTCGATTTACAAACATCTAGTAAATGCATCTTGAAGAATAAAGTCAATTTCACCAATTTTTACAGTTGCGTCATTATACTTCCGGAGCATCAATATTACGTTCTCATATTTAGTTGTTATAGATTTTTCCCAAATAACATGTGTCACACACATATATGCTATGCCTTATGCTTATACAGATATATATGCCTCAAGACTAATATACCCCGGATGACACAAGTCAAAAAATTGATTTGGACTGGTTTGACACAAAATTGATTTGGAGGAAGGTTAAATAGACCCAGAGAATACTTGTTCTTCCAGTACTCCATCAGTCGTTCTCTAAAGGCCCTCTTGCTTTCTTCAGTCCACTTTGGTCTTAAGGCTTCTCTTATGCTACTTCCCACTTGTATGCCTTGTGTCTAAAGAAGTGTTTATTCGTAATACCCTCTGGAAAATCTTATAATATACATACACACAAAAAGAAATATACCATAACCACTATACTTTATAACCTAACCAAGGGCTGTGCAAGTAGGTAATGTTGTCGAGATTTCAGTCTCTAAACTGTCAGGTCTTTCCCTTAACTAAGGGGTTAATCGGCACTGTACTGCATTTGGCTTCGGCACTTCAGTAAATGTCACTTAGTTTTATGATTTTCCAATTTCGTTTCAATGTTTTACACATCCCGTGCTTACTACTCCTACTATTGACTTCCCTCCATAACCCAGTTCGAGATTTCCCAATGACTAGTACAGCTATGTTGAAGAAAACTGCCGCCTCCAGATTTTCACTGCTGTTCCATTGTCTACACTTTCACCCCTCCATCTGTCGAAATGGAAAGCGTCTTTTTCTTAACTCGACAAACCTTAGGAACCTCGGTCTTTTTTTCGTTTTTCTTAAACGTCGAATGAAAGCGAAACTCACTATAACTGCCGGGATTTGAGGAGAGAAATCAGGAGAATTTTCCCAACATTTTTTAGATAATATCTAAATACTTGTAATAATGGGGTCAATGTTGGGTTTTTTTTATCCTGAGATCCTGCTGTACTATGGTCCATTTTATTATTGTACGTACAAGGTTGTGCATTATAAACCAAAGGTGCTTTTTACAACTAACATTTACTATGCATCATATTCCGCTTATCCATATAAAACTTCGATTATCCGAACTGGCTTCGCGCAAAAGAAACTAGGGGAATCGGCATTGCCATTCTTATAATAAAATAAATTTGAAGAGTATTTTCTTTAAAATTTTATCATTAAATATTTGAAATTACTTAATTATAAGAATTAGAGGCGTAGCTGTCAACATAAGAGGTATCTAATACTACAACTTTCTGTCTGTCACTACAATAAATCCTGCTATAGACGCACTTATTATTTAGCGGAGTTGAAAGAATTAATTTTTTTAATGTTGATAAAATATTTATTTGAGACCGACGTTTCGACCAACATTGTAGGTCTTGTGCTTTTAATGTATGTCAGAAATATGGTATTGATATTGGACAACGGTTGTGCCGGGAGTTGATTTGTCCAAGATCACGCTCAACCACCCACATTTTTGCCTTGTTTTGGCTAACTACTTTATAGAGGCTGGGTGAACCCCTGGAGAGTCCTAGATTCCATATGGTCCATCTCCGGCTGCTAACACATCTCTTATATATGCCAACGGTGGGATTTGAACCAGGATTTTCGCCATGGCAATTCAGTGCTCTATTATATATTTGTGTTCGTAATTGTAGATCATTCATTTTATTTTTTTACTGCTTGCATGTATCTGTGTGTGTTTATATATTTATTTCGGTTTATATATGTGTTTATTTTCATTATTTTGTAGTGTTTTTATTGCGATCAATATCTTAACGAAACGATTTTTAAGCATGAAGTATTTCAATAAACCATAAATCGCTTCATTTTCGATCCATGTATTGAAAGTATAACTTAAAACTGTGTGTAAAATTTTCAATAATAATTTATGATGGTTGTCATAAGCTCTGTGATGTTATTTTCTTTCCTGACGCCGTTGCTACTATAATCGAAATATTAATTTTTAATTATTAATATACAATAGACAATAAGTATTATTTTATGTGAATAGCACAAACTTTTATTTTATTATTGTAAATTTTAGTTACTAATAGCTTTAAATAAATTATTATTTTTACCAGTTGATCTTCCAGGGTATAATTTTATTCTTTTATTGTTCATTTTCTCATGTTTTATCCATAACCGTATAGTTTGCTATTGTCCCTTTTGATGATACATTTCTCCTATCACCCGGCAGTAATTATCTTCGAAATGAAATGAGCTATCAAGAAGGCAGTGATAATACGGCATTACCCCCTCCAGAATATTATTATAGTTTGTTAGTTGTGTGCCGTCCTACGTTGCTGACACCGTTCCGACTGTTTGCGTACCTGATGACAATCACGTACTCACCTCATCTGTCCGAGGAAAATCTCGTGGGGAAAACTTTTCCAGCAACCCCTTACCTACTTTGCGACCATTACTGGAGGACCCTGCACGTATGTATAATTTTTATTGGAGGAAGCATAAGAAAAAAATACTTAAGATAATTTTTGTATAGCTTCTAGCCTTCCGTTTTCAGAAAATTCTTGAGCATTTCAATAGTCTCTATTCTATAAACATGTGTCTTATTTTTGACTTGATTGGTATCTAGATTAGTTTAATATTAATTTGAAGGTGTTTGGAAAATTTGAAAAAAAGTGCAATCATTTTAGTGCAGCTTCTAATCCATTTTCAGGAAATTCTGGAAGGTATATTATTTATACAACTTTTACTCTTTGAACATTTTTTTATTTGGTTAATTAAACTAGTTTAATTTTTATTTAAAGGTGCATGAATAAATAAAAAAAGGAGCAGATCATTTTAGCACAGCCTCAAGTCCATTTACAAGAAATTCTGGAACGTTCATAAATTTTACTGTCTTTATTTTCTAAACATATGTTAATTTTTTTACTTATCTAATTAAGCAAGTTTAATTTTTATTTCAAGGCCCTGAAATAGTTTTAATGAATCTTCAAGTATTCCATTCTTAGGAAATTCTGGGACGTTGATTATTTTTCAAGCCTTTATTCATTGAAAATGTGTTTATTTTTTAATTAGATAATTAAATTCGTTTGGTTTTTATTTGAAAAAGCATGAAAACATTTAAAAAATGACAGATCCTGTGTAGCTTTGAGTCGTTCATTTCGAGAAATTTCTGTAACTTCTTGATGTCAATTGCTGTTAATATTTATGCATTGATTTACTTTTATTGAAGCACTATCGTTCAATTTTATCGTTTCAATAATTAATTAATAACCTTTGAGGTTTTGTAAAATTACTAAACAAGATTCCATTTATTTCTCTTTCGGGTCCATAATAACATTTTAGACAAATTTAATCGTTTAATATATTTTTTTATTATTATAATAACTAATAAAAATTATTACGAAGAAAAATAGTACGAATATTGACATTATAATAGTATGGAGCTCAATGATGTAATAAAATTGCTGAACCTACGTACCTTGTAAACTGTTTATATTTTAAAAAAAAGGTAAAGTATATTATTTGTAATAGATTAATATGGGTATCGAGGAAAAATATTTAAGATATTCTTTAAATGGAAACTAAAATTTATTAACGGAGGAGGTAAACTAAGGAACTTAATATAATATCTAAGGAAAAATTATACACTTACATTTGAAAGATCATAAAAATCCTGACGATTCATACAAAATGCAAGAGAGAATATATTAGATAACTTATATGAATCGTTTTTAATTGTTTTTAATGCATGTACGATTTGTAGATAAGATTTTTTTAATAAGATAAAATATCCCCATGTCATGCCTTTCCATATTGATATAAAGTTGTTTAATTACACAGGTCAGCAAAAAACACTTTTTTAAAAATTGTTTTGATTTAGTTAACTGATCGTTATGTAGTTTTTTGCGCTGATTTCTGACAATGACATTGTTTTTTTTCTATCACGTAAGGCTTGCCTACAAAATAAAGTTTTTGGAAAAAGTAATTACTTTAATATGAAGCGAAAGAATAAAAAAAAAAAAAAAACGATACCTAGCTAAAATGAGCATAAAAGCGATGCACATGTGTTATAAAGTTATTATAAGTTTTTGTACAAATGTTTTCTTTTTCCATCAAAGCTTCTTTTGGTACTTTTTAGGCTATGTTCTTGTGAACTTTCTCTTACTAAAATCCAGCAGTAGTCTTCCATCATGTTGACATTCCATCAACCTTGGGATCAGCGCTCCATTTCTTTTGTATCTTGATGGAAACGTTCTCCCTGTTCCTCACTTACAGCTCCAAGATTTTCTTAAAAGTAGTCCAGATGTGAATGAAGGAAATGATGAACTTTGACTCTCATGTTGTAGCCCAACATTTTGTAGTTCTTTAACAATTCAGCAGCACGAATTGTTATTGTTGTTCGTTGTAGTTAAGGTCTTTTTTGTTCCTGAAGAAATCCTGTTACAGCATGTTTAAATGAATTCTAGGCATTCTATCTTCCATTTCCATTTTAGTGACAAAGATTTCATCTTTTAAAAGTTGTCTGATGTCAGGCCCAAACTGTTTCATATGTTTCATTTGAGGTGGTGGAAGCAAGTTGTTTTTATGATCCACTAAACTTTGTCTTTCAACATTTTTAACTCCAGGAATAAGAGCCTTTCTGATTGACCACATCTCCTTGAAATGCTGTTGTTTCCTGTCACGGCTATCCCGTTCACAGAGGAAACATGGAAAACCTTTGTCTAACTACTTTGTGTACTTAGTAACATGGAAATAACTTTCAAATCCCCACAAATGGTCCATTTACGGTCAGAGTATAGGTAGCCGAGCTTATTAAGAACAAACTCAAGATTTTCGTAGCTTTCTTTCAAAAGTGCTAATTGTCCAACAGGCACAGAAGCATATCGGTTACCATTGTAAAGAATTACAGCTTCAAACTCTTTTTGATCAATCAAATAAGAAATTTGTGACTTATGTAGGGGTGATGGAATTTGTTCACTATTTTTTTCCGTAATCAGCCCAAAAAATACTGTTAAACCCATTGGTTAAATATGCTACAATTATTTCATCCCAGACCTGTGTTATTTATGATGATGAATTTTAAAAGGAATGGATATCACTTTTGGTGTTATGTTTTAACTTATTTCTTAAATTAAGAATCCTATACCACTACGAACTATGAACGGGTTCAGTACTTGAATAACTTTTATTTCTATACCAATAATAACGCAAGTATTTGTACGAAATCACACTCAATCGCATGTTTTTTCCTAAACATACGCGTACCCATTTCTATTACTTCTTTGAAAATTGTATAGAATAGTGGTTACTATCAATTGTAACTATGCCCTTCTTAAATAAAGAGGTTATGCAGGTGTTGTTTCATCTCCACAACACGGGTTGTTTTGGCTTAACAAGCGGTTGTCCTGTTTGTTAACAAATGTGCAGTCGACTGAAGCTGTACCGAATCTGGTTTCGCAAGGGTTCTTTCTGTTCAGTTTTTCATCAGGGTTTCCCAAACGTCTGCTTTTCGCTGTTTCATGTTGCTGTGTCCATATCGTTTAGCGTTAAAATTATTTTCGTTACATTCGGTCATGGTATTAGTCACAACGTGGGGAATTTCCTTTACTAGAATATGTATTTTTAATTTTGATATAATATATAAATATGCATATATATTATAAATCGCTGTTAAAAATATGTATCTACTAGGAAAAATCACAAAAAACATAGTCTTAAGTCTCTTAAATAGTGGACAAAATTAACTATTCAACTATTTTTTTTTCTGTACCTTAGTGACAAGACTTTTTTGGAGGAGATTTTTCCCGTTTCGGTCTATTTTATAATTTATATATATTTGTGGGTTTTACTTATTTCTATTGGTTAAAAATATGTTTAACTAAAATTTAACATTCTCGAATATTCGAATTAAAATAAAATTACGCATATTTCAGGTATAACTTTAACTTTAGTAACTTGAAGTTATGATTAATATTTTAATTTTTTCCATTTATTCAGGGACATGGATATAATCTAGTATATATTATTAGTTGATTTAAAACAAATAACCACAATAATAAGGTTGACTTTTATTATTTACAGTGATTTTTAATCCATATTTCTCGTTCACAGTGAATGTAATTACATTTTTTTTCGTGCTTTTTAAATGATTTATGGCATAAAAAATTCTTTTTTTATATTAAATATTTTCATTTATCTACTTTAGAATAATGTATAAACATATTCTTCTAATGAATCCCATGTCAGCTAGCTGGTATCGCCTTGTTTTCTAGTTGAATTTCAATCAATAACTTTATCCACTGTGGGAGTGATAACAGTATTAAATCACTTTGTATGGTTTCCTTCTTACGTAGCAGATGGTGATTTTTCATGACATTCCTTCGAAAAGAATCTAAATTTGGGGCAAGTCAGGACTACAGGTACATTGCAGGTATGCAGGTATATTTAATTTTCAGTATCTGCTTGTTTATGTTTACTTTTCTTCATTTATCATTTTTTACTATGGAGTGATGTACCACAACGCCTAGATTTGCTGTGTAGGGAGACCCGGGTTCGGCTATGATAGATAAATTTGGTCACCAAGCTTCTTTAATGTGGGTACCCTTATCCTAGAAATAGTACAGTTTCTACCATGTACTGAATGAAGGGTCTTTCATGGGTTCTAGAGGTACAGATTTTTAGAAACTTAGTTAATAAGTGTGAGAAAAATATTTTCTCATCTATTGTCAATTTTATCAAATAATATAGTACTGTTGGATGGTGCCCAAAATATCTTGATGTTCGTTCAGTGAAAGAAAATATACGAAAAGTATGATGGGAGTTGAGATCACATTACATTATTTTTTTTTAAATTATTTTAATTACTTAATTTATTACTTAAATCACTGAAAAATATTTTAGAATATACACAGTTTTGATTTTTTTTTCTAATAAGATTGTGAAATTTACATTTTTTGAAGTAAGAAAATTTAAAATTTTTTTTGCTCTTAAGTATTTTAAAAATGTTTAAGATGAACTTCGACATTTTTTATATTTATTTGATGTTTTTGTGTGAGCGATAGGGATTATATTATATCTAATTTAGTTGTTCATCTGAACTTGGTTAGTTTCGACATGTTCGATGAGATCAAATAGCGAAATTGGAGTAGTTCATCTATTTTTGAACTCATCACCTTCTATTTAGGCCAAAAAAATCATTTGTTTACTAGGTTCTCTTATCAAAATTCCAGGCAGTTGGAAACTAAAATTTGGGATCATTAACTGCTTTTGGTATCTGTTCTTCAGGCTGTCGCTTCGAGTTCAGTTACATGAAGTTTTAACTTTTTATTCTTTTCATTTTTAATATTTTCCAAAATTAAAAGCTTTAGTATGGGAAAGATAATGAATTTATGTACAAACAGTAGATTTCGGTGATTATTTCGGAGGTCTCGAGCCTGTACGATGTCAGGTACTCGTTAAAAATCCCTATCCTGATTAAACCTGGATAGGAAAAAATTTAGAGCTCCCACTGTAGCATCGTCCGATTAGCCATAGCAGCATAAAGTGACGTTAAATGAACAAACTAACATCTCGAAGTATAGACGATACAAGTTTGCTGAAAAGTTCTATTATATATGAAATGATTACCGATGTCTTCACATTTCACATAATTAAATTCTGCAACTCGACTAGCCAGAGGAGCAATAATATTCTTATCTATTGGGAATGGTCTTAAGATGATCACTCAAGGCATTCTTGCGTCGATACCATACTGCTTTATTCTTTTCTCCATAATTCTTTTTTCTCTTCTGTCCGTTTGGTTCTTGGTTTCTTCGATTCTTCCTCATCTGACATTACTGTCCACTTTTTTGCCTTGTTTCATAAACTTTGTTTCTTCATAACATCTCTTGGTTTTATTTGCTCTTTTTGTAAATATATTTCAACTTGGATAGTTAAGAAATATTATATATTATCTATATATATATAGTTGGGAGCTTATTTAATAGCTTTCTCTAGTTAAGCTTCTAGGTTTCATTACTCCAGTTCTCAACGTTTCAGGTTTCCAGAGTAGTTCGTAAATCATCTCTTCTATCGATTTTTGAATAAATGCTTGTTAACATTTCCTTAGGCTACTGAGAGATTCGTAACGGAAACGCAAGCAGTAGTGTGAGATTTGAGGGTTGATTTTCTTCCTACATCCGGTTAAATAAGTCCTAGTATAAATTCTTTGCTGTGGGTCCGTAGACGATTACAAGAGAAAGTAAACTATGCGGTGAATTTAAATATTTTTATTAGCATAGTTTATTTAACTGCCCTGTTAAAAGTGGATTATAAATTACGCAACCATAAAATATTTATTAATTATGCTCTAAATTATTCTTTTAGTGCATTCTTGAAGCTAAATTTATGAATATTTGCTGCGTAATTAATGAGGAAAATGTAGAAATAAAATGTCTCTTTAGATATATAATGTTGGCTTTTATAAAAGTATCATTCATTATGTGTATTTATTGTACTTACTTCATGTTTTTTTTTAAATTTAAATTAACAACTATTATAAGTGAATTTTATATACGCAATATTAAAAACTTGCAGTTTCTGTAAAATATCTACATGCGTATTTTATTCCTACAATACAAATTACAAAATTCAGTGTGATTTTGGTGAAGTCACCTTTCTGCACAACCGTTGTTCTCGAAATATAACCGTACCTACTACTGAACACAAGACCTTTCACTGGTTGTAATGGTTTCGGGTTAGTTTTAATGAGTGTCTATATCGATTCTTTTATCAAAATCTGATTCATTCTCAAAGACGCCTTAATTCAAAGTGATATTAATACAAAATAATATAAAAATCACACTAAATAATTTAAGAACAAATAAAATATTTTCTCTTGATGTATAGCCTGTCAATGCCGACTGTTATTTTGTGGTGTTGAATTTTGACGTATAGGTTTCTATTCCCTTAACAATAACTAACTAAAGGTGTGACGTCGATAATTAAGGGTTCAATTTCGTTATGTGATTCAACTAACGGTGCTACCTTCCTTCATTGACCATCAAAACCAGTGTTTGGTTCTGGTTGGATGAAGTGGTACTAGCTTTTTTTATCTCTCTTTAGTTAAGGTAAGTTCACATTAGTCGGTAACTTTTCCTAACAGCCATCATTTTGTACTCAAGTAAAAAAATTAAGTACCACTTTACTTGGTCTTGGATAAGTTGGCCGCTTGTTAATAAGTCGTCCATTTTGTTCATTCCGAAATTACACCATTTACCTCATTCTTTTTTGTTCGCTGGCATTTCTGAATCCTGCTGAGAAAAAGAAGATGTGGACAAATAATGGCAGCGATTTCTTCGGATGGTAGCTGACACCCTAACGATTCCATAAGTGAGCTTGCCCTCCTTAACTGCTCGTCAGGTTAGTGTCATAGTCCCCTCCACTTACAATTCAGGGAGTCATTCAGGCTCTTAAGTAAGTGAGATGCCATTCCCGAAAATACCCTTGGGAAAGTAAACCTGTATGATTTGGATTGATTATGGCTAACAGTTCTTCAGAAACTTTTCGGCAGGTTGGATTTTAAACTTTGCACTGGTTCTAGAAACATTAAAAATCTCGAGAAAGTGTTCAACGATTACGAAACATCGGAATGTTGGAAGTGCGTGGTTGTCCCAAGGATCTAAAATATAGATCAAATCGGAGTACGTTTTTAATCGGAATTTCCCACACTCTCTTCTCGAAAGTGTTAAACTAATTTACTGCAAATAGCGTTTATAAATCATTAGGTTCGTAGAGAATCGCATTGCGGAAGTTGTCGAATATATGTAACACGCGTTGCTAGAAATCTCATACTTCGGTGGATGTTATGAAATATATAACAGCCTACTACACATTCATTTTTACGATTCGTTTTCTTAAAAACTTTCAGCTTCTGTATTCGTATATTATTTAATTGCTTCTAGCCTGCTGTTGATTTATTTTATTCTATCCTGTTATAATATTTCCGGTAATTTATTGTATTTTCATTAAGAATCAGTACAATTTTAATTAATAACCATAAATCATATTTAATTATATACCCCTGCCTTGGAGCTCCCGGCAAAAGAATTGTTGTAGTTCATGATGAAATAAGGAAACTTCGCATTTTTATTATTCGCTATAAAATTAAAATTATTTTGGAGGAAAATGACATATCGACCGTTTCCCTTCAATTGTATAATTATAGGCGACTGTAATTATCATCCAAACATTAAATTCCCACATTAATCCTAATCTCCATTCTTTCACATTCTTAAGTTTTTCCAGATGAATAAAATAGAAATAAAAAATGTAGTGTTAAGACACATACATTTTTAAAATTATTATGTAAAAAATAACTCTAGCATGCATTTAAATGCATTGTGTATTATTTTTTTCTTTAATCTTGCTGTAACTTTTATTATAACAGCAATCTGTGGTGAGATCAAAAGAAAATTTTAAGCATCGATTCAGTTTAATATTGATGTTTTAAACTGTTTTAGCACACTATTCTTAGACATTTTAGGTAAATCAATTGGTATTATTAAAAAAAAAATCCATGTTCCCTAGGAGTCACCCGTGGTTTAGTAGTTAGCATAACAACCTAATATTCCCAAGATAGCGGTTTCGCAGCCCAGCAGGCGCCCTTTGCATTTTTTAGAGGGAATTACAAATATTTGGTTGTGTTTGACTTTCGGAATGGACGTAAAACAGGAAACCGTAACTGTGCTCTGTTAGGTACTCGTTAAAGATCCCTGTCATAACTATACCTGGATAGGCAAAAGTTAGTTCTTTCATTGTAGCAGCATCCGATTAGCCATAGCAGCATTAAGTAGTGTTTAATGAATAAACAAGCAAATTAATAGCTCTTTTCGTTATTTATACTTTTTGATTTATACACTTGTTTGTCTCGAGATGTCAAGCCACTTTGGACTTTGAGCCTAGGGTTTTTGATTCCGGCGCAAGTGCTCTTGCGGAGGCCGTGGCCAATGCACCGTGCAAGTTGGGCAAGCGCAAGATTTCACGGAGATGGAATAGTGCACGCTGTTGTGTAAACTAGCTGCCGTTGGTAAGAGCCTGTTAGGAAATAAACCGGCAAATCAGCGAACCTCCTTCCCCGCCCTTCCTCAGGTCGACCCTGATTCCTCCACGTCTCGATGATTTACGATGGGTCCCGGGTTTCACCAATCTTCACAAAGTGTCACATCTTGCTTTCTCTTTATTAATAGTATTTTAACTAATGGGAGCTGTATCATTTATCTTTTTTAGAGTAGATTCTACCTTTAATATACCATCATGCGCTTACTGTCAAAAAAGGATTAGCTTGACTCCTATAATCAAAACACACTAATCCCGTCAAAAGTATTCTTACAAATTGATGAAAGAACAGTCCAAACACCTGTCCAGACTATCATTAGTTTTGTCCACTTTATTTACTGTTATCCAAAACGTTCTTTTTCGTTATTAAAATGCTTCGTTTTCGCTTTTTTCATCTCGGATATGAACTAATATTCTTTACCACTCAATATATATATATATATATAATATTCCATATCCCGTCATACCTGGGGAAAAGGAATTAAGGGACGCTTCGTTAAAAGAAGTATAGAATTGAACAGGAGAAGGGAAATTGTGGAGGATCGTACGATGTGGTTTGTGCTGTGCAATAGGAAAACTCACACTACATGGGCGGTTGAGACCAATAATTATAATGATGAAAATGCTTTCAAATAGTTATGCATTTCTTCGGAGACAGGCCCTACACATGTGTAGACTATCATTAATATTGTCCTCTCAATTCGCTATGTAGTCTAAAATATCCTTTTGCATTACTAAAATGCTGCACACCTTAAATAATTTAGCATTTCTTTGTGGAAAGAAAAAAGAAATGAAATGTTTACAAGCCTAATGAGGTTTTCATTCCCGGTTATTTTACAGTGGCCTTCGGGGGCAGTGGAAAATTATAGAAATTGTGCATTTTTTCATTCCTCATAAACAGTTATAGAGCTGTTTCCCACCGATAACATAATTCTGTCCAAAGGTAGACCGAGGCGTAGATGGGAGGATTGGGTACGGGTTAGTGTTTGGCTGGTAAACCTTGGATGGAAACTAACAAGAAGCGGTTGGTGGTATCGGTATCTAGCAAGTGGTTTCGCTAAGCCTTTTATTATTATGATATTTCCCGGTTTGATCTGTCAGAAGCCAGTTGACGTAAATCAGTTTTTACAATACATGTAAGAACCTGTTCCTTTCACGATCCTCGAAACTGTTATAAATGGCTTTCAAAAATAAAAATTAAATATAATTATCTGCCTTATGTCTTGCATTTTTGGAAGTACAGAAGTCTACCAATATTATTTTATTATTGTTTTGAGCACCTCTATTGTTATTTTAGAGAGTTAGTATGTTCAAAACGTCCACCGTAGCCTCTCGAAAGTTCCTTGTTCGGCCTCGACTCCACTCTACAGTGCAAGTCAGCGCGATGACTGAGGGCTGTCAACACTAGGAGAGGACATGCCTCGGCTTTCAATCCTCTACTCCAAGTATTTAACCTTTCGAGAGCCGGCTCGCCACATCTAGCCACATATGGCCTCATCCTGTCCTCAATGGATCACAACGACTAGATGCTCTATCGAGCAACGTCGCTACTGTTTAGCAAACTATTACCTTGCCTTATTCAGTGGCTCGTTGTAAGAAGGCGTTTTTTGAAATTTGTTTCGCAGAAGTATTCCACTTCCTGTTATTTTTTAAAATATATTCCAAATGCGAAGAACAGGTACCGTTGATCAACAGTATTGGGTCTTTTCATATGAAGAAAGAAACGTTGGTTTTTTTTATTTCTAAAATTCAAAGTGCAATTAGTTGTGTTGTTTACTATGTTTAGGTTTACAGATTTTAATGAGATATTATTAATACTCCCTTTTTTAAATCAATTACTTAGAATGAATGTTGTTTAGTATGAAAAAAAAAACCTGTAACTTCTCAACCTCTTAAAGGTCTTGGTTTCAGAGAGAGTGTACTGTTTCTTGGACAACGGTTGTTCAGGGAAATAATTCGTAAAAGATTATGCTCTACCCCAACTTTATAGAGACTGGGTGAGCCCCAGAAGGGTCTCTTATTATCTACAACTGCCGGGACCTACAGCACGACAACTCAATGCTCTCAACTGAGCTACACCGCTCCCAACATTGTTTAATATAACCATGAAAACAGGTGATTTTCGTATAATTTAGTTATGGGTTTAAACTTAAAGCCCAAGCTGCAAGGGAAAGGTTTCGGGGAAGGGTGTTGTAATGAATAGATTATTCGCCGTTGATTTGAGAAATTTTCACCTGGCGACACAGAATTATTCATAAATTAATTCCTAAATAATTCATTTCTGCTTTCTATCCATAACTGACACTATGATATCCACGTCGTATGACAGGGATATTGACATAATCCAATTAAAACCTGCATTGGTGGTTAGTGGGAATGGACCTATAATCCCATACAAGGTTCCTGACAGACAGTGAAGAAACTAAACAAGCTGGTTTACGAAGTACTCCCACACGTATCCATCGCCAGACGTATCCATAATGGATTTCCATCTGCTCAGAAATTCGTACAAGTCGAAAACGCATTTTCAGACCTAATTTATCACATAATCATGAATTTTTCAATTATGGAATTGGAAATTCGATAACAAGTTGGGAAAACTACATAGAAAATGATGGTAAATATTTAAAATAAATATGTTTTGATTTCATAAATTTATTTACTAAATAATATTCCTTTGATGGGGACATTTCATATGAAATTACCCGATAATTATGTTAAAAATAATCAATATGACTGCCTCATATTGTTTGTATTTTATTTACATGTTGAAACGAAAGCGAAACATCTTGACATTTAAGTGCGAAAGTGAATGACATATACTAGAGTGCTAGAGTGCTGGCTGCACCTGAGAACGTTGTGATAGGCACGTAGTCTGCACTATCTTACAAATCGGACGATTGTTTAATTACATATCTTGTTAAATTACTTTTTTTTTATTTTACTTACATATGTTATTTTATTTTAAAGAATTTTCTTAGGTGAGAAAATATGGTATCTATTCCTATCGCTTGAAGTTGAGATACAACAAGTTTTAACTGTTTATTAATTTCATTTTCAATAATTTCCAAAATTACAAGTTTTCGTGAGCTTTAGTATGGATGGGAGAATATAATTATGGTAATGCATAGATTTAATTAATCATTTCATCAAGAAAAAAGTTTCAACTAACATTTCGAAATATGTATGCTATATGTTCGTTGATATGTTCAATTCTAGATGACATGATTATCGAAGTATACACATTACCCATAATTATATTCTGTATTCCATACTACAGCTCATGATGACTTGTATTTTTGCTTTTTGGTAATTATAAATAAATATATAAATATGACTCAACCCGAACCGACAACCTACGGAATAATTAGCTTATTTTCTATTTCATACAAAAATAAATAACTTGAAAAATTACCAGTTCCGTAGGTTGTCGCATCGAGTTAAGCCTCAACAATTGTAACTTTTCATTCGTTTCTTTTTTAGATATTTTCGAAAATAAAAATAATTGTAAATTTGAGTATGAAAATAAAAGGGTAGTCACGGGAAATGTGTATATTTGATGTAGGTAAACGTTTAAACGTTAATTTAATAAAAATATCATTTATTAACTTCAAGATATTATAGTATACTTGACTGAAAATCGAACTCTTCGAAGTATAGATTATGATATAGCCTATACAGTATTTGTTTATCGGTTCTTTTATTGTAAGTTTACACTGTTAGTAATAATTTAATTTTCGAGAACATATAAAAAGGTAATGAACATATAAAACTTGTGTGTCTTAACTCGAAGCGACAACCTGCGGAACTGATGTCATATTATTTATTTTGGTATGATAGTTACTCCTTTAGTAAATAAGAATAATTAATTTAAACAAATAGAATATAGAATAACTAAGGCTGCCTAACTGATATAAATATATATATATATATATATATATATATATATATATATATATATATATATTTAATATATATATAAACTAAGAGTTAATACCCGCGTGGTACGGCGACAGTGGCGCTACCTAGGTTGTGGCCGGCCCGCCGAGTTCTTCCAGTCAGTATCGCGGCAGACTCCGAGCTGTGTGTAGCTAAGAGAGATTTATATTTTTCTATTGAGTATTATTAGTTTTTATATTATTGACTGGACTATTTGTGATATATTCAGTGCCTTAATATTGTGCCTAGTGGTTTGTGTTCAGTGCCTTCGTTCAGTCAGTACGTTCTGCACTGAACTATCATTTGCATTTAGACTTGATAATAGTTACTTACACGTCCTTTGATAACGTAAAGTATTTGATTTGGATCCAGGGATATTTCTTATTAATAGGTAATTAGATAAATATACTTTAAAATATCAATTTATATTATAGTCACATAGTATTTTGTTGAAATTAATTTATTATTAAATTCAAACCTTTTTGAGTTTGTTGGTATCTATAGACTTTTTTTTTTTAAAATGATTTTCATATATTTCACATTACATATTTTTAAAAAAATTCATTATATCTGTACTCCGGACAATTTTTTACATTGTTTTATTTGTCCAGGAGAGCAAATATTCCATAATTTTGAAATATTAAAAATTTATTTTTTCGTTATATATAGAAACATCTTAAGGAAAATTGTTGTTAGTGGTATTGATAAGTAATTGTAAATGTTGATCATAATATTTATTTATGACAAAGCCCCTAAAATATTACTCGTATTCAGATATGATGCCATTTACCTCAGGGGCAAAAGTATTTCCTATTTCATTTTAAAAAAATCTTTTTTTTCACAATGATGTTTATTAAAAATATTTATACGAGAAAAAAATAATTCTGACCAAATAAATCAATTACATATAGTAGTTCTTTCTAATTATTTAAACAAATAAAAAAAAATGCAATCTAAATGGAATTTTAAAATGAAATAAACGTGAACCTATTGGCATTGATATTTTTTTTCATTCACAACACGATAAACGATTTTAATTATACTATAATTTACTAGTTTAAATAATTAAAAATTATTTATTGTTGTAATGTATTAATTTTTTTAATGATATGCACAACAATGCTTATTACGGAAGTCTCTTTTGTCTATTAAGTTACTCTTAGTTTGCAAAATATGCATTTTAAAATTTAAACATCATTCTTGATAGAGATTTATTTTAATTAAGAATTGTGTCATGCTTAGTCGATTATTATTTTTAACGATCGCTACATTTCGATTGATATCAGCTTTTATATTCCAATAATTTAATATTGACTTATTGATAATTATTTTTTCCTCAAGGTTATTAATCTAGTCATAATTGGTCTGAAATTAACATTTAATTTTATTAACTAAAAATAGTTTTCCTTTCGTAATACGTAACTTACCGCCTTTGTAATTTATTTATAATTATTATTATTATTAAGTATATCAATAATTACTATCTATTTTTATTTATTGGATAATTCTTATGAATAGTATTATAAATCGTGATATTTATATTGTGTCATTTAATCGAGTTAGGTCTTGTTTACAACTGATAACGAAATGATTGATAGTGTACAGTCGGTTCTAAGTTAGTGTAACCGGTCAACTACCCTTTAATTTTAAATCTTTCAATGCAATTTTAAACATATGATTGATTATTTAGATAATGAAATTATTGTTTATGAAACAATTTTTTTAATTGTTTTTCTATATACTTATGTTCAAAATAAATAAGTACCCTGAATGCTTGAGGGTCACGTTTGTAACTCAAGGCTGTGATGGACGCATACATTCGTCAATGATGGCCTGACTGCCTATTTTATTAGCCATTGAAATAGCAACAGTTAAGGTTACCTTATGACATAATTGTATTCTCAGAACCGTCTTAATTGTTATTATTATTAGTGATTATTCTCGTAATTGTTTTCGGAAATCTATTATGGTTGTTGTGTATTGTTGAAATATGTTTGAAGTTATCGAGACAAAATACATTCATTGACCCAATTTTAGTAGAGTTCTACTTACTTTTAATTTATGTTTCCAATGTGGAATAAGGCAAGAGGTTCTGCTGAATTACGTAAAATAACGTTGTAACAAAAAATATTTTTTTTAAATGGCCATATGTTATTGCTATTATTTAATAACTCTGAAAATAGTATTTTATAATTTATTTTTCGTTTCCGAAGTATTAATAGTGAATTTTGGCCTTTTCGTAAGATTTTTCCATGCACTCAGTATCTGTTGTAATGGGCAAATTATTTTAAAAGGAAAAAAAATAACAGTAAATAATTATGCTATTTATTTATCAGTGATTCAGTCATTTCTAACTATCTTGTAGTAATTAATTATAGAATGGTATTAGTCAAAATTTTACCTAAGTTTATCATGGAGTTATTTTTGTATTTTTTTTTGTTTTAGTTATTTATGTTAGTTCCTTATGTACTAAATGACTGACTCGTTTTTCCTTTTACCCATTAACCAATACATTTCTACACTTCATTTTTAACCTTGTATTAATTGAGTGGTTTTGGTAGTGTAGTGGCATAGGTAGTTTCTCTACTTGCCCATTAAATGTAATTCATAAGATTTACTTATAATACTTAATACATTTGTAAATTTCAATTAATAAATTATGAAAGGAAAACAAAAATACTCGTGTTAAATGAGAATCAGGCTAAAGTTTTTTGCAATAATTGTAATTTTTGTTTGTTTTATTTCTGTATTTATTTATTATATTTAATTTGTTTAAATTATTTGAAGTAACAAATAGTTACCACATAGACGTTTTTTTAATTTTGGAGGTAATGCCTGATATAATTTTTTTGTTTGTTCGATCCCCTTACCACCAATTTCTGCTTACAAACCTACTTCTATGGGCTTTTATTATTTATTATTAGTCAACTTTGGGCTGCTTGTTGTAAAGTTGAGTCATGCCTATTGAACTTAATTAAACAACTATAATATTGAAAAGGGAAAGCTAAAAAGAGACCTTACATAAATGTTAAGGCCGTCGAAAAATTCCAACGAAAAGCCCTTAAGTCTCCAAACTAAAACAGAAATTAAAATTATCTGTCCATTATTTCGCCTATTCAGGCATCCTCAGGGTAGAAAGAGAATAACAGCAAACCAAAACATGAATAATGAACCCAAGAAACATCCTACCACCTCCAAGGCTCAAATGCAACTACTGAATCATAAGGAAGGATACTAGACCCCGGCTGGGTAAGGTTAGATAAAAACACCTGATAAATACTTGAAAATGAAAATTCAATATACACTCACAAAACTTCAAAAAGCACAACAGGAAAAAATAAATAATAGTAAACAACACTAAAGCATAAGACAAAAGACCATATGAAAAAATGAAAGTGAAAGTGCAAGAAAAAAATAACATTATCAAGAAACCAGTGGACTTATGGCTATTAATGGCCACAAAATATATTAATATTGAAAAGGGAAAGGTAGAAAGAGACCTTACATAAATTTTAAGACCGTGGAAAAACGAAGAGCACTGAAGTCTCCAAACTAAAACAGAAATTGAAAACATATATTTTCAGTTTTAGTTTGGAGACTTAAGAGCTTTTTGTTGGTATTTTTCCACGGTCTTAATACAACTATAATGTTTTATTACTTCCTAAATTTTATCAATAAGATCTTAGAAGGACAAATATTTCCTTGAGTTGAGTGTAAGTTAAGTGTGGGTTCGCAGTGAGCAGGTATACGCCGTACAGTCAGTTTCCCTAGCAATGGACCCTTCTACCACAACCACGCTGACATCACTCCTACTTAGTGCTATTTTCAGACATTCCTTCCCCTACGCGTTCTTCTGCTTTGTATACGACATAATTAGATGACGTCGTTCCTTCCCAGTGGAGGAACGGATTTATCGTCGTGGCGCGCCAAGCCCTCGAGGAGTGGTCCTACTGTGGGCAAAGATTTATTTTAGTTGACGAGACGTGATCCGAGGATTACTGCTCTTCTGCTGTAGGAGTCGTGCGGAAGAAGCAGTTGTCTCTCTTCGCTGTCAGATCTATTGGCCACCTATCTAATAATTCATAGTCTAAACAAAAAAGAAAATAATACTATAATCGTAGTTCCAGTCATATTGCTTAATACCGTGGTGTTGTGAGAGTACACTAACATTTCGTAGTATAGATAATGTATGGTAATACCTAAATATACACATTTCCGATAATTGCACTTTGTTTTCATACTAAAATTCACGATTGTTTTTATTTTCCAAAATATTGGAAACGTAACGAATAAAAAGCTAAAACTTACTGTGCCGTAACTTGAAGCGACAACCCGCGGAACTGATTCCATAAATAAAGATGCGACCTAGTCAGTTTCATAAGTAGAAGCATCTCCCACTAAGTACTCTAGCCTTTTCATCGGCGTTTTCTCAAAACCATGCTGTACTTGTATCTCACATAAACCGCACAATATTATAAGTCCCTTTTTCGAGTCTTCCATATTCAAATTTTGCCATCGATTTGCCTCATATTTACTCTTATTAAACGATTAAAAGAAACCATAAAATAGTACATGGTGGAGACTGTGAGACAGTGGTGTTTTCGAGTTTATAGTTTCGCAAGTAGGTGTTAGCTACCGTCAAGTTTTTCCCTATTAAATACACACTTTGTAGATGCTGGGTGAGCCCCAGGGAAGTCTGTAGATCCCATAGGGTCCGTTTAAACCTGTAAATAATTTATCTGCCGCAGGTGGGTTTGTGCCTGAGATCTTCGCTTGAACTAAGGGCTCTTGCACACTGAGCTACCACACTACCTATTTTCTCACAAATTTAAGAAAAATGCCGTTTATAAATATATATTGTTAAATAACTAAAAAAAAAAATATCGTTGATACAAATGCAAATTTTGAAAAAAAAAACACTTTTTTTTAGGTTTAATAATTGATATAAAGTTCATGTATAGTCATGTATAAGGCACAAAATCATATATAATTAGCACTGATTTTGAATAAATCTTGAAACTGTTTGGTGAATAATCCTTGCTCAAAATATATATGCTCAAAGTCAGTGTTGATAAACAAATGTATATTTCAACAAAATAATAAAGCGTTCCAAAATATTTTGATTTAGTTATCTATGTTCTAACCATAGCGACGTTATCTATGACGCAATTCCTTTGCCTGTTTTTATGTCCATGCCTTCGGAAATATATGCGTGTTGATATGTCGATGGGGAGAGCCCAGCAGAAATTCATACTAGAAAATCTATTTTAGCACCCAGTAAATTCTGATACAGCACTTCCTCCAAACAATTTATCTCATCCCTAGATCTGAAATGCGGTCTATGCTGAGATTTTTTTTCTTAGTTTTTTGGCGGTTTCTCCTTCCTGAAATATACTGCCTTTCAAAATTAACTGCTGTTTGTATAAGACTGTCTGTAGCGTTTCAAATCGAGGATTGTAAACTACACTAGTGTTTACTGCGGGTTCATCGCACTTTTTATTGTTTCTTTTTTTAGATATTTGGGTCAGCTAGTTCCTCCTGAATAAGAATTCAAGAAGTTGTTTCGTACTTATTTTCTGTATATCTACAGATTTTATATTTTTTAGGTTAAATACGTTTTTATATGGCTATTTTTTTGTATTTATATATTAACTACAATATGTATTATTAGGCTGATAAGAGATTTATTTATTTTTTATCTTTCTTTCATTTAACACTTATCTCAGTTTGTTCTTTGTGAACTTCTAATTCTGTTTTTTTTTCAATAATTTTGATTGATAAAAATATAATGATAATAAAAAGCTTACCAAGTTCGAATGTGCGATGTCGATACCTTCGCTGTTGAGGAACTTGCGTCTTCTTATTAGCGCCCAAATTCAAATCTGCAAGATCACACTTAAAGCAATGCTCTCACCTAAGCTTCAGTCTATCCATATGGCATACGTAATTTAAATTTCATACAAACTTCAGTTTTTGAATTACCACTTATACACAATTTTGCATAATATCTCTACATACTTATTGAGAAATTATAATTTTAACTTTATGGAAAATAATATTTTACCACTAAAATAGAGCCAAAAACTCAAAAAGAAACACTATTATTTATAATGCCTGAATAGGCGAAACGTCGACTGGTAAGTAGGTGTATTTTTTGAAACATAAGGCTTTGCATTGTGGTTTTTCCCAATTGCATTATAAAAAATAATATTTTCTTTAAAAAATCGAATTCAAATACTTTGGCGATAGTGATTCTTCCTCATATAAAAAAATTACTGAGAAGATTTTTTCAACTCATACTAATAGTTATGAATTGAAGACGAAAAGTAAGTTGGTTAATATTGATTTTAATGCATCTTATTCTGTCGGCACAGCTTTGGTTTTATAATTTATACATGTTTAATTTTTTGCCAAATCATATTTAAAAGAAATTCAACGCTACAATGATGAGCACTTAGTTATCCGCTTCTTAAACAAAATAAATAATGGATTGGCTTGTATAGGTTCTTTTATATTTTGTATATTTTATCATTTTTAATTTTTTTTCACAACTCTATGCGGTGATACATGGTTCACCATTCAAAACATGACAAAGCCAATCTAATTTTTCTAAAAATAATTGTTTCAAATAAATAATCATTTAATAATAATCTGAATTATGTATATGTTTGTATTTCCTGAAAATTTTTCAAATTTGGATTTATCCCCTTTTGTATATCTGTGGATTGGAATTATATTGAACCGTGAAGTTGAGATTGTTGTATTTAATTTCATTCTTAATTTCCATCATTCTTATGCTTTATGGAATCCAGGAGTTCTGTTCCGTTGATATCAAAGTGCTTTTAGAATATCTACGTAAACATGACGACCATGCTCAACATACAGTCATTGCGCTTTCTCGAAAGGTAAATCATACGGTTCGAGACCCGTCGTGTGAGGCTAATTTCATTCTGAACTGTACCCAGGAGCTATGCGTGAGAAAGTGTGAATCCGGTTTGTGGAAAGGTGGAATATAATGAGAGAAAAACTCCTTCCATATCGAGGATATTAATGACCGTTTTGTAGTCCTTTGAGGGAGTGAAAGAGTTGACCGAGGGCCACCTCCGAATGACCCAACCTCACCTCGATGACCTGTGCTTTCTTTCTACCGTTAGTCTTCGGCAGCCGTGGGGTTCCGCCATTAATGCTCAATTAATTGAAAATGCAAGTGCTGTTAAAACCATTTAGGAATGATACGCCTTAGGAGATCTCCCATCCTGACCTCTTGTGACTTGATAATCACTTTATTCCAACCTGGGTTCACACAGGAAACCGACGCGTCGGTACGTCGGTACTTTAAGGACATAGGAGTTGGAGTTTCAGCACCTCTTGCAAACCCCATCAATTATTTATAGTTTTCCATTCAGCTTTTAAACAATAGTTAGTTCCTTTGTATTTTCAAACACTGATCTTTTACTGACTCAATGTATTAAATTAACTTTTAAATATTTTTATTTTAAAGAGAAAAGATTTGTCTTGGCCGGGATTCAAACATATCATGGCGTATTAAATTAAAGATCTCCAAAATTTGAACTGAAATTTTTCTTCTAAAAATAGTGACATTTTCCCTTTTCTAATTGACTCTTCATACAGTATTAATTATATTGCGTGATAAATTAGAATCATACTTTTTTCATATTTTTTTTATGTTAGTTTATTTTATAAGTTTTACTTTCAGAACTTGTGATTCAGCCTATTTTATTCCTTTAACTTACTTTTGGCGATACTTCGAGATTATATTGTTCTCATAATCATGACCTAACTGTGAAAAATTGGAGTTTAGTGAACTATATTAGATCACACCCTTTTATAAATAGGCTCTTGTACGATTTTAATAAATAAATGGTACTCATGAATTGATAAAGAATTGTTATTACCACGTCAATCACCCAAAATACTTTTTCAATATTACCATAAATATATTATATGCTAATATTATCACTCCTTAAGAGGCAGGTAAGGTTTTTTAATTAGTTTATTAACACAACAATTAAAATGCGAATGAGCTCTGATTTTACGTAACCCAAAAGTGTGCCATTCATGAGAGGTATCTTGTATTTTGTACAAATATGCAACCAATGCTTTAAATATCTTCAGTCTATTAGTAAATAAAAACATCAATTATCAGGACTTTGACTTGATGTTCCACAAAGTCACAATTTGGACGGTTCTCCAGAAATTATACAATAAACAGCTAAAAATAATCGTCCATTAATGGTATATTTAACGAGTTTTTTAAATGTAGGTTGAAAAAAATCAGGCATATTTTTAAGAAGTTAAGTTTATAATCTTAACTTCTTTTTACGATCTATAACCATAGATTTAAAAAATATATTTAAGGAAGAAATAGTTGGGGGTGCAGTCTATGAAAACACCAAAATAAGCATAACTTATTTATTATGTGCCGACGTTTCGGCCTACAATGTAGGCCATCTTCAGGGCTAAGAGGAAAAAACAGAAATATATAAAAACGTAGCAGTAACAAGAATATATAAAGTGGTACAGGAGTGGAAATAAAAATAGTGACTAGATATGATGAAATAGTGAATAGATATAAGATAAATAAGAAAGAATATAAGAGTGGTTACAGAATATAATAAACTTAAAATAGTGATAGATAAAAATAAAATTGTAGATGATGAACATAAATTCTAATAGTGACAGATAAAATAATACAAGAATAAGAATATAAAATAGAAAAAAATACATGTCAAGAAGGGATAAAATGTAAACAATAATATAAAGGGAAAGAAAAATGAGGAGGTAAACGGAAAGATACAAAATAAGAAGATTAAAATATAGAAAAAGGGGGGTTGAGTATGAAGGATTTAGAAAAAAACTAGTTTAATTATAGATATGGATAAGATACCAGACATGAGGGGTTACATAGGTAAAGTGTAATAATACAATCATAAATAGAAAGAAAAGCTTGATAAATTTCAAAAATTAAACATTGAAAATAGTGGTATTATATCTATGAACTATGAAGAATGAAAAGAAAAAGAAAATAAGTAAGGGAAGTTAAACGTCGGCACATAATAAATAAGTTATGCTTATTTTGGTGTTTTCATTGACTGCACCCTCAACTATTTCTTCCTTAAATTAGAAGATACAGTCGACCAACTCTTCTCTAACAAGATTTAAAAAATATTTCAAGTTTTAAGATGATATGTGTAAATCGCAATTTTAAAAATAATTGAGATAAGTGAAAACAATGAGTAGCTTTGTTATTAATACTCGCACTAGAAGTCTTGCAAATACGTTGTTCAGAAATGGCTTCACGGTAGCGCAGAGATCTTAAGAGTCTACAGGCGACCGGACCGTTATAGAGAGGAATAGGGTGGCGTGATTCTCCTTCGGGTCGAAGCAACCTCTAATGGACTTATTGAAAACTTGCAGCAAAGCTTGGCTGTATCTTTGTCCAGGAGAAGAGGTCAGAGTGTTCTACGTGCCGAGGTGTGTGTGGGAGCTTATCATAAGATAGTAGAGTGATTAGCTATTGCGAGCACGCTGCAAATCTGTCAGGGAACTCTTCAATGTTTGCTTTTAAGTGATCTGACAGTTTTAACATAAACTGAATTTTACGAAGTATATTGCTTGTTATATATTATTAGCTCTTATTTAATATATTTCAAATGTAATCCCTGTTGGTAAGGTGATGGGTCTTAGGTTCAGTATACGGTAGAGACTGTACTGTTTCTTAGTCAATGGTTGTGCAAGAAGGTGATTTGTCGTAGATCACGCTCAATTTCATATTTAATGGATAATATGTTGGAGAAGGAATTAGTTGACTGGAACTTCTAATGTAAGGATAGAGATAGTTGGGGGTGCAGTCAAATGAAACACCAAATAAGTGAATACTTATTTATTAAGTGTGCCGACATTTCCTACTTTGTAGGTCGATAAGTCGGGACAATTGGTCGTTTTGACTATATCAATAGGTCGTTTTGACCTACAAAGTAGGTCGAAACTTCGGCACACTTTATAAATAAGCATTCACTTATTTGGTGTTTTATTTGACTGCACCCCCAACTTTTTCTATCCTTACATTAATGGATAATATATATTCCTTTGATGAATAATATAAAGCATTTATAATCTTTATAAGAGTCCATTGAGTAAAATCTTTATTTTTATATATTACTTTGATTGTAAAGAATGTATTATGTGTTAAAAAAATACTTCTTAATGTTAAAAATTAGAAGGAAATAACAGTGATGATTATTTAATATATTTCAAATTTACGAATTTCATAAATTCGACTATGCTAAGAAAACTGTAAAAACATTAAAAATATCTAGGTATTGGTAGGTATAAAAAAAAGTGTTATTTTTTTACAGTAACAATCAGAGCTTTTTACTTTTCTTTCCTGGTGATTTCGAGAGCATGTGTACGCTGGCATGTTCACAGCTACGGTTGGATCCATTGGGATCTACAAATCTCCTATATTAAGTGAGTATCGTTAATTGGGGCAAAAACCTGGCGATTGTGCGTGCTCTGGAATATATCACCTTCCTTACTAACGTTGTCCTAGAAACTGTACAGTTCCTACGACTTACTGGACCCAAAAAGATTTTGGTAGAAGGTTATGGGTGCAAATGAAACTTAAAATAACCTGGAAAGAATATAAATGTTTTGCGGATTCGTTTATAATTCAGTCACAAAGAGTAATTAGCCCCTTTTAGATTTTATTAATTAATTTGTATTTAGTGAATGCAAATCATTATTATGATATATTGTCTTTTGGTATTAATTCATTATGGATCGAACGCATGTGCTATGTTAGTGAGAAGTAGTGTCCATCTCCCTGCCTATAAATAATTTATGAACTGCTTTAATTTAAAAGTTTATAAGTGCGGCAGAAAATAGTCGTGATTAATTAATTGTCTTTATATAATTATTACTTATATTCTATTCTTTTATATGTCATTTTCTTTTTTTCTATTACATATTTCTCACATGACTCAGTGAATTGAAAAGTGTTTGCCTCTTTAGCACTGCATAAAAATAAACTGTTCGCTGTTTTATTTAAACTCTTTATCACCTTTCTGTAATTACATTCTTATCTATCAGTCGAGGTATTCAATATTTGTTTTGAGCAGTTTGTAAAGGAAAATTTTGTTATGAAAACATTTATTATTTTCCTGTTGCACTTGAATATTTTTTTGGTTATTCCTGTTTGAAAGATTATTGTAAGAATATAACTGTAATTAATTGAACTTATTATGTAATATTTTTTTTATTTTGGTTATCTTCTTTCCATGAACTCTTAACTTATGTCTTATGGCAAGATTGAACGCGGGAAATCCTTCAGATAAACTTGAAGTGTGGGAGAATTTTCTTTGTATGTTTTTGTAATGCTTTTAAATTGTTGTTTTTTTTCTTTTTTTTTCCTTTTTCCTATAATTCCCGTGTGACTTTAAAGTTAGTTTGTGGACTTAAAAACTCTGTTCTTTATTCTTTTACATATTTTCATCTTCAGGGTAGTTCTTCCTCTTGCAGCTCCCCAATGTAATCAGAGTAAATAGATCCTGGGGTTCCCCAAGAGGATGTCTTACTTCCCGTCTGTCGTTCATGAACCACCTGGCTCTAAGGATAAGTATTCTGCAAACCTTACCATTTTAACTTAGGTTTTTTTCGAGATGTAATACACTGATTGCATAATCAATTAAACGGATCCAGTTTTTTTTTTTTGGCTTTTGACTTTTCTTCGAAGGATTTTATTTTAGTTGTCTTGTTTTTATATCTTTCGAATTTTGGAAGGTTAACAGCCACGTGTTGATTCTCTTGGATCTGCAGGCCATCAGAAGGATCATTGAGCCTCTATAAAGTGGCTACCCTATATTGGAGGAGGCGCAATTGGCGGTTAAGCGTGATTTTGAATATATCACTTTGCACAACTGTTGTCCTAGAAACTGCTCAGTCCCTCTCATGTACTAAATGTAATAAATTCCCTACTATCGTTTTATCATTATTGCAATAGAATAAGTTTACTGGTTTGCACTTCATTATTCGTTGCCTACTCAGATTCATTCTGTCTACATTTATGTTTCATATGTACCTTAAAATTCTATTATTGTTTATTTGTGTTTTCGAAATTCTACCTCCTTTGCTTTTACTCTAGGTGAGCTGACAGATGCTTTGCTGTGTTACAGATGTAGTGGAAAATAAACTGACAGTTTTAGCCTTTGTTTATTTGACCCGTCTTGTCCGAACAGGGGAAGATGTTTATCTGAACCAAAAATTTCGTTGCATCTGACATCGTTTTTGCATGCATGTTTCTACTTATTTCAGGATAATTTAAATAATTAACTCTTAGAAAAAAGTTAACACTTCTTTATTCTTCAACACGCTGTACAATAAAGTAGTTTTTTAGGTTTAGGATAAAAGAGAATAAAACAATACAGTATAAAAAAATAAAAGAAATCGACTGCATATTACGACATAAAAGTCGTTAACAATTCTATGTCATCTATGATTTATTAGGACTTTTAATTTTTGTGACATCGAGAAATCTATACTATGATAGATAGATGACTGCGATTATTATTATTGTTGCCTGCAATTTTATAATAAATATTTAAATGCGTTGTAATGTCAGTGATTTATGGTTACAGTTTTAATTTGAAGTAGGATATGCTATCATAGGTTAATTGTAATAACAGTTATTATTATTATTGCCTGTAATTATACTATAAATGTTTAAGTATGGTGTAATATCAGTGATGTTATGGGAACAGATATAATTTGAGAATGAGTTTTAATTTTTTCCACATGTAGGCCTATGTCTTTTGTTCCACCTATTTTCCCTTTTAAATATTTATAGAATTATATTATAACACTTTGTTTGTTAATCATATTTTTTTATATTATCTCACAGTAGTACAGAAAAGTATGAAGTTTTATGTATGAATAAGTAACGTTTTATGTTACTAAAATATCAAATAATTAAAAAAAAAAGTATATTTTTGTAGCTAATGTTTTTTGCTTTCTGTTTCAGGTAAGTGTAATCACTTTTCGTCTTCAAATTGACATTGTAAGTAAATTGACTGTATATATCAATTTTTATATTTAGCAATAATAAATTACATTTAACATTAATTGTAGTACATTGACTTTCTAAGTTTTAACTTTTTATTAAACATTTTAATAAATTGCTCGTAAATAAATTTCCGAGTCTAAGAAATTAATTAAAAATACATCTTTTGGTATCTATATCCATATATACCTATGATTATAATTTTTTATCATTCAAATAAAATTATTACTCACAAAATATATGGTTATATTAAGTAATAGCAGTTAGTAATACAGAAGAATAAAAAAAAATATCTTTTAGCTTCTTATTTTTAAGTAACAGTTTGTGGATGCATTGATATTCATATAATATATCCATGTAGCTATTAAAATGATTTAACTACTAAACTTTAAAAAGCTTAATTATATTCTCCAAAAGATATGGCGGGTTCGATTAGAACAATAATAAAATACTAAATAACTAGCTTATGCCCGCGGCTCCGCTCGCGTGGAATTTGGTCTGCCACATAAAGTTTCGTGAAAGATCATTTTAAATAAATAATTTAATTATTTTTTGAAAATAAAAGTTACTCGTACATCCAAAATTTCAAAACTGACGGATTCCATAAAATTTTTGAACCCCTATGATATCAAGGGGGAAGCCCTTGGGGGTGGAATTATCCAAATTCCTTTCTTAAACGATACCAAGAACCTATCTACAAATGCACCCCCCTAAATCCGCGCTTGCCATAGCCTATGTGATCTGATGATGTACCTATATTACTGTAAAGATTCATCCAAATATGTTCAGTAGTTTTTATGTGAAAGAGAGACAAACATACAAACTTTCACATTTATAATATTAGTAAGATTAGTAGAATATCAAAACAAATAGTTTCACTCATGTTCTTTCTGTTATTTTAACAACTATTATCATGTGATTTGCATTTGATTATGTACTATAATGGGTTCTCCACATTACCTAAAAAACTGTCGGGGGGGGCACGTGCCCCCGTGCACTCCCCTAAATCCACGCTTGCTATACCCTATGTGTTATTCTGATGTATGACCTATAATATTGTAAAGTTTCATCCAAATCTGTCTAGTAGTTTTTGCGTGAAAGAGAGACAAACATAAACAAACTTTCACTTTTTTAAATAAATAACTAACCTAATACATATGTATTATATATAAATGTTGAGATAAGTAGTAATTCACTTTTATATTTTACATGACCTGCATGTAAAGAGGTTCCATAGCGTGCGTGATTCAACTTCAGAACTTGACTGGTCTTGTCTGGGAACTCACAAGTTTTTACTTCTCTGATATTTCCCAAGGGTCGATTCTGTATATAAAGTATACAGCAGTATATAAAGTAGCAAACATCATGAATATATGTAGTCTAGATCGTTTACATTATAATACGTTCCCTGAACTTTCGTGTTATAATATATAGTAAATGTATACTATGCTTGGATTGCTATATAAAACACTATAATTTCATGTTAAGTCTGCTGTATCAATTATATAATCCTTTATAAAACGTTTACAACTTCTGTTCCACTACTAACATCTATAAATAGAGCAGCAACAAGTATTGCGTTATTAGTGTATGTGTTGAAATTTGTATTAATTAAACAAATGATCACGTAGGTTGTATTAAAAAAAACCCAGTTTGTATTTTTTTTGTTTATTTCGCCTTGAAGAATTATCGGGAATCGAATGAGGTTAGATTATGATTGGGGTTTGCCATTTATGGATACTGGTTTCGATTCAAATAAGAAACATCTGGAACTTAAAGGTCGTTTTGGATATTTAATCACATCGGAGTAAGGAGCATTGTAGTTCTAAAAATGATACAGGATTTTTAGTATTGGTTGAGAGGATTTCAATGATTTAATGGAGCGTCCCTAAGCTTAAGAAGTAAGTAATGCAAATGCGCGCAATTGGTATTAAATTGGAAGTTTAGAACTTCAGTGTTGAAGTAATCCGAAACGACCTGCAGTTTCTTGTATGAGAGTTACAAGTTAAGTGTCAGCCAAGTTGCTATCCTAGATAAGACCTGTTCCTGTTTCCTAAGTTCTGATCACCTCAAACATTGGCAATTCATCACTCTGAATCTTGGCTTCTTAAAGGATCTCCTTCTATATTTCTAGAGGTTCCCTACTAATTCATTATGCCTAGAGCTCGTATTGCAACTCGCCCATTCCAACTATCTCAATTTCTGTCTTCCGACCTTCTTTTTTTGGACTGGTTCGATTCTAAATACTTGTTTGGGTTTTGCATTCTCATCCATTTTTTCGACAAGGATTCTAAATAGCAGATCTATTCATCTGGGATATGTGGAATATGTTTGACGGATATTGAGAAAAGGAATGTATATGTTCAAAACGAACAATGGAGATTTGTTAGACTTTATCGTAATCCTCCAATAATGAGACCATTCATCAAGGCCCGTGTTTGAAGAGTTTTGGATTCAATAAGTAGATCAGTATTGACCCACCTATGCTATTGGTATACAAGGGATATGAACAGTGTTACAATGACAGCTGTGTAAATTGAATATAAGACGGGAATGAGGATATTGCCTTGAGGAACACCAGCAGTTGTAGAAAGAATGACTTTTGAATGATCTGGCAATGAAAGTGTAAACTACAAATACAGTTTTCTTTATTAATTGTAAGTGAGCTGATCTAATTCCAGTTTCACAAATGATTCAAAATTTTAGTAATTAACAACTCTAATAATACATCTTATTCCCCAATGCTAATTATCCCTTCTCGCCTTTGTTCTCCATTCTCTATCCTTTCTTCTTTCTTTTCTTCTCCTTAATGAGCGTTCTTCTTCACCGCCTCCTTATTAATGTTGTCCTCCTGCCCTAGATTCGATCAGAATATTTAGGATTTCGACATTTTATTATGATATATTTTACGCCACTATTATGCTATGTTTATTAATTTCCCACGGTTTTAAGACATATTTAGCACCGTTAAGATCTTTATAATCGGCAAAGAATATTTCATTTCCATGATTAGGGAGGTTAAATTCTGGATATTTTTATCTTGGTGAAACTCGCCAAGAGATCAATTCCATCTCTCGATAGAATTGATTTCAGCCTAAAACATTCAATAAAGTTAAAATTTTATTTATTATTGTTGTATTAAAATTGTACTTTTTGTTTACTTTGACATTTTGTGTTCTGAAAGAAGCTAAAATAAATAGTATACCACTACTATCCCGAGACTGAACTGTTACTTGGACAACGGTAGTATAGGGAGATGATTGTCCTAGATCAGACTCAAACACCAGATTTTTTCATCTATTTTGAGTACCCACTTAATAGAGGCTTGGTGAGCCTCGGGAGGGTCTAGATCCCGTAGGATCCATCTCCTGGATATGGCTTCTAAAACTTTTTTTTATTTTATTTTAATGTATACCTAAATGTATTTTTATCTTTAAGTTATTGCTATTTTTGTTTTTGATAATGGCCGCCCAAGGACCATCTAAATCATCACTTTCCTTCGCTCTTCTGTCCATGTTTTTCCATGTTTCCTCTTTTTCCCCATTATAAAGTCCTCAATGCCTCATCTTAATGTTTCTCTGTCATACAATTTTTTTTTCTCATTAAAACCAAGTATTTTTATTTTCTCATACGTCTTACTGGGATTACCTCTGATATTTCTCAGTTCCATAGCGTTGTTGATTGTATGTTTATTCAATATATTTCCATTCATCTGTCCAAAAAAATTTCCTTATTGATTTTTCCAAGTTCTCAGTACCCTCATACTGTTCTGTTTTTTAGGTCTGTAGGCTTCATCTAAGTATTGCGGGTGGTGGATCTTGTTTTACAGTTTTATTGATTTACAGGTGAAGTATTGATATCCTGTATAACTACCGACCTCATTGTTCTCCAACGAAAATGGAGAGCTTTTCTATTGAGATATCTTTAAGATTTCTTTCCTGAGTGAAGTGCTCCCGGGTTGTAATTTATTATTTAACCTAAGAAATATATTGCCTTGTCCTCGCTGACTATTGGAGCATTGATAATAATGAGATCGGGTGAGCCCGGAAGAGAAAGGTTTTCCCAACAGGAGCATGCTGGCGAAGTTAGGATAAATGGGGATGGTAAACTACTGTTCTACTTGACCTGATCTGGTTTATAATACTTTTTACAAGCTTTTATTAGCTTCGCCTATATTTACTATGTGTGTAACGGAATCTTTGAACTCTATTCTTGGCCCCTTCAAAATGACGATTTCAACTGAAACTTTGCACACTTCTCAAGGGCGGATGACAATACAATAATAAGTTTGTCTCAAAAAAACGTAACCAGGACCAGGACCTTCATGTTTTCATTTTTTTTTAGGAAGTATTGGTCTAATATTTATTTATATATAAATAAATATTTATTTATTTATATTACCTATTTTGTTGACATAGCGTCTTTGACTTCCAGGGCACTGAAATGAATATATTCATTTCGTGACAAATGAAGCTATATAAACTTTGTCCATCTCCGGAAATAGGTATTGCTTCATTGGTGTAGAACATGACTTATTACATAAAACTGCTTTAATTTATTTAAATATTTATAATGTCACGCTATGACAATTTAATCGGACACTGTTCTCAACAATCATAAAATTATGTAAAGGAAATAGTTGGGGGGTGCAGTCAATAAGAACACCGAATAAGTGAAGTACTTATATTATGTGCCGACGTTTCGACCTACAGTGTAGGTCATCTTCAGGGCTAACAGAGAAACAAACAGAACAAAAATGTAAAAACATAACAGTTGTACAGTAACAATAATAGTGACAAATAATGTAGAAAAATACAAAGTGGTAGATATGAAAATAGAAGATAAAGAATATTAAAAAGGAGCCAGATTATAATAAAATAAAGATATAGACAGATTTAAAAATTAATGATAATGAAAAGGCATTAAACTAGTGGCAGATATAATAAAATGAAGATAAAGACAAATAATTGAAAAACAACAAAATAATTGAAATAGTGACAGATATAATTATAGAAAATGTGATAGAATAAATAAAATTAAGATAAAGACAGATATAACAAAGATATTGATAATGAAAAGAAAATGAAAATAATGGCAGATATAATAACGTAAAATAGATTTAATAAAATTAAAGAAAATGAGCAGAAATGATAAATAATAAATAACGCATATAAAATAAAAAATAGAAAATAAATGTACAGAATGGATAGTACAGTACAAATTAATAATATAAAGGAAAATCAAAAGGAGGAGTTAAACAAAAGAAACAAAAATTAGGATATTTACATATAAAGAAAGGTTGGAATATGAAGAATACAGAAAAACTAGTAAAATAAAGGTATAAAATGTATGATAACGGACTTGATGATGTTACCAAGTTACAGGAAAGTATGGAACTATATGTACAATAACAAAGTGAATAATAGAAAAACTATTGTACAATAACACCAGTGTACAAAGACTGTATTGAAAATATAGTTGATAGGAATAGAATATGAAAAGTTAAATTAGGTGAAAACGCTAGTACAGTAACAATAGTTTACAATGTATATATGAAAAAAATTAGATGGGATTAATGAATTAGAAAAATAAAAGAGGTGTTTAAAAATATGAACACATGATGGTTGCCAAAATGATAAGGGGGAAAAAAAATAGGAAATAGGAAAATTAAAATTGGAGAAAGGATAAAGAGAAAAGTTTAAAATAAAATATAAGGAAGACATAAAGAAGAGGAGACATACCGAATGCTGGGAAGCGTGGCCGTTACATATATAGGCTGGAGCGTACTGAGCTATGGCCGTTAAGAAGGAGGGAGAGATAGGAGCGGTATCTAGTAGTTTGTACACTGGTGTTATTGTACAATAGTTTTTCTATTATTCACTTTGTTATTGTACATATAGTTCCATACTTTCCTGTAACTTGGTAACATCATCAAGTCCGTTATCATACATTTTATACCTTTATTTTACTAGTTTTTCTGTATTCTTCATATTCCAACCTTTCTTTATATGTAAATATCCTAATTTTTGTTTCTTTTGTTTAACTCCTCCTTTTGATTTTCCTTTATATTATTAATTTGTACTGTACTATCCATTCTGTACATTTATTTTCTATTTTTTATTTTATATGCGTTATTTATTATTTATCATTTCTGCTCATTTTCTTTAATTTTATTAAATCTATTTTACGTTATTATATCTGCCATTATTTTCATTTTCTTTTCATTATCAATATCTTTGTTATATCTGTCTTTATCTTAATTTTATTTATTCTATCACATTTTCTATAATTGTATCTGTCACTATTTCAATTATTTTGTTGTTTTTCAATTATTTGTCTTTATCTTCATTTTATTATATCTGCCACTAGTTTAATGCCTTTTCATTATCATTAATTTTTAAATCTGTCTATATCTTTATTTTATTATAATCTGGCTCCTTTTTAATATTCTTTATCTTCTATTTTCATATCTACCACTTTGTATTTTTCTACATTATTTGTCACTATTATTGTTCGAAACGTCGGCACATAGTATAAGTACTTCACTTATTCGGTGTTCTTATTGACTGCACCCCCCAACTATTTCCTTTACATAAGATCATCCAGTCAACTATTTTCATCTCATACTCACTCAATCATAAAATTAATTTGTATTCTTCTTTAAGAATACATGCCCTTGTCTCGCCATCAAATCCTGACAACACAGAGCGGATTCCCAGAGATTATTTTGTATATTTTTATTATTACAGTTGTCTAGGTCATTATTAAGCACAAGCTTAGTTAAAAGTTCCTGGTTGTTGTATATACAGTACAATTATATTGATTTATTTGTTGATACAAATATTCGTAACCCTAATCCGATCCAAAAGATTTTTTTAAATTATTTTTTTAGTTCTTGTGGGTTGAATTTTCTCTATTATTTCTAATATTCTTCTTCAGTTGAAACTCACTTTGTATGTTCCCTTATTTGCCCAACAGTTTACTCTATGTAATCTTCCGCGTGGGCTAAGAGGAAGATTCCCCATTACGAAATGAATATATCTCACTAATCTTTATTCCAGATTCGCCCTCAGGCACTCTCTTCATCCGTGATTTGTATTCCAAGCTCCGGAATACCCGTGCTCTATTCCTTTTACGACGACGGACTTCGTTATGCTGTGTCACAATACAATAACTTTTTTTCTGCCTCGTCCTATATCTTCTTAATATTTTTCTCTTTAGAATCAGGTTATTAAAAAAAACGTTTTCTATCCCAGAAGCGTTCCTTTGTCCGTGCCACAATGTGGTGGTCTTTTCATCGTATTCACCTTTCTTCGTTGATAGATGACCTTATTATTCATTTTAAGTTTCTTTCAAAACTCTTCCATGTATTATATGGTATTTAGCTGATAAAAATTAATTTTACTCCGTCTGTCTTTGATAGTTTTGCAAATTCAGGCATGGCTTCTCTTGTCATGGGTCTGACGGTACTGAGGATATAAATGACCAATTAAAGAAAACGGTATCATATTGTTATTTGGGAGCAGGGTAGCTCAGAGCGCTGAGTTGCCTTGCCGAAAGTTCTGGATTCAAATCCAGGCATGGCAGATACTTTATTTTATCTGTTAACAGCAGGTGATGGATCCTATGAGATCTGTAGGGTTCACCCATTCTCTGTAAAGTGAGTACAAAGTTCTTCATGTGTTGTGGCGGGTGGTAGAGGTTTTCTTCACTCCATTTCTCTTTTTTAACCCTGGTGTGTATTTTCCTCAGCTTCAGTCTTTATTATTTTGTTTATAATCCCGATTATTATCATATCATAATCCATTCTCTCTACCGCTCATGCATTGTGAGGTTTCCTTCTCTAGAACCCGGACCACACCGTACGATCCTCTACCATTTCTCTTCTATTCAACTCCAGGCCGAGTAATGTGTTAGAGTTAAATCTATAACATATAGTGTTAAAAAAGGGTGATGCATTATAAGTCAGGATTTAGCTAAGCCGATATTATCTTATGTCTTATTAAGTTCATTAAGTTTATTTTACAGTGTTTCAGCTATCATAAATTGAGTCTAATTCATATCATACTGTCAGTCGTTAAGTTGGCAGCACTTCTCATCAGATAAAATAAATGCGGAATGCTTAATACGAATTCATCCCAGCCTTCTTCCTATGTCGGCAGTTTTATTACCCCTGCTTAGCTTTCATGGCGTACCTTCATTAGTCGTTGTACATAGCTACATGGTTGTAAGTTTATGTAAATATGTTTGTTATTTGTATGTCAGCCCGTTCCTCCTCGGGGCAGAAGAAGAATTACAATAAGTTAAAGGTTATCTGTTGGTGAGGCCTTATCGTGGTCAGTCATAAGCTATCTCATCCCCCTAGTCTCTCTTATCTTTCTTCTTTTTTATCTCGTGAGTCGGAACGTTCGGGCTGAGTCGACCCTTCACTGCCTCCAGTCAGTGTCGACATTTACTTCGAGTACCCTTTACGTCTTACCTAATTTTATTCCATCATCGGTATCTTAGAGAGTCCTAGAGTTCCTTAGTTAAATTTAGACAAGATAGTAATTATATGTAGGCGAGACTACTTAATAGTTGTGAGCCAAGGAGAGCCCCAGATCCCGAAGGCTTGTAACAGATAAATATAAATCAATAAAATCTTTCACAGCCGCATTCGAACCCGGCAACTTCGGCACGGCAACTCGGTGCTCACTGCACTCCCCTATAACATTGATCGTGTTTTTTAAATCTATTTCTCTTCTTGTTTTGTGGAATCTGAGATATTGAGAAAACGGGGGTGGGTTGACGCAATCAACGGTATTATCTGCTATGTTCGGTAAAACCCCCTTAGGCATTATTTTGAATAATGAACCCTTCCCCGAGACATGCGACTCAAACTATTCCTTTGTACGAACGTCGATCGTGCCCCCACAGACTATAATCTGCCACAACCCGGGCCTAGTTCCTTCGAGTTCTGTTTCTCCCGTCCCGGATAAGGGTGCTATTAGAATGTTTCCCGAACTCGTGCGGTTTCCCATGGATAGAGTTCCGGCCTTGCAATGCCTCAAGGTCGTGACTGGTAACTTAGGCTAACATGCCATCAGGAGGCTTTGTCTATTTTTAGTTCCTTCTGTTAGTTTTAGTGATGACTTCATTTCTTGGTATTGCGCCATCCTTCATTTTCTTCCTGGTGTGGATTTTTTCCCTTTGAAAAAAATTGCATTCCTTTCTCACCGAAATGCAAGAAGAAGAAATCTGAATCATATCCAATCATAAGCAGTTTTTATAGTACCTATTAGTTGAGTATGGTACTGCCTATCGGCATATGGGGATTTCTTTGCGGTTTTGTGATCTTGCACAGCATTTCGTTTATTTTTACTTATTAATAAATACTTTTGGAAAATATTTGTTATTGAAAATCCTTAATTATATTTTTATATAACTAGTGCAATTAGCTAGTTAGTTTTTTCTAAGTGGATTTAACTTCCTTTTCTACTCCTTTTAAGGCAAACTATGGGTTCTCCAAGTTCGAGATTCATTCTTTAAGGTTCCTCACGGTGTTTGAGTCGATTAAACTTAGATTGGGGACCCCTTAGCTACATTATTATTGTACTTAGCTACACTATTATTGTATCTAGCTTCACTAGATCTGACAACCTGCAGAAAGCAGCGATTAGCTTGGTAAAGAGCTATTAAATGGGCTCATAAAAGTTCAGACGAAAAAGCAAAAAGTGATAATTGTATATTTGAATCGTTGAGGATTGAATGAAGATGATTTCAAAATTTCAAAAGTTTATTTATTCACATTTTTCGCTAATTTACTCGAGAAATTTTATCTAACATGACACAATGTTGGCTTACTTCTCATGTTTTTGGTTCGAGTAAGCATAAAATTGTTTGACTTAACTAGTGAAAAATATGTAGATATTTTGAAATTTTGGAGCTATCCACTTTTGATCTTGAAAGCATCGTTATGTTTGTCTATTTTTAATATTGGCTATGTGATTGAATTTTCCATTGTCTAAACTAAATTTAAATCTTTAAAATTGAGTTCAAACAGTAGAGAATTTTAATAAAATTTGTGTGATTGGCAAAACCAGATTTTTCTCGAAGTAATGTAGAAACGTCAGATTATAAGGTTATGATAAATTAATATTAATTTTTATGTATTGTGTACATAAACATTAAATTTACTCTATTTTGCTAAGATATTGTGTTAACTGCTACTGTATTTTAGAGGCGTGCCTAAAGTTTTATTATGAGTGAAGTAACACTTTGGAGCACTAACTACCAGCTGTTAAGATAATAGAATTTAATGAGAGGGATGCGGGCGTTTTTATTACCATCACAGTGTGCACTCGTTCGTTTTTTTAATTTTTATTTTCGATCTGAATTCAAATAGGAATATTTATCTACGTTCTTATAAGGAAGGAAGGAGAAATTTTATGATTCACTTTTTTTAAAAATATCTTTCTCACTTTCCTTAAGCGGCTAAAAATCGTTAATTGAATGCATCCGGATTATACCTTATGTTTTTCCTGAATATAAAAAGTTTAAATATTTTTTAATTAGATTGGTTCTATTGACATTCTTTACTTTCACACCAGTTCCCATGAGCTTGCGTAACGAATTCTCTGACATTGGCTGAAAAATCGGTTTTGAAAGTAACTAAATTCGTTTTTAAAATCTTTCATCTCATTACTGATTGATCGTAATTGGCCACGAACCAAATCTAATCATGATTAATAATTGTTAAGTTTTACTTCTGTGTCGCTAAAATATTTTACCAAGTCGTGAATGGGTCTTCTTAACCAATGGTAAATAAATAATAGAATTATATTAATACTAGCGTTAATCTTTGATATATCTAAATCATATAATGTATTTTATATTTTATTGGTTTCATTAACCTTAATGTTTCCCTTTGGACCTGTTGTGGTGACTAATGTGACATTTTTTAGCGATTTCTTTTTTAATGAAAAAAATTGTTATTTTATCTACCACCTTCAATTTTTTTTTTAAATCTTGGAGTAAGTAAGGGAGTCACACAAGTGTAATTTGCTTATAACTTGGTTAGCTTGAAGGATAATGAAAATTTGCATACTAACTTTGTGATGGACAATAAATTATCATATTTTTGTAGACAGTGCTAATCCTAGTTGTATCCACAACTACAGGCTTCTGTTCACTTCGAAATAATAAGGAAGATGGAAAATTACAAGCACTTGAGGAGGCACTCAATCAGTGTTGCCATGAGAACAGTAAGTAATGGGATGTAACTATTTGTATAAATATTTGTTTCGAATTATATATTCAGCATTGAACAGGGGATGAAACCGATATATTTATATTGTTGCTTTTCTGAATGAAACCATTATTTGAGGTAGAAAAAATCCGCAAAAGATGCTTTATTCTGCTCCAAGTTTGATTCAATCCCGACCGGAGCGAAATTTTTCCATCCTTTGAGGATTCGATCTGGGCCGGAACAATAAATATCGATCCTTCGTTTTTACTTTCTCATCCCTCAGGTGAAGAAAGTATTGAAATCGCCAAAAAATTCGACTTGGCTATTTTGATGTTTCTTGACGTTTCATAGGGTGTAGAACCCAAAAAACATAAAATCTCAGTGGTGTCGGTCCGTCCGGAAAAGTTGGTTCCAACCAATGCTGGAAACTACAAATCGAATTTCAACCAGGTTTTTTCCTAAATGTTTGGTTTATGATCTAGTTGATCCTAAAGAAGGCCCGATAAGGATCGGTTAAGTTTAAGATAGTAAAAAAAAACATATTTTAGTTCTCAGAATTTTTTTTTTAAGGATGAGAAAGTACTATGCCTCTCTTGGCACAATTTTTTCATTCCGGTTTGGTGTTTTCTAGTGTAGATAAGTAATGAGGAGTAAAATTAAAAACCGGTATTTTTTTACTCTGCAGGATCAAATCCTCAAGGGATCCAAAAATACCTCTCCTGGCGGATTGTGTTCCGTTCGGGAGCGGTCGTTTTTATAACAAAATGATATCGTTCCAGTCCAGATCGGAACGATTTTCCTTATAAAATATTGCTCCTGCTCCGAACGATTTGAATGAGATCGATTAGGAAAGATTCTTTGGGAACGAATCTTTGACCCCTGTCATTGAAGTACTATAGGATTGCTCCTATCAAATAGTACGCAGCTCTGTATATTCCAAAAGAGAAATGATGATGTTATAACTTAAAAGAATGTTATTCAGCACCTCTGTTTGATTTATTGGAAGTAGCTCTGGGGCAGTAATTAATGGGACAAAATTATGACATCAGCGAGAAGACTTTTTTTCAGTGCAATTGAGTACATTGAAGTTTATGGCTCAGATATAAGTTTATTCAGCAAGTTTAGATTTTGGAAATAAGCAGTCGTAACGGAGAAATGAAGGTGACTAGGTTAGGTACAGGCACGTTTTTTAAAAATCTACCCTTATACCTTATGTAGGTATAAATATCTTCCCCCGTATTACTTAAAGTTTCCCTATTCGGCAACTTTACGGCTGTTCCTCTGTCCATTCTGTTCGGGACACCTTCCAGAGCCGAGGGAATTGGGAAGGTGAAGGAGGTCGGCAGGTGTCCCCAGGTAGCGAGACCTGGTAGGTTTTTGTTACACCTGATTAGTATCAGCCTCGTGCTTTGGCCGAGTGCATCCAACACCACCTGCCCTTAATTTCTGCTTATCGGGCTAGGCTATTACGATAATATATCTACCCGGTGAAGTCGTTAAGTCGAATTTTGTCCAAAATGAGTTTCTTACATTTGGAAAGAGGGAATCGTGTTATTCTCGTAGTGAATAAATGGATAAGTCAGCCTATTGGATATTGACCATAATTTTAGGCTTATCAATAACTTGCACAACCGTTGGCTTAGGGGCAGCCCTTACCCATGGATCCGAAATTGTTCATTGATTATATATGTTAAGACAATTTTTTTATTTTTTATTTACGCTTAAAAAACAAGAATATCTTGCTGTTAAAATCTACTTGATGGGTAAACGTTAATATGTTTCCTCGTCTCTCTTGCCAAATCCGTTATAGCAAAGTTTAGTTATGGCACCTGATTGTCGTATCTTAATCTATTTACTGATATTCATATTTATTAAAACATTAATATTGATTGCATATAAAGAATATGTAGGAATGAAGGAATGAGATTGAGGGCTCAGAGCTTATTTATGAGAAAGGTATTTTGCGGCTTGAATGTTGTTATTGCACCTGCCTGCGTTTTTATTCATTACCTACCATACTCGCTTCATCTTCGTTCGCTTTTTTCGTCTGAAATCTGCCTCCGAAGTGAAAGCGAAACGTTCTTCGCGTGTTGCCTGACCAGAGTCATCGATATCTGATAAGCTTGGGTGTCGCTGATATAATAGGTAATACTATCTCCTTCTTTACAGAACTATTTATATGTTGCCATATGGTCCGATCCAGAGTATGAGATAACTGCGTTCTAGGGTTAGTGTTTTGGATACTAAAGGGTCCTTGATTCCATTACGTGGGCATATCTCAGGCGATGGTTTCAAATTTCAGTATCAATTCTGTTTTTGTATTATGATTAAAGTACAATTAATGCCTTATTAGAATGATTATTTTTTGTTTATTCTATTCCAAAACACGGAGTGGAGTGGGTGGGACATTGGTTCAGTGCCGAGTTGCCGAAGATCACTCATTTAAAAAATCCCTCAGTGGCAGCCGTGGATTATTTAATCTGTTAACAGCCGGGGATGGATTCTTTAGGATGTAGTACCCTCCTGGGGCTCATCCAGCCTCTACAAAACAGTTTTAATAACGCACTGAACCCCAAGACTCTTCATGAGTCGTAGTGGTACATATTTATTTTTGTATTATTATTGTTATTGTTACAAAATATAAAGATCGTCAATGTGTTTTGTCAATCTTTGGTGAAGTGATGTTTTGTCAGGATCGAATCTTTCTACAACATGTCTTATTTGTTAAATCATAAATAATTTTGGCTATTTCTGTAAATTTACCATTGTTTTCGCTTTGAAGAATATTTCATAAATTATTGATCACCTTCCAAATTAATATTAATTGTAACCATTGTTCAGTTTGTCATATTGGATTCATATTCTTTTAAGGAGGATTTACTTAATTTTTATCTTACTTTCTTTCTTCTGCACTACAACAATGTTGGCGGGCCTTGGTCTTCTCCCTGCGATTCTTCGACCATTTACCTTGCTTGCATCCTGTTCGAGTTAATCCATCTCACTTTCATACATTCTCCCACCATCCCCAGCCCATAGCCGTTGGTTAATTTAAATTTATCCTTCCTGTGCCTTATCCGTTTCTGACTTTGGCAACCTTAATTTTATTGATGGCACTTCTAAATAATTAGACAGTTGTGAGGCCAAACCATTGCCTTGGATTATGCAGCCAAGAATGCCTCCTCCATCTTAGTCTCCTATTACTATTAATCTTTCCCTGCATTATCAGCTGAATTGTTCGATATTTGTCATTTCGGATGATTTGACTCAGATATTCTAATTCTCGCTTTTTGATGGTAATAGACTATATAAAATCCTACTTTTCTGACAATATTTAGCCTGTCGGAACGACATCACCGGATAATAACGGGATAAAAATAATTTAGATTCTATAGGCGATAATCGAACCCACACAGATACCAGCAGGCCTACTTACCCTAGGTCATTAAGCCCCACGAACACAGCCTGTGCCGACAATTCCAAAGCTACGACCCGTAGCGGCAATTCAATTGTTCACCTGGCACAAATTACTTCTCCGGAAACAGTTCTCTTATTGTCTATTCCATTTTTATTGTTTCCTGTTTGTTCGCGTCAACGCCCGGCGATCATTATGCGTATTTCTTTCTCTCTTCTGCTTCTCTACTTCTAGAGAAATCCAGATATTCACAATGGTAATATCTGTGTCGGTTATGAATCCAAAATTGAAGGCATCGTTTCTACAATTCAAGTGTATAAATGCTTTCAAATGTACATGAGAATATTTTTTATTTATTATTATAATTTTTGTTTATAGTGTGCTAATTATACTTTTCAATGATAATTATTCTTATTAAAGGAGCGAAATAAGAGTTCGAGGGAGTTAGACGTTGGATTCAATACTGAACTCATAGACTTAATAGAAATAGACTTTTTTGGGAACTCGAAACCCTCCTGGGGTTTCACCCTGTCTCTATAATGCGGATAACCTCAATTAGGGTAAAATTTTGGACTTTTAGATGTACTCAGATGACAGGCTTATTAGTAAAATTCCATCAGCTTTCATACCGAGTACCCAATATAACGCTTAAATATATTTTAATTTATTGAATATTCTATAAATTGTGGATCATTGACGGATTATATGGAGACATTAAAATAACATCAATTTTATGATTATGATCGTGCGCTTTTGTAATTAACCTGAATTGTAATGAATATTGAGGATATTCCACAAAATAAGTCATACATGAAGCACGATCTTGTAATTTTCGGATTTTCATATGTGTTTCCGATAAAGCAATACTACGAATACTACATACAATTATTTTCGTTGTTTAAAGAACACATTGGGTGCTTAACATGACCCGCAAACAATAAGATTACGTAACAACGATCCATGTTGATTAATTGAACCAAAAACGGATTAATTTAGCAAAAGTTAATTTTACATGTACATTAAATCAGACTATGTCAGTTCAGGTTAAAGAAAATAATAAAGTAAAAAGGAAGTTCAAAAATCAAAAGTGAATTGGTTATCTGAAACCTTTTCGCTGTTTCATGTATAACAATCCTGATTTACCTGTAGTTAATTCCTGACCCTGTTAATTCATCTTACGATTGATCAATTCAATAGTTTAAAAAATTGTTTCTTTCCTTGAATGTGTTAAAAAGATGATTACCAAAACGTCTGTTGCCTCGCTCACGTACCAGGTGGAGAGACCTCGCATACTCACGCCACCACGATCCGACACCTCTACTTTAAAAGATTACGTAATAATTCTAAACGAGCCTTCCACTTCCATTTTGACCCATATCTTTCCCGCAAACCATTCCTGACCCTGATACAGTTAGGTCGATAACATTATTATAATAACATTCGGTTTTCAGACATCTCAATTCTCTTATATCCTTATAAACGAACTTCATTTACTATCACAGCTCATGTTTCATGTAATTATATTATATCGTGTAAATCTGATGTATGAACAAAGGACATGAAAAAAAAATCACTTGTGGAGAAACTACCCATTCATAGCACTCCAATAAAGTTCTATAGTAGAAGGTCTCCAGGCCATCTTCTTTTCAGACGCCCCGGAGGTTTATCTGGAATATTATGGGAAGTAAGTTGATAGACTAGCGGATTCAAGTGTGTATGGAGCTTTTCATGGAAGGATAGGTATCTAGTTTGGGCCAAATCAGCAACATATGGGATATTAAGATCATGATGGATGAGTTTGTTTGTGACATAATAAGGAGCATTGAGGATTTTACGAAGCATTTTGGATTGTAAGGATTGGATGCGAGATGAATTGGATGGTTTAGTAGAGCCCCAAAGCTCAACTCCGTATGTCCAAATAGGTCTGATAACTGTCATGTAAATGAGTCTTTTGTAATTAATTGGTAGCTTTGAACGTTTGTCCAGTAAATGTTGAAGTAGGCGAAATCGTCAAGCAGTTTCTTGTCTTTTCAGTCTTGTATGAGGATTCCAAGTGAGACGTTTGTCCAGATGGAGTCCTAGGTAACGTATCTATTCGACAGGGATCAGTGGAATGTTATTAAAGGATACAGTAGGGCAGGAATTCGTAGGTTTACGACGAAGAGTGAAGGTAATTTGGTGCGATTTGTTAGGACTTATTTTAATTATCCAATTTTGACACCATTCTTGAAGGTTTGAGATATGGGATTGAAGATATTGGGATGCAACAAATGGATCGTTATTTACTGATAACACACATGTGTCATCAGCGTACGTAGTGAGGACAGTGCTTGGATGGGTTGGGATGTCAGCTGTATATATTTTGTATAGGATGGGACCCAGGATACTACCTTGAGGAACACCAGCTAACTGGGTAAAGAGGCAAGAGTAGGAAAAATTATGGTTTACTTTATAGGTTCTATTACTGAGGTAGGAACTGATAATAAGGAAGTAAGTAGAAGATAAGAATTTACGGAGTTTGTACAACAGTCCCGGATACCAGACTCGATCAAAAGCCTGCTCTACATCGAGAAAAGCTCCCGTCAGTACATTCCGCGCTCTAATGCGGATGAGACAACGTCCACCACTCGATGGCATTGCTGGATTGTGGAGTGCGATGTTCTGAAACCAAATTGGTGATCTGGGATTATTTGGTTGGATTCTATTATAGGATGTAGACGTTTCAGAATGAGTTTTTCAAGCATTTTACCCATTATGGGCAGGAGAGATATAGGACGGTAAGAAGATGGAAGTTCTGGTGGTTTTTTAGGTTTTGGTATCATCTTAACTATGGATAATTTCCAGGAATCAGGAAAGTATGTGGTACGCAATACGGCATTGTATGAATGTTCTGATCTCTGATTTTAATTTGTTTCTCAGTTTGGTATAAAGACTCTTGTCCGATGGATATCTGGTGCGGTGCCACTTCGCTCTTGCCCGTCGTTTTTCTTTTAATAACTCGAGAATATGAAGTGGCCAGTTATTCTGTGGATAATGGTTTTTCCTTGGTTAGGAGCTATCAATTATATTGGTTTGTATTGTTTCTGTAAGTTTGTCTATTGCAGAATTGATGTCTCCTTTTGTTTTAAGCGGAATTTTGAGGTTTAAATTATTTTCCAGATTAGATCGAAATTTATCCCAGTCTACTCGTCCGGTAATCAGTCTGGGATGAGAGGGCTTAGGAATGAGAACTGAATGTACTTGAAGTAGAACTGGACTGTGATCAGAGGAAAGGTCATCCAGGGATTTTATAGTTGTTTGATTGCAGGAAATCTGTGAGGAAACAAATATATCAAGAATATCTGGACGTTTTTTGAGCGATGTAGGCCATTTTGAATTTAAATATCTTACAGTCCACTAGGAAGGGTAGAGATACCTCCCCAACTAGTGGCGGAACAATCCTCATTGAAGTTTTTTTTTTTAACATGCTTTTCTTAGCTTCTATTACGTACGTGTATATGTAACAGAATATGTGAACTCGATTTCCGACCACGTCAAAACAAGGTATTCAAACTGAAACATAGTTCCGGTAGTTTCCTCTTATACATACGCCTTGGTAGAGTTACTACTGGTTTCCAATCCTCTGGTTTGTTTACTACGTATTCCCAACAAGCGGGATCGTAAACATGACCCGGATTGGCGGCACAGTAGTTGTAGGAACGATTTTGATCCTGATTGCCTTAGCTGCCGGTGATGTTGGTGTTTCACCCGAGCTTTCTCCCGCTACTAACAACAGCTGAGGGAGGTGCGATGGTCAATGTAACCCGAATCTGAAACCGCAACTCGGGCCATCTGCCGCTAGGATAGCGGTGTAAATAACCTGTGTAAGTGTAACCTTCGCATAGTAACTTGATGTAGGCACATGAAGGTATCCTTATTGCCAATCTATACCTATCATTTTCTATTTTGCATAACCTCCCCCCAAAAAAAATATATGTATCTTTACCTTTACCACTGCACAACCCTAGGTTCTTGGACTCAACACACGGTAGAGACTGTATTATTTTTAGAACAACGATAAGGGCGGGAGATGATTTGTTTGGGATCTCGCTCAACCGCCCAGTATTTACCTTTAAAAAGGGTTCCTAGTTAATTGTGTCTGGGTGACCTCATGATGGTATGTAGATACTTTCAGCATAGTAACTTCGCGATCTACGCATTAAGCTACCCTTCTCCCCATTTATTTTTTTAAAGTGTGGCGTAATTCAGTGCGTAAGATGCCGAGTTGCTGTTCTTATGTTCCCGGATAACCGGCTCTGACGAATTAATTATTTATCCTGTTTATTATCTTATTTAATTTTTTTTGAGGTGCTTGGTTCATATGAAGAAGTCTATTTCTTTAAAACAATTTAATTAAAACCCATGTAAAGGTCCAGGTCGAGATCAGTTTAACAATTAAGATACACAAAACAGTTAATAACAACAGCTCTTCACTATACTCCCCTAGGAACATAACAGAACAGGACAGCTCGGGACGGAGTTACGCATGGATAAATAAATAAAAACTGTTCAATAACGAACAAAAAAAATATAGGTTAATAAACGGGTTCTTATTCAATATAGAATGAAAAAAAATAAATTAATTGGTTGAAGCATTGGCAAATCCCTTTCACACAAACCTCTTTGGTCACCCAGCTGGTTGTAACCTTCACTACTTTAATTTTATCAAGCCACTCTGGACAGGATTTTTATTGTTTAAATATTTATGTGGCGTGATTGGATTCAGTGTGATCTGAAGACCCTCCTGGAGTTTACTCAGCCGCTTTGAAGTTGGTATCATAGAGGAAAACCTGGTGGTTGAGGTTGTTCTCGTCCTTCTTGCACAAATGTTGGCTTAGAATGAGTACACACTACCTTATTCTGAGTCCAACAAGTACTAGCTCTGGTTTTTACGATAGTATACAAACCTCTTCTCAAATTAAAGAAACCAATGTTCTGAAAAGGTAGACAATAGGATGTAAAGCTTTGTATATACAAGTATACCTTGGTACTTCTCAAATCTTATTTTGTCAATGAGAGGTTCCAGAATATATGAAGTAATGTTATTTTTTTTTTATTTCTATGATTATTTTCACATCTACTCATTCATTATTATATGATAATTATTTATGAAACGTTTAAGGAGTATAACATGGATAATTGCCCTAAATCATTAGGTCTTTAACTGTGGACCTCATAAACAAATCGATTCCTCTGACTTATTCCCTTAGATAACTAACCACCTACTTTAGAGAATGGTGAATGTGGATACCTTCTCCTTTGAATTGCTTACAATAAGTGAAGCTTTGTAAGGAGAAGAAAGAAACTTAAAATTATGTAACATGCTAATATTATTGTTAGAGCAAAGAGTCTCCCACCAATCAGTTTATTGGAAAACTATGGGAATGTATTTATATTGCTGTGGAAAAACACTGCATAAATTACTTTTCTTGACTGACAAATACTATACTTACAAACTTGGTTTAGGATTTTTCAGGCCTAGTATAAACTAGGTAATCCAACAAACATGCTAGGTTCGTTCTTCTTTTTCATAATGGCTCACTTTTCAATTACCTATTTGTGTTCTTAAGTAGTAATTCAAATTAATTTTGCTGACTGTTTTTTTTAATATTTTGTCAATAATTATTTAAATTTCGTTAAGCCGCATTGTTCTTCACCGCCTCCTTATCATAAGATCTTCTCATACTAAGGCATTGTTCATTTCATTTGTTTGTATTGAAGGGATTAAGAACAATTGATTTTTTTAATCCTTTTATTTATAGTGTAGTAGACGCCCTGCCGCCTACAATACGCAGGTACACACCTCAAATGAAAAACCGTTGAAATACTTCTAAGGTTGTTCTTCCAGGTAGGTGAAGGGCGGGTAACTTCAATTTCTGAACCATACCCAACTCAAACCCGAACTTTTCAAGGTATTTGTCCTTCGAGGGAAAACTGCCCTTGCTCGTTGTCGGACCCTTAAGGACTTTCAAAAGTAAATAACTTTCTCTGCAATAAAACGTATTTATTCTTTGACGAGCAGGCACATACAGGTACATTTTCTTCTTTGAACTTCTGCCCTTTTAAAAAGCATTTTTAGTCAAAACGTATTCCTATCTTCTGAAGTTCCCTGTTGAATCTTTATATTCTTGTTTTTAATATATTTTTATTTATTGAAATCGCAGTTTTTAATTGTATTTTCAAATCTTCTGGTAATGAAGTACCTGAGTAGAGAAAGTGAACTTGGATAGTGAAGGCGATTTGTTTTCAACTTGCTCTTTATTATAATGACCAAGAGAGCAGTGGAAGTGCTGCCAATAGTGACCGCGCATTGCTCGGATTAATGTGGGAAAGTCAGAGGAGTTGTGTATGCAAAGCTGGTCGTTAGTAGGTTTGCGTGAATGGGGCAGGTGTGCTGCCTGTCGTTGGGTCTGTAATTGAGAGCAGAGTAGTATTTATTTATTTCTTAATTCCACTTAAGCGTTACGTTTCCGCATTCATTATTGAATTAGCGAGGTAGTAATCGTGTGAGTTGACCGAACTGGCTAATCAAGTTTGGATCTGATGCTTCCTTTATCGATGGCATATACAGTTTACCCGTAGTTGCTTTCATGATACGATGTTGTGTGAAAATTGTATTCCTTTACATGGAATCGTGTTCGGATCCACTTCGACTTCTAATCCGAGGATATGCTTACCTCCACTCCCTTAACCCTTGATTGGAAACGAGATGACGTTTTCTCTATAAGTAGGTCGAAGTAGCCTCCGCTGTTCGGACGACCCGGAGTATACTCGACGCGATGTGGTTTTGATGAGGGAATGATCTTCGGAGGACGTGATGGCTCCTACCCTGTGATCCGTGCATTCGTGGTATCGCCTCCCTGGCCCACTTCGGAGTCAGCCTTTTGGATCAATTGCGATTCCATGCTACAACCCGGATCTCCATCTGCCCGAGACTGAAACTAGGGTGTTACGGAATCTAGAAATCCGATACGACAAAAAGGTGGAACCCATTCGATCCGCAATAATTCAAAACACCGTATCGAATAATTATGTCAGCTCCGTAAGGTCCAAATTGTTTCAGGGTCTTATGGACAAACAAATTAATTAAAGTATTAAATTGCTAAAACTATTGTCATATTGAGTAAAAGGTCTTGGGGTGCATTAAATTTGGCAGAAATAAGCACTACTTATTTTATTTTGCCAACGTTTCGACCCAATTTTTAGGCCATCAGGGCAAAGGTATGTAGAGTTTCCTAGAGGATGAACCGTTAGAATCGTATTGTAAAGATCGTATTGGCATTGTAAAGACTAATGTTATTTATAAAATGTATATGTCTAAAACATTTATTAATTTTTATACCAGCAAGGGAGTACAGAATTCTTCAAGCGCAAGTTGTTAATTGTGTGCCCGCATCTCTTCGATAGTGAAGTTAACAAGAACCATTGGGGTTTATTTCCGCGGAATTAATCTATTCAATGTTAATTAATTGTTCATTTTAAACTATGGAGCGTGTAACTTAGTGCGTGGGATCCTAAGCTACTGAATCATAGGCCTCTAGTTCGAAATCAGCTATAGTAGATAAATTATTCATACTGTCGAAAGCCTTGAAAGACCCTATGGAACTTAAAGGCTTTCATGTGGCTCACCCGCCGAGGCCGCTCCAGAACATGAGACCAAGAATTAAATTTTTTTCTTTATTTTATCATTAATTTTTTATATAATATATTATACTTTATCAATAATATCAACAGTTTATATGTAGAAATTCGGAATCCAGACTTTAATTGTGGTTTATGGTTTCACGAACTTCTACGATATCTTGATTGTAACGTATAGAAAGAATAAGATAACTGTTACAATAAAGTATTTGCGGGTTAGTACCTAAATACTTTAATTCCTTTGTGTTGTATTTATCTATTTCCTTAGGTATATGCCTTATTTGTTTGGAAGATTATTATTCTTTTGTTATAATTGATACTATTCTGTTCTGACTAAAAATTTTGTTTATTTATTTATTAAACGAGTGTTAATTATTTAATTATTGTAAAATATTTACATATTGTAGATATTATATAACTGTAAATAAAAATAACTGTAATTTAGTGACGATATAATAATTACTAATTACTAAAAATTAACACTTTTTGTCATCTTCCTCCATTATATTCCTATGGTGCATGCATCCGCCATTTTCTTATTCTCGTCTATAAACTCAAAACAAGTTTTAGAGAAATAAATACGGTATTTTGGTCTTAATGGACATAACTTATAATAAATATTACTCATAATTAGCATGGATTTTACATTTCTTTCTATTATAAAATGATGTTTGGGTGAGCAGAGTAGCTAAGAGTGTAGTACGCGAGATCTATAGAATATCCTGGAGCTTATTTAGGAATACCTTGGGGCTATGAAGTGGGTGTCCTTTATTGGCGTAAAAATCCATCGTTAGAGCGTGCCTGGCACAACCGTTGGCTTTGAAGCAGTACAGTCTCTACCATGTACTCAACTCTTAACTCTTCATTTGCTCTTTCGTTCTCTAAAACGTAGAGAGCTATCTGTCCCGTCATGTTTATATTTAAAGTAGAATTATATATGTGATGTGCCTTGAGGGCGGTCCATATTGGGCGCGCTATGACTAAGCCCATTACAAAAATACCCAACCTTAATCCTTGTCTTCTGGACGTGTTCCAGGGCGATGCGACTCCTTCCAGACAGTCTTGAACGAAAGCACGAGCATTGGCTGGAAGTCTCTTCCAACGTATAGCCCATTAGTTACGGTCACCTCTAGTGTGCTTTCACGAGACCCTGATCTGTGAGGATTTTTTTTTGGCAATACATGGTTTATCCGTAGCAGGTTTCTGATCACAGTTTCTCTGGCTCGATTAGGGTTACCATACTGTTTGTTAACATACTGGGGAGTGAGGTAGCTCAGTCGGTAAAGCGTTGAGTTGGTGCGCCGAAGGTTTCGGGTTCAAATCCGGTTGTGGCAGATACATTATTTAATATTAATATCCGTGGATGGACGCTGTTGGATCTGACGACCCTATTGGGGCTACTCTAGCATCTAGCTTCTATTGGTTCTTAAATTTTAATTATTTTTGATACGGAAAAGGTACATGTATTATAGTAATAATAAAATATACACAAATAGGAATTTGAATGAAATATGTTTTTTTTTTTAGTTTTAATTATTTTATTACAAGCATGAGTATTTAAGCTGATATTGTACGTGTAGCCATTGAAAACGTTAAGTCGAAGTTTACAGTTGCAAGCTGCTGCTAGCGGGAGTTGGGGGCGTAAGTGGTACCTTAGACCGAAGATTAGACTTGCCCCAGGCCGAGGATATTGATGAGAGATTTATGGCGATTTCCAATTCTTCCTCCTCAATTGTGGCCAAAATAAAATACCTTAAAGACGGTACTTGAGCCCAGCTGAACGTGGAACCAGTACGTGATAAAATCTGCCTAGTCAGTACCACTATTACCTCGAGTACGTTGGGTCAATTCGCTACGCTGTGTTTTCGTAAAACGGTACTTTTACCCTTTGCCTTGAGTGGAGGACCCAACCGGATTGTGGAAGGGTATGTTTTTCAAGTAACCAATGGGAATAAAAAAACTTAGAGATTAATTGAATTGAAAATGTAAACATACTCATGAATAACTGTGATAATATTCTTTTTTAGGTAGGGGGGAGGTTTGGGTAACAGTAACGTTGGGTGTTGCTTTTCGATTCCTTTTTAGTATTCTAGTAGGGAATTTCAGAATGAAAAAAAAAAAGAGTGTAGGTACCTAATTATGAGAAATGCGTGAATAATTCGAAATATTTCGGAATCATTTCATCATAAAATGTCTCAAAAAACATATTGAGAATATTGAATAGGGAACGAATGAAAAGTTGAATGAATAATGAATCGATACCGAAGATCGTCCTTGGCTCTATTGCTAGAAATGTATTGTCGAAATTATTCGAGTTAAGCAGATTTTCAAGAGTTCCCGCCACTCTGTTAACCACATGGCTGACAATAGAAGTCAATGATGATCGAAATTGAATGTAATGAAATGTATTTTTATTGTATTAAATAAATATATATGAGGCGTTCAGGATCTTGCTTGAATTTCGGGTGTTTATTCAAGCAATTTTGTCTAACACGACAATTTCTTTGCGTCTTTATTTCTCATAATCTTGGTCCGGTTCTGAGCCTGAAATTTCAGAGTCATCTTTTTTTTTACCTGAACGCCTCATTTATTACTTCCTTACAAAACAAAGTCTTACTATTTTTAAAATTATATATTAACAAAACGTCTAACTATCCCGTTTTTAAGGTTTTGCGATAAACTCTTCTTGAAGTATCCTGTGAACTTAATCATAGTAGCTAAGTGATGCCAGGCCTTAACCTAAAAACCTTAAGCGAGGAAAAATAATTTATTTGCAATTTTAATTGATTTACATGATTTATTACCGTTCTCATTATTACGGACAACTACATAATTTATTATTTTCCTAACTAGATATCCTCCAGATAAGGAAAAATGTTGGAGAAGAAAGAAGATGTAGTCTGAAGAACTGGTTCTAACTTCCAACCCCCAGAACTACTAAGTAGTAGGCCCTTCCAAAGATGGTTTTTAATTAGCACTTACAAATAGGAGCTAGTAGCGGGATATTTTAGCACTCACGTTCTCGTATAACGGGTCGATTTGGAGGCTTGGAGATCCTTTAGGGCCGATTTTATTATGGGCGTGTGTGTCTTCATTCGGTCTCACTTTATTGCGGCAATTATTCTTTTGTTTATGCATTGTTTTCTTTGTTTGCTCTCGATTTATTTTTGTTACATATTTTTTAGATGCATATCCAAACTTTAAATTTTTTTTAAAATAATGACTTTAGCTAGTAATGAAGTCCCAAGAAAATACCTACAATGACGGACGGATCAGCATTTTTCATCCAAGTCTCATTTAAGATGTTTATTTTAGGCCGCGTTGTCTAAGGCGATAGAAGATAAGTGATTTTTCGACCCACAATTCAGTTCCATGAAATCTAAAAGGAAACGATAAAAGGTTCATGCTCACGCAATTGCGGAACATATCTTAAGCGACATATCTCTCCGTAGTCCAGTACCACTTGGTCTTCTCAGCAATTTGTTTTGTCCAATATTTCGAGCTGTGAATATGACGGAAAGAAGAGAAGATAATTGAGTAATTACTTCCATTAATCTACAGAAAGCTCACCTGAAACTATTCCATTGCAGCATACATAAAATAAACTTTTTTTTTTTTTTATGTTACATGAGTTTTATTTATTTTTCTCGTTTTACATATGAACCACTACAACGATTTCCTCCGATTTTGCTGCTATTATTGATCCTTGTTAGCAATAAATCGTACCAATATATTTCTTACAATATATCGCTTATCTTAAGTCCTCTTTGTGTGAACGCTGCCTTAATATTCTCTATTACTCTGACCTTCTGCTGATCATCAGAATCGTAATTGTGAATATTTCCCATGCGAAATTCGCCAACTTCTTTCGCATTTGGAACTTATTGTCTTTTACATGAGCTAGGTCTTGTTACTCGACGTGCCCTTTATAATTACCTTGTTCTTCTTCGTTGTCCTTGACGTTAAATAACTTGTCGCCTAAGTCTCTAGTGGCAGTGAGGTATTTATGGCTGAAACTTAATTAGCCGAGGAGGATGGAGTGTTGACTTTTAAACAAATTTTGATATAAAAAAATAGCTTCGTAAACGATATTTTTTTTTTTTGTTTCCCTTAACACGAATTCATGTGTATCGAATTATTTAGAAAGTTTTTGGAGTAGCGTTACACCAGGCCTGAACTGGCTCATCATCACGAAGAAGTCGCGGCCTTGGCCTTATTCTTCGGCCTGGAGGATCATTTTCGCTTCCTGGAGAATCCAGCCAGAACTGATTGTGTCCAGGGGCCTCTCCGGTCATTATGGTAACTGTTTACAGCCAGAGGTGAAGGAATCTGCTGAATGCTGTTCTAGATATTGTCGCCTTGGTAGATCGGTGATTTGTTCAAGTTTATTTGTCACAGTTGTAACTTTAAAAGCTATGGTTGGTAATGCAGGTTCTTGTCATGCCTGTTGCACCATTTTGGGAATAGTGATTTGTAATTTACTAAATCAAATTAATTAAGTAGGTCATTCGTATTACACGTTTGATCCATTCCTTCTTCCATCCGTTCCAGTACTCCATCCAATTTCAAATACAGTTAATTTAATCCAGGGCCGGGTATACGGCGATCAAAGTTAGAACACCTCGAAGGTAGAATTAGAGAACAGAAAATTTTGAATGAAATTTAGTTAATACTAATTTACTGCTTCTTACTTTATTACAACCCGTGAAGTTAGATGGTAGTGTAGTACTCGTTGAACAGATATGGTACGCTAGATAGACAGATTCAGTTATACAATGACAACTGTTTGTAAGGCAACGGTTGTGCAGGTAGGTGATTTATCCAACATCAGGCATAACTACCATTCTAGCTTTTCCCTCGATTAACATTATCCACTTTAAAATGCTGATTGATTGAGCCCCAATAGGGTCTGCTTTTATTTTGCTCTTATACACTAATCTGCCGCGCTTCCAATTTTTATGTTAAAAAAAAAATATTTGTTCCCAATTTTTGATGATGTTGACCGCAAATCTGTTAGATTTTTTCATGTTCGATTGAAATCATGTTGTGAATTATAAAATATTTTACCTTAAATATTATTATAAAATTTTTGACTGTTTTTGAAATAGATATAGAATTGGCGGTAAAACTAAGCTAATGTGAAAAATCTGGCGTTTTAATGTTTTCATATCCTATCATTGCACCGCTAGTTATTTTTTTTTTCATATTCGAGTTTTATTAATATGTACGTTTTATTAATATGTATGTAGTATATACATAAATTATATGCTTGGAATAAACCATAACTTTATTTTTTTGAATAAGTGTTGAATACGTTTTCTCAACTCTTTACGTCTTTTCTGTTTCCTCAGCTCTTAAATTTCCTTCATTCTTGCACTATGTTTTTCATCCCTTTGGTTTCTCCAATTTTCTTTTTATGTACTTCCTAAAAACACTATAGATTTATGTAATTTTGTCTTTAATTCGACCCCTCTTCTCCTCTGTACTTATCTTCATCTTCTCCATGTCTTTTATTCTTCTTTAATTTTATCCTTTTCAAATATTTGAGAAATCTTCCGTTTAATCTAATCAACACTAATATTGTTATTTTATTTCTCCCTATTTAATTAAACAATTCTTTATTCCTTATCAATACCGTATATTCTTTCGTGGATTATTATTCTTAAAAAACGTCCAGTAGTGGTTATTACTATTATTTTCATTTTCTGCTGCCAGTTCAACGAACTCGAATCACGAGAAAGCAGTGTCCAATTGAAGGAAGTATAGAAAATGTGATATAATAGTGGTTCTAAGTGCAGAAAGTATGACTGAGTCAAGTACGACGAAGCAAATCACAATGATACTTGATTATAAGAAATAATATGTTGCGACTATCCGCGACATTAAATATAGTTATTGGATGTCTCTCCGGCATCAGTTATCCCGGTGCCTTGTTGGTTCTTGAACTTTCTACCACCAACCTCCTAGTTTCTGCGTATCTTCCTCTTGACCGAAAAGGAAAGTTGTCAATTAGAATCCATTATACTTCATTCCATGTCTCCCTTTTAGCGCCAACTATTCACGTCAAGAGGGCTATAATCAATAAATTCGCTAAGCTGTAATTAGCGAACGATTTTACGCGACTTTCGACTTTTGAAAAGTTTACCCTACTTGGCTTGAAGAAAATCTGCCAGAATATTCAGGGCGGCTTGAACTAGTTTAAAAATTTCTCCAATTAAGTGTCTCTAAATAATTTTGATGTGCAGTTTGATTTTAATACCTATAGATCACTAATTTTGGGAAGGGAGTAGCTTTGTATGTACAGTGCTGAGTAGCTGTCTTAGGTTCCGGATTCAAATCCGGCTGTGACCGGCAAAATATTTTATATATAAACAGCCGTGGTTGGAAACTGAGATCTGACGACCCTTCAGGAGCCTTTATAATGTGGGTACTCTAAAATGGGGGAAAATCTGGTGGTTAAGCGTGATCTCAGCCTCAACTACCTGCACAAACGTTGTCCTTTAAACAGTACAGTCACTTCCATCCATAGGTTTTATCGTCCAATCAAACTGCTGTAGAAACAATTTTGCATGTAAGAATTAATGGTACAACTTAACTAAATTCGTAATTCCTGTGATATGCACCGGAACCCCCATAATCGTAGTATAGGGGCTATGATACTGAAATATAATACAATGCCAAGCCCCCTCTATTAAAAATCTATTATTTTTTAAAAAATATAATAGATTTTTTGTTGTTAGTGAGTTATTATGTAAAAAAAAGTTTATACTACATGGAAATCTCGATACGCAGCAAAACTACCTCAAAATGGCGGCGCTTCCCCCTCCACTCGTCGTAATGAAATCTTCGGTCCTTTAACTATCCTGAGGTATAATTGAATTTTGGATGGAGATGATAGATATGTAGCTGCAACACTTTATCTTTCTATTTTGTTATCTTGGGTTTTTCTTTGTTTGCCCTCCCCACCATTGAAGCAATTTTAAAGACTTATTCAATATGTTTTAAATTATTATACACTTTGAGTTGGGCAGAGTATTTGTTTGCTGTAGGACCATCTTTTTTCTTAAATAAACATGAAGAACTATGTACAGTACTTATCTTTGACAAATAAGGTAAATATTTTACTTGGGTGTTAACAACTAAACTTTCACTTGACTTTGGTTAAGGTGTGTACGACTTTTGAGCGTATTGCCATCCTTACTTTAATAATGGTATTATGTATTATAATATACTGACTTGATACAGTTCATTTCGATATTTATTTACTCTAGGGAGCAATTGAATACTAGACTGTTTAAGTGATTACCCCTATGCTCGTTTCTATACTTGAATAGGTGGAAGCATAGAAGCATATGATGTTCAGTTTTTATTTAAAATTTAATTCCTTCTGGATTAACTATATGGTTACATGATTCTAGATTAGGGCAATGACTTAAGTAGGTCTTACTGAAGTAGTCATTGTAAAATTTATAATCAGTAACCTCTTTATTTATAATAAATTCCTAATTTCCGTTTTCCTTTAGATGTAAGCCTTGTCTAATTACAATATTCGATATATATAAGAAAGTTAAATATATAAAAATGTTTAAACAGTTTAACTTATTTCTTTTATGTCATATTTTCGAATATGATGACGCTTTGTTACTACATATATCTGATGACTGAACTATATTTCTTCGAACTATTAGGAATAGTAGCAGGTAATCGAAAAAAAAACTAGTTCTTAAACCCGGTCGTTTCAGGCTTAATGTCCTCCGGCATTGCTACTGCTTTCAAAATATGCAAAAAAAAAAAATGAACACCAGGTTTGCGGCCGATGGTTTTTTAAAGGTCAAGCGCTATACCATTCTGTTGCATTACGTCATATTCTATATACCTGCGTTTTATTACTTCATAATTAATTTCTTATGTAATTATATATAATTAATGGAGTATAGGTATATTCCTATCTCTGTATATGTACTATGAATCGGAAAATAAACTATATATACTCTTCAGACTTAACTCTAAGAGCTCTCATAGTGGCTTCGCCTTCTTTCTGCCCTGAAGATGGCCTACAACGTAGGTCGAAACGTCGGTACATATTATAAATAAGTTTTTTTTATTTAGAGTTATATTGACTGCACCACCAAACTATCTATAGCCCTCACTATAAATACTCTTCATTGTCAGTTGAGGTTTAGTCTTTACCTAGACCTAGGTAGTTATAGCATTTTTTTTTTACATTTTCATAATTTGTTAATTGGATTTACAGGAGTTTAATGTCTTTTTCGATCAACTAAAAAAAAAAAAATGTTATTTTTCTTATATTTGTTTTGTTCATATTTTAAGACGTTTCATGATGTTGGGGATATTGTAAAGCAGTTTTCGTCTAGCACTTTCAATTATTTACTGATTCGGAATGTCTAATCTTCAAGAAGAATCACATTTCATAACTTTACTTATGAATTGAAGGCAAATTGTTGTTTCAAGCCCTGCAATAGTTGACAGTAGCAAGAAGGTTGGTTAAAGAAATCTCTCTATAATGCAACCTCAATGAAGCAAACCACCTTGACCCAATCTTTAGCTCCTGTTATATTTTACTTTTTAAATGTATACTGAGTATTTTTTATTATTTTTACAAAATGTATTTCGTGAATAATTTGAATTAAACATTATAATAGTTAAAGACTTCAATTTTTCTGTACTAGGATGAAGGCCCAAGAAAATCCATTTCTAAACATTGTAGGTTCGATTCCCGGTCGTAAAAAATGAACTTTGACACTCTTTACTCTTTGATCACTAAACGGTGGCGATTTCGGTTAGCAAAATACCAACTTTTCGGACTGGTTTCCTCTCAATAGTATTAATAATAGTTTCAGTACCTACTCCTTTTGTACCATTATAATTTCCATGGCACTTTTAAACAGGAAACAGCAATTATAATAATTATACTTTTCATTATAGGATACACGAATTGGTATTGTGAGAACCATAGGCGGATCCAGGGACCCCCCAGAAAAATTCCTGGATCCGCTCTTGGTGAGAACATCACAAGTAGTCTACGGTGAAGAATTATCATATTATAAATGTTCTGTTTTGAGAATTTTTTTTTATGAGTCTCGCATTAAAGGAGTGATTAATACTAAGCAATTAAAATTAGCGAAGCCTGTTTAATTTCCGCCTACTGTCCATGGAGTGATTAGGATTCCATTGCATGTGCCAGAATGAAGATTATGTAGGCGGGGGTTCATGCCAAAATGAGATAGTACATGAAGGTTGATCGGTAGGTTAATTATTTTTTAAAAATAGTACTTGACATTGGGATTGATAGTTCACTAGGTTTTGCAGCAAGTCCCGGGTTCAAATCCAGCTGTGACAGATTTTATTTAATCTGTTACCAACCGGGTATGGTTTGGAATTTGGAGACACTTCTGGGGCTCAACCAGCCTCCATAAATTGGGGTTAAACTTGGTGGTTTAGCGTGATCTAGGACTAATCACCTCTCTTCACAACCGTTGTCCTAGAAGTAACCCTTGCTATAACAGATATACAGAAATAGTCCTTGCTATAACAAAATCCAGAATAGAATATAAAATACTTATATACCTTGTTGAGTAAGCCCTACGTTTTTAATTGAGGGTTCATACTAAAGATCAGTAGATACCTAGTAAAGAAATGAGTACTTGGCATTAGTATGATAAACTAAGAGGGTAAGAGGTAAGAAACCCTGATATTGGTTTCTAGAATAGAAGAAAATGTTGGTTTCTTTAGGACCAATACTTTTACTTCGGTAGATAAGCTTATGTTATTTTTGTGGGCTCAGACAGTAGATCAGTAGATTCATAATAAAAGAACGAGTACTTGATATTATAATGAAAAACTAGTTGGTTGGTGGGTAGTTCTGGCTCTGATAATTTCAGAATAGAACAGTAATTTTGGGATATTCAAAGCCAAATCCTTACTTAGGTAAGTATTGAGTTTTCCAGAAAATAATTAATGGATTTTCTGTATTCTTTAAAATATCCATCCAATTATTAAACTGTTTATGTTTGTTCTACTTTTGATTTTCATAAATGTAACCACTTGTTAATCCCCAAAGATTTTATGCTAATTTTCAAGCTTTTTCACCTTCACAATCGTTTGTGTCATTGACGGTTGATTTGCGGGATTTTTTCCACCAAAGCTCGGAGAAAAACATCATGGACAGAAGTTCTTCCACGGCCTTCTTTGTCTTCAAGGCTCATGTCTTCCTCTCGAAATTTTAAATAAACATAAAATGCTGCATTATTTCATGGACTATCCAATAGTTATGGGTCTGGACTGACCAATTCCTCTTATTCCCTTCCGTTTTCATGATCCTAGACTCCGTGTGGCCGAAATAGACACATGACGCTAGGGCTAAACCAGGCTGACTCCTTGATAGCCTGCCAGCCTAGGCCCAACTCCAAACCTTGCGTCCTAATCCTGGAACGGAAGGCCGGAGCGAGGATGTCACGATTTATTCCTGTCTGTTTGTAACGGCGATCCAAATATTGGATTTGTGCAAGCCTCAACTCGTTTTAACATTTTACTCATTAAAATTCCTTTTGAAGTCCAAAATTCTTAAATTTTATACCTTTAGGAATTTTTTTAATGATCAGTGTGTTCCCATATTGAAAATATTTTCGCTAACGACCGTAGTATTCTCCAATCTTGCACCCTGGATTCTCCGTCCATTGATTAAAGTATTTTTAAGGAATTTTTGATGATGCCCGGCAAGCGTTGTTTTCTGAGAACTCTGATTAGGAACGAAATCAATTTTTGAACTTCCTGGTGATAACAGCTTTCCAAGTTTTTTTTTTAAATTTTATTTCCTCCACATTCTTCGATCGAAATCTTGAGATTATTATTAATAATTTAATCTCTTAAAAATATTTCTCTGATTTTCTTGTTGTATTAAACGTTTGTTATTTTAAAGAAATTTACACAATATATCTTTTTGAAAAAGAAATTATATTGGACAACGGGGTTGTGATTGAAGGATTTAGAAGCTTAAGGATACAAGAACAGTTTTTGTAATTTTGTGGAAATTCAGATTCAGGTTGAAATATTTTGGGAAAATTTGAAGTTTCTGGATTGCATCGTTCTATTAAAGACATATTCTTTGAATATTGAGTAATGAAATGATTTTTAAAAAACATTTTACATATCAATTTATGTATAAATTTATTTAAATTAATCTTTAAAAAAAAAAAATTTAGTTTTGATTTGCCAGATAAAGAGTTTCGAAATAATTCAGAATTACTGTTTGAGAAATATCCTAAAATATTTGTTCGCCTAAAACAATTTTTATAACTTTTTTTTAACTTTCTAGAACTTAATTCTTAATGGCTAATTTTATCTTATTTTTAATTTTGTAAAGTAGCGGGATGCTCAGTATGTAGAGTGCTGGGTTACCAAGCTTCAGATCCGAAATTTGAGACTGGATGTGGCAGGTAAATTATTTATCATGCTAACAGTTGAGACTTGAACCTATGGGACAGGTAGAACCTACTGGGGCTCACCTAACCTCTTCAGTGGGTATCCTTGGTTATGGAAAAAACCTAAACAGTATAAACCGTACAGTCCCTTCTATAAACTGAACCATAAACTTCCACATCCTGTAGTTATTACGGATTTTTTTCAATTGTATTCTTGAAATTAAAAAATATCGAAAATAATAAAAACAAAATTAAATTATTAAGTAATTCAAACAACTCATTAGAAGCAATGGATTACATCTTTACTTTTTTCTTTGCAAACATTATTAATGTCTACTGATAAATCCGTTCCCTCCATTGCTAATTTTAAAAGCAATTTATACCTTTTATCTTATCGCTTGACCTGAAATGTCTACAAGAGAAGATAAAGCTATTACAAATGATTTTTGTAGATGCATCTTGTAAATATTTACTTGAGATGAGAAGTAGTATTTTAGTCATATTTGTCTAAACATTGGAAGAAGTTTATAGTCCTTCTTCATCCTGTTGTCCTAACAGATGCTAGACAAGGACACTTCAGCCAGGATTCAGATATTGCACAGCCTTGATGCGGTGCATTCAGCCGAGATGTTGCTCGCTCAAGCGATTGACCAAACCGAAGAATGACCTCGTTGCAAGTGTCTGGTTGTTGTTAGATCATCTTCTCGTAAGCTAAGGGCTATTTCGTAACGTTGCTTAGAATAAATTATTACCTTTCATTAGATGGTGGTGTTGAATCTTTAGGCACTTTGAGGATGCTGCAGCACTAGTTCGAATCCAGTGTTTGGTGGGTTGAATTTTATTTCATGAATTTCAGTATGGAATAAAGAGTGTAATGATGGGAAATGCTATATTTCCGTAATCATGTCATCTATAAATGAACGTTTCGAGCTCCGAGACACTTTAGAATAGACTTGTTGATGAAGATTGTTCTAATTGAAGCTTCAAGATAATTACAGACTACATCTGGCCTAATCCCTTAAATTAATGATTCACCCAGCATCTAATGTTTTCATCTTATTGTTCCATGTCTCCATTATTCTTTTTAGCTCTTCGCCCTACATTTTTGTGAGTATTTTTTTCGAAAACTGTCTTCGCCATTAAAAAAACCTTTTTTACTACACAACTTCTTCTGACATATGTGGGGTTTAATGACTTCATTATTTAAGACGAATCTACTCTTATCATGTTGCTATTATTAAATATAGAATGTATTGAATGCTAAAATCGGCTTTTTAGATTTTAGGGATAAAAGCAAAGAAAATATTCGCTATTGTGATTTAAATATAAGTTTTTTTGTTTTTTTTCGTCCCATGAGAAGTATTAATATACACAGAATATGTTCAGTATTGATATCTAGAGGCAAAATATATTTTAAACAAATTTATAACTATTAACTGCATTACAGATGATCACATCTACTCTTCTATGAATAATGGAAACTATGTAAGGTGCTCCATCTAAACACCTTTTTATGCGTTTTAAGTATGCTTAAACTTTGTGGGTATCCAAATTTTAGATTGAGGAGGTCGTCATGAGTTGCATCACTTTAGAAATCGTCGCTGTTAAAACAATACCGCCTATCTACAACTTTTTTATGAAAATGAGTTAGTAACGGTAACTCATTGTACAGGTTGAATTCCACAATAAAAGGCATGTATTAAGGTCAGCAACATGGCAAAGTATGATTTATTGATACTTCTCTTCAATAGTTCTGAAAAAAATTGCCAAGTCTTCATTCAGCGCGTTTTTTATTCTCTTCTGTAAAATCACTAAGTGTACTTAGGCGATATTTTTTTGGCAGCGAAGAAATACTAGTGCGGAATGTTTTTACAGAAGTTCACCGTCGAGCTTCAGTTAGCTGCTTAAATTCCAAATGCTTTGCTTAGCATTATTTCAAACGCTAATTCTCGAGCTTAAGTGTTAACTTAAGTGTTTTCTGTATTACAGTTCATTTTTATGTCTCCATAGAATAATATACTGATATAACTGGTGAAGTAATACTTTTAAAATTTGATTTTCATAATGTTTTCTTGTTCTTAAAAGAAGCTCTCCAAGAAGATTCTTAGTGATTACTCTTCATCACGAAGTATAAGTTTTTCACTGTTATTTGCAGGGCAGAACCTAATTTCAAAAGGTTGATAGCTTTTATATTTCCATCATATGGCTTTATGTTGCTTTAAATATTTTCCCGGATATCCTGTGTCTGATATTTTGATAGTCCTTGGATATAGCCTTGAAGACATGTGCGCTGGATGATCCCGCGGAGATACGAACCAGCCGTTCGCAATTTGCAGTGATGAGAGTTCATCGTCCCTCTACGGGGAGAAGGAACTCTCCGTATTCCATTACCACGCTGAGAAAGTGTTCACTAGGACGTCCGCCAGCCCAGACATCTCCTTGAGACGTTCTTACCATTGCAACCTCTTCCTCCCAGATCCGGGCAGATGGTCAACTAGACAAAGCTTGTCCTTGAGCGGCCATGACGAAACGGTTTCGCTTCGCCTAGTTTGGATCAACCTGATTTCGGAAGCTATAATAGGCATCTTCTTAGCCAATATTGAATGGTTTCTTCCATTCATGTTAAAGAGATTTTTTAAAGGTCATACGATTTAAAAACCGTCTGTTATGTTCGGCTTATTTCTTCTATGTTTATGTACAGTATGTCCAATATGGGTTGATTAGTATGCTGTGTATTATGGCAATCCAATGTTGTTGGACAGCACTGCTGAAAAATAAAGCATTTCTCTCTTTCTCAAAAATAAATAAATAATAAAATTATGGAAAAACGTAATGATTTAAATTCTGCATAAGGTGGTCTCCTGCTGCCGACAGATTTGATTTAACTCCCAGCAGCAAGGAGTTGGACTCACTCAGCCTCTATGATGTGGGTAACCAAAAAACCGTTGTCCAATAAACAGTACAGTATCTACCACGTACTGAACCCAATACTCTTCATGGTTCTTAGTGGTAAAATTATTTTTTTTAAAGTTTAAAACAAGAACATTTTTTTTAAACATATTTCTTTGAGTGTTTATAAAGAAGCATTAAAATAATGAAAAAAACTATAATTACTTTAGATAATCAGCATTTTTTAATTAGAAAACTTTTAGGAAACTACCGGGACTTGTTTCTCTTATTAATCTGCTAGGGGTGTGACTAAAGGAGATGTAAGGAAGAGGAAAGCTATGTAAACATTTTCACTCCTTCCTGGAGGTTCGAATCACCCAGCAAACACCTGGTTATGAGCGTAATCTCTCCCCGAATTGCTGTTATTATCGTCAGTACTAGCTGACATCCTACCGGATTAGGCGGCAATCAACTACAATAATTGTCGGGTGTGATAGTATCTACACTGTAGAAAGTAAAACACATCTATCCACCTTAACAATTATATATATATGAAATAACAGTGTTCTGACTATTCTTCCCTGTTGTTACCCCTGACTTTCTCTGTCAAACTATGTTCTACTGTTGGTTTTTTACGATCCTGGACGAATCTCATCCAATTAAAACCATTTTTAAGAGGTTATTAAGCCGTTATAACCATACTGTTAATTTTTTTATTACAACTTCCATTAAACGACGTTAGGGGAACAACAACCCTTCATTGTTGCGGTTGACTATCTGAGAAGGGAAAAGTTGCCAGGAAATGGCATATCTAACTAGTCACCGGAAATTCCCGGTGCTCGCTAGTGATTACTCGTCATACATAAACTTACCGAATTACGAACTATGCGAAAACTCTTGCGCAAGTCCAGGAACACTACCTTATGTGTTTCTTATACCGTATCGTGTTAGTGATAAGTGCATCGACTTTTTTGTTCTTGTTGAAAGGCAGAATATGTTAATTTGGGAACAAGTAGATTTTTCTGATAACTTTTTTTGTTCACACTTAATTTAGGAAGTAATCCCGTGATATAAGCAGTCGGTCGTTGGCATCTAGTCTTGTTTAGAATTAATTACATTAATTATGTAGAATGAAGAAGTTTTGGGAACAGAAGAGGAGAACACAAAGCTAATATTCTGAAGACTGTTATGTACATGAATTGATTCAAGTACTCCAATGTTGGCGTATATTATGTGAAAAAGAAGTATGTGTTGTTCTTTCATATTTAAATATGTACTAATTTTAACAGTAAAACTTTATAATTTCCATAAGAATAGGAAAATTTGCAATCACTCCATTAAGGGTATGAAAGCCCTTTCTATATATTTCATATGTAAAAATGAAGTGTCTGTATTCATATACTATCTTTGTTTGTCGTCCTTTCTTCAAGATATCCTATGAAAAGGAAGGATACTTTTTTTGAAGCTCGATTATTACGTACGCTATGTATGCTCACGTTTCAATTTATTTTTAACTTTAGAATTGAGTTTTTTCTCTTATAAATCTTACGCATGGAAAGTACTACTGAGTGTGAAAAATTCAAATGCAAAATAAATTGTATTCACACTTCATGTTCAAGTATAACAGTATAATAATGACTAAACTAATTTAAAATATAGATTTAAAATAAAATGATTTCAATTCTTTTTTCTTTTTGTTTCAGGTGAGTGCGGGTTACTATGGAACTTTTGTAAGTTAATGGGATTTTTTTTTTGTTAAAATTTAATTCTAAATGAAATAAATATATATAAAATCTGGAATAATATAATTTCTTGGGGTCCATAAAATTTTTCTCGGATTTCGAAATCCCACCCATTTTTAAAAGCTCTTGCTTAATCGCTGTTGAAATTTTGTAGAACTCATAAACGTAATTTTTTCCCGAAAGTAACAATATAAATACATAAAAATAGTCGAGAGACGATTCGGAATAATCGGTAATGAAGGATCACATCTGATTTTCATATTAGTTCTTTTATTTTTTCTGTCCATGCACAGATTTTTTTTTTTTTAAATTTACATATTGACGTTTACTACTATATTCAGTTGTACAAGTGAATATCATGAATGATTAATAATGAAAAGTAAGTTAAGACAAATAGAGTAACTACCAACTGGTAGTACTCAAGCCAAAAATAATTGAAACCTAAATTTTGAATGTTAGGCTCTTATAAATTTTTCAAAAAAAATTCACAAGTATACTACACTATAATAGTTAGGGTATGATGGATATGATACAGAGGAATTCACTCGTTTGATCATGCTTCCCAATTGAGCTATCGCCAAATTGAAATAATGCTACAATTTCAATACTACTAGGTAGTAAGATTGTGAATATTAATCAAAATAAACAACAATAATATATTGTAATAATATCAAGTCTGTATATTATAGTAATACGGTCAACTGAGGTCTAGTGGTTAGCGTAACAAACTATTAAACCCAAGATCGCGGGTTCGTAGCCCCCCCCATAGGCAAAATTTAGAGCTCCCACTGTAGCATCGTCCGATTAGCCATAGCAGCATAAAGTGACGTTACATGAACAAACAACAATAATATCAAGAACGATAATAGAGATAGAAAAAAGGTTTTTACAAAGACTATACATATTCTACCCCTAGAATTTCACCCGCATGCATTTCTAAATGATCAATAATTTTTATTCAAAAACTTTCCAAATCGCTTTCCCACTTTGAACTCAGTGCTTGGAAAGCCGTTCGACTACACTTTAGAAATATCATAAATTATAAATTTTTTGTGGGTCGATTTCGCTAAAATTTGACGTCATGTAGGTTGCCTATTTATATCAGGAGGGGGCCCGGAGCGATCGCTTAGTATTCATGCGTTATTATATCCTGCCTCATTTGAAAGTCCTATTTGAGAGTGTTATTTGCTTGACCGGGGTCTTTGTTGTTTCGAAATTTTACAAACCAATTTGTATCCATTGTTATTCATATGTATTGTTACGAGGTATCGATTCATGCATAAATAACTGAGCTGCAGCCTGTTGTGAATATCATTATATCGCAAAAGTATAGGGTCTTTCATTAAGAATGATAGGATTTTAATTTTGAATAAAACAATAAAGGTTTGACCTATCAACTTAATGCCTGCTTTATTTTGAAGCTTGGACAATGCAGTTATGCTAGAATTAAGATATTGTTCAAATGTCCACCACGGGCACGTAGACACTGAGGCATCCGATCGCTCCAATTGCTGATCACTCTGTGCAATAATTCCGGCTGTATTCCGCCAACAACTTGACGAATATTCTCTTCTAAGTTTTCAAATGTTGCATCATGAAACTATACACTATACTATATATATTAACACCTAGAAATTAAAAATATATGTATTAGAAACCGAGAAATTTCTTTTTGAAAACCTATAATTCATATTGAAAGTTTAGTTTAGTTAGTTTTAAGGTTCTCGAAAAGGTTAAGTAGTTGGCTCTTTTCAGAGGAGTGGTGTGCCAAACTAGGGGAGAGCGAACGTGAGGAATGAAAAGTGTATATTAAAAAAAAAAACCCGTACTACCCATGAATGGTTCAGTAAGTGGTAGAGACTGTACTCTTTCTAGGAAAATGGTTGTGCATATGATTTGATTTTGAATTGCCTCTTATTTAATAACATTATTTGAAAAATTCCAACATAAAGCCTTTAAAGTCTCTAAACTAAAACAGAGAACAAAAATACCTGTCAATATTTCGCCCATTCGGAACATCCAGAAGAAAAATCCCACCACCTCCATGGCCCAAATGCAACATATCTATGTTGTTTAAGCCCAAGTTTTCAAATCTATAAATCTGTTCAGTGCGCAGGTATTCGATCATGAAATATCAGATGCTCTTTAAGGAGTTAAAATTATTACCTCACTTCAATCAGAAGTAGCCAATGACTTACGGTGATACGAAAGCTATTTATTTATTCTTTCTTGTTATTTTATGTATTGTTTTTCATGAGAAGAACTTATTTTTTGATTTTTATTGTACACATTAGTTATTCTTAAGGGGACTTGTCCCAGAATAGAATTATTTTCCTATTCTATTCTATCAGTTATATCTATTCTATTCCTAAGCTAAGCAATTTTTGAAGTTAAGAATGGTCTTTTTCTTTAGAAAAATAATAAAAAGAATGAACCAAAAATTTTTGAAAAAAAAAAACATAGTGAAAGGTGTAGAAGTTATTCACGCATTCTTTTCTTTTCGGCTAGGGAAGCAACACACACTCAGGTTAATGACCTCAATACAAAGAATAAAACGTCTCTTGTTTTTTGTGGAAAAAATGATATTACAGTATTTATTGTCCAGCTTACTACATCTATAGAGCACGGGTGTAGAGTGATTATCTGTTATGCTGAAGGTTGCATGTTCAATTCCGGCTGTAGCAGATAAATTATTTAATCAGTTCACAGGCAAGGATATATCCTGTAGGATCTACAAACCCTCCTGGGCTCACCTGGCTATACTCTTTATTGGGATAAACCTGCCGGTTGAGCGTGATCTTGGACAAATCACTTCCATGCGGAACCGTTGTCCTAAAAACAGTACAGTATACAGCATGTACTGAACCCAAAAGTCTCCATGGATTTTAGTGTACAGGATTTACCGGGTTTTACTTCGCCTTGAGACTAATTTAGTCCTGTAATGTAGGTTTTATTATACTATTTTACTTATTATACTATGCTATGTCTATGTTTTGTCTGAAAACTTAACACATTAATTTTGAGCTCTGATCGATCTAGGTTTTAACTATATCTAGGCCTTTTGTCATGAAAATTTAAGGAAAATAATTCAGAATATATCCTGTAGGTAAAAGAACATATATGCATTTACCATACACATAAACATATGCCCTGAAATACCTAATCTTATCCATGTTACTTTCTTGAATACAGTCTCTAACATGCACTTTCGCCAAGAATCTTTGTAGGTTGTGGAACAGGATTTTTTTTACGGCATCTTAAGAGCAATCCCGTAGTGCAATTTTGGTTTTATTACATTATTTTATTTGCCTATGCAATGTTTATGTTCAGTTTAAAGAGAGAGAGAAATGCTTTATTTTCAGCAGTGCTGTCCAATTATATTGGATTGCTTTAATACACAGCATACTGATCAATCCATATCGGATATAATGTACATTACAATTTGTTGGTTTTAAACGCATACTTAAAAACTACAGTACAATTCTTAATTTTTTCTACTCTCTTTTCTTATCACTCGAAACACACACAATTCAGGATATTTACAAGGCTTAAAAGCACTGCTTTGCGCTTCACCCGTCCGTGGTACTTTTTTTTAGTTCGACTCCACAAATAATCGTTACAGGAGTTGTTCTTCAGGTAAAACATGCACATGGAGATACATGCTGAATAGTTACTTGAGTTAAATATATTGATAGGATGCTGTTGGCATTTAGAGTATTTATGTTTATAGGTCTCTGTACCGCAAGAACTTATTACACATCAGAGGCCTTGGGTTTTGGTTTTACAGACCTAATACGGATTGAGGCTATCATTTGGAGAGCCTCCTTAGAGTTTCTTTAACAAACCATAAAGTTGTAAGAAAACTGTTAGTTTCATTAACTCTTAGCGTTCTCATTACGGTGAATGTTTCGGTTTGCTACATACGGTCATTTCATTTGCATTGAAACTCCTTTAAAAGTACTTCGGTGAAAGTTTTAGTTAATTCGTAGAGATATTATTTCCTGTTAGTCCTTCCTCATTGCAAGTTAACAACAGCTGAAGGATGTGTCGACAATAGGAGAAAGCCCGACTATCAGATCGTAATCCGTCGAGTGTTGACAATTAAATGTTTACTGTAGGCAGTAACAGGATCTACACGAGCAGGCGATGTTCGAATTTAATGGTCGTAGCTCTCTTTCTTGCTCTCACCCCGATGATTAATGATAGCAATAAGAATTAGTAACTGCCCATGTTTGATAATAGGGATCAAGGCAGCACAGTATGTAGAGTGCCGAGATCCTATGCTGAGGGTTCAAGGTTTAAAAACGGGCTGTGGCGAATTATCTAATATATTAACGTCCACTGATAGATTGTGTAAAATCTATGTGGTTACAGAGCCTTTAAATTGTATGAATTGTAGCAAATTTTATTATTAAAGTTATTTTTTTATTAAGGTTTTTTTTTAAATTAATTTCTGTATGATATAAGGTATGCAGGAAGCGGGTATACAAGGCACTGAGTAATCCTGCTGAAGGCCCATTGTTCGAATCCAGCATTTGCAGATAAATTATTTTATCAGATTTCTTCCTCCTGGAGCCTCACCAAGCCTTTATAAATTGAGCACCATTAATGAGTGGAAAACCTGACGGTTGAATTGATCTCTGCCAAATCATGTCCCTTTACACCCTTTAGCCTTAAAACAGTCTCTACCATGTACTACTAAACCTAAGGACCCTTCCCTTTTAGTGGTATAGGTTTTTTTTTTTTTAATTTTTATTTATATTCTTATAAATTTAGTTTATTTTTTAAACTGGACTTAATTCTTCTTTATTAGGGTAAGAGAAATAAAAACTATTTTCCAGACAATGTTTATTCTCGACTCTCAATCTATTCGAGACGTTTCGACACTGTTGTATTTTCAATCATTTTTTCTCTGCATCTTTTAAAAAAACTCCTTTAAATTTTTTTACATAGTCAACAAGTTATAAGCATAGATACCTGGAAAGTCATATTTTTAAAAAAAAATTCTTTGAGGATCATTTGTCCTCCGTGGTCAATAAAAAAAGGAGAACATTTATTGATCACGGAGGACAAATGAAGATTTTTTTTTAAAAATATGACTTTCCAGGTATCTATGCTTATAACTTGTTGACTATGTAAAAAATATTAAAGGAGTTTTTTTAAAAGATGCAGAGAAAAAAAGATTGAAAATGCCTTTTTATTTATATTGTAACATGATAACATTGAACAGGTAGTTTGGATGATTGATGTTGTAGTTAAATTTGTAATTGTTAAAGTGTGTGAGTGTATCGAATAAACTGGGTCTCAAATTTGACTAAAGCAATGAATGCTAAATACAATGTTCTTGGCGTCTCTTACATTTTACCTTCGCGGTGGTGGTATCTTCAATTCTAAATTCCCACTAATGATCAATTAATGACTGAATAAATAAATTGTTTCTTTATTTGGATAATTCCAAATGACCTAGCGATTACCAAAAGAATTAATAATGATAATTAGACAGTAATAACTATTATTCGCAACCTCTGATGGGAATGGTGTTGCCTGCCGCCCATTGATGTGGGAATTTAAAAAAAAGAAGACATTAAAACAAGAAAGAGGTTGATGTCATCGAGCATCAAGGACACTTTAATGCTGGCTTTTTATTCAATTCTGCCCCCACATTTCCTCGCTCGAGCCTCCGAAACAAAATGCTGTTATCTCAGGTTGTTGACACTGCTCCTATTTTGGTCTAGTCTCCCATGTACTCGTTTGACATAAACAAATAATTAAAAACTGAAGTAAACACTAACATAAACATAAAAATAAACCCTGTAAACGAATAAATTAATATTTAGTTTTCTTACATTTATATAATAATAAAATGTAACGCTGCAGTCTATGAAGAATATTGGGTTCATTACAAGGTAGAGATGCCAGGTTTTTCCTCCGATTGAAGGATATCCACTTACCCAAGAGGATTGATGGATGAACACTAGGTAGGTCTGCAGTTCTCACTGGGCCATATATGGGTCTTCATAGATTAAACAATTTGTCTGTCACAGATGGACTTGAATTCGGAATCTTTAGCATAGCAACTCATCGCTCTACCAGTGAGATACCCCGCTCCCATCTTTGTATGAGGCTAATCTAATATTTAAATTTCACATGTATAGAATTTATATTTCAGTTTTAAAATTATATTGTATATATTACTCAGTAAAAAGCCATACGGCATAATCTGGTGTGTATATATGTATATATATATATAGACATATATTGTAATTGTAATTTATTTTATTTCTATCTATTACAACAAATACAAATTATGATGTATAGTTGACCGAATTACCTGATAGCAATTATCTAAGTAAAATAAATAAATAAATTAATTATCTAGTAAAATAAATACAATAAATAGTATTCTAAAGCTGTAAACATTTTTATAACATGATGGCTTCTTCAGAAATACCTGTACATCTTTCCATTCTATAATTCTATTCTATTTTTCACCGACTAAGTTTATTTTTATTTTCCGGATGAAATGTTTCCGACTTCATTGCTGCCGTCATCGAAGCACTACGGAGACTCTTAACCCTATATGGGTTTCCCCTTGTCAGCGCTTTCTTGTAGAAAATAGTTCTCTACTAGAATTACTAAAAGATCTTGTAATCAGTGAGTGCTGAACAATTTATAAAATGGATTTATAGTCCTTTATGGGGATATTTAAAATTATAGTTAATATGTGATTAAAGTCTTATTATTGGCGATTTGAGATAACGTTATCTACAAATAAATTTAAATAAATAAATGAAAATAGTGAATTGCTAACTGTATACATGGTGAAAGAAACTCAGGAAGACCTCAATTGCTTGAACATTTTCACATAAGATGTATAGTAGACAGAAAAAAAAATCGGTGAAATAATCATGAAATTGAAATAAGAACATATAAATAAAGAGAAAATTTTTATAAGACAGTGGAAAGAAGAAAGAGGAAGACGGACCACGGCGATTATGAGAGGTTTGAGGGAAGGAAGAAGGAAAAATTAGGGGAAAAGACAATTAATTGGTTTGTATTCTGGCGCTCTGATTAATAAGCAATACTGGTAATAATAATAATAATACAAGCCAGATCTGAAAGAATGAAGTTTTGGGAATAGAAGAGGAGGACGCTCTAATGTGGGCGTAAACCAATATAAATATATATATATATATCGTCGCTGTCAAAACAATACCGCCTATCTACAACTTTTTATGGAAATGAGTTAGTAACGGTAACGCATTCTACTTGTTGAATTACACACTAAGATCAGCAACATGGCAGAGTGATTTATTGATACTTGTCTGCAATAGTTCTGAAAAAAATTGCCAAGTCTACAGTCTGTGTGGTTTTCATTCTCTCCTGTAAAATCGCCCAAAGTGTTCAAAGGCGGTATTATTTTGACAGCGACGATATATACCTATATATTTTTTTTTTTATTTACGAATTTATTACAACAATTGTGTATATTTCGTAAGCTGACAATGATTTCTTCCACTTTTCCCGGTCTTGGCAGTCCACTTCTGTAAGCCCTCTGGCTGCCATTCCTTCCTGCAAACCATCGTCCTCTTCTCCTCCTCTCCTTAGTAACATAGTTTACTTATACTCTTGGGCTATCGATGTTCTGACATTCTCATTACATAGCCGTACCAGCTCAGCTTTTTGATCTCAATAGTGAAAAATATTGTGGGGTTCCTGTACTTTTTCTCTGATCACGTGATTAGGGATGTGCTGGAGTTTCGATGTACCACAACTACGTCTCCAGTAGTCTAACTCCATCGCTAGGAGTTTTTTTTTTCTAAGTTGGTAGTGATGGTCCATGTTTCTGAGCAATATAATGCCACACTTTTGACAAAGGAGTGGTAAAGTCTTTTCTTTGTAGACATTTGAACTTCCTTACTCTATAATATATATTCACAATAAATATTTATTTGAAAAATCATATATTTGTTATTTGTTCATTTAAAGTCACTTTATGCTGCTATGGCTAATTGTACGAAAATCATACATTTGGCACACAGTGTAGTTATGCTTTTCTTTTGAAAACCACCCCTAAGGAATTTGCATGGAAGTGTGGATGGAGAAACCTCCCTTTGAAGGCAGTCCTAGCTGTTTTCATCTCTCTGTAGTAGATCCCTGCTCCAGAGACGTTTCAGTCTCCTTTTTGGATTCTGTGGCAATGTAATGTTTTTACTTGTATGTTTTAAGTTGGGTTTCCAACAAGTCATGAATTTGTAGTTTTTCTTGATTGTATCATTCTCGAGTAGTATGAAGATACGGAAAACAGTCCACTTTCTACACTAGTACTCTTTCCACATCTTTACCCTGATTTCTTCTTCTAATATTTTTTCAATCCGTCCAATTTGATTATGTCATGTAAATAAATATTAACAAGTATCAATCGAACTGTTGTCTGGTGCGTTGATGCCTAATTAAATAGTTCTTAACTCGTGTTCAGGAGCTTACAGTTCTTGCTCAAGTTCTTAAGTAAACTCCTTATTTACGACACAACTTTGACATTAATTGTATTTCAGAAGGTTACGTATGCAAATTAGGTCAGGTCGTCATGTGGTGAACGTCCTTGAAGGTACTGTTAGACCCTTATAAGGTTGAGGAACGGGTTCTCAGATCCCTGGCCCCATCATCTGTTCTGTTCTCATGACATTTATATTATCCTAAACTCTGTTGTCTAGTTGTCGTATGTGTCAACTCATTACGCGTATTTGCTTTTCAATGGCCTTCTAAAAGGGTTGTTAGACCTTGTTCGATGTCAATAGTTTGTGAATTGGATCTTTAGGCTGTCAACTGTAACTTATAAAAATATTTTAAAAATAAATTAAAATCTATTCTTTTATCTTTCTTTCTCCGTTTGGGTCTTCTGGGGTCCAAGAGTCAATTTCATTGTTATAATTGTTAGTTCTCTTTTCTTCCTTCTTATATTTTTTGTCAGCTGAATTCTTGTCTTATGAATTTTTTTTGTTGACCAGAACATAACTTTCAGTTTATGTTTATTTTCAATTAATTATGTAAATACTTAATGATTCTTATAGTGCAGCCTCTGGGCCAGGGGCTATTTCTGTACACATCTGTTGTTCTTTTAGGACCTGAACCCAGAATAAAATTACTTTTCTATTCTATCTTCTTCTACTCATCAGACCATTTTTGAGCTACGTTTTATTTTTCGTCCGACCCCTTTTTCTTCTCCCTTCAAACTGATATTCATAACAATGGATGAGTATTGACTATCAGATATTATATTTTTAAAGGTATCCATTTAAAAAGGATTTTTTCGTAATATCTGCATCTCTGTATGGACCATCAACTTAAAAAATTCTAACAGAAAAAGAGAACAATTTTAGCGCCCAAAACCAAAAGTGAATAACTCCAAAATTAAAAAATTGACTTTTTCACATTTTTATCTAGTTTAGTCAAGCATCCTCCCGAAACATGTTCAGAACCGGGCTAAACTCATGGAGACAAATGCAACAAAGTTTCCTGTTAAAGGAAATTGCTTGACTAAAGAAGTGAAAAATGTGGAATCGTCAAATTCTGAGATTTTGGAGTTACTGCTTTTGATCCTTAACGCCTCAAATATCAGTTTTATGTTAGTTTTTGATATTTTAGAAAACGAAATGTCGAAATTCAATTTAATTTGTGGCCTATATACCACCTCTTTTGATTCTTGTTCCACTAATCACCTAAAAAATTATATATTGTTTGATATTTTTATTTCATTAGATTATTATTTTTATTAGCCAATCAGTGTTTCATGTACCACTGTACGGGATATTTCTTTCTTTGGTGTAACTAACTCGTTTTATGACAGAAAATTGCTGACCTTTCATAAGACCTTTGACGTGCCCAAAGATGCGTAGCACAAGGTCTCTGTAACGAAGGTAATGAACCAAGACTTTTACCAATAATCAGTCTGCAACAAATAATCATCCATTTATTTTCCCAATTAACTTTTGCAAATTACCAATAAATTTTATAAATTTATTTATTTTAATTTTAAATTAATGGTTCAAAAATATTCCCGTAATTGCTGATACATTCTTAAGTTGACTACTCAAGGTTTATTTGATTTTACAAAACATTTGCAAGTAACACTAATTCACATCAATTAATTCTTCTACATAGGGATAAGTAGTGTGGATTTCTGAATAAGATGCAATTTAAAAAAAAAATAATACAAATAAAATTTATTGTTAAAATATTAGAACTCTAAAAAAAAAACAACATAAATTGAGACTTTAGGCCATCAGGTAACTCGGAGAAAATAGCTATAATTACTAAAATATCTTGTAATCAGTGATTGTTCTATAATTTATAAAAGATATTTTATTACCTCAATTCTTGGCAATATTTGGGGATAAAAAAGACAAGGACACACGGTCACCTGTGGTCTAGTGTTTAACGCAACAAACTACTAAGCCCAAGATCGCTGTTTCGTAGCCCGGCAGGTGGCCCTAGTATTTTTTCAAGTGAGTAAAAAATCCTTAGTTACGCCGTCCTTCGGAAGGGGCGTTACACGGGGGTCCCGAGCCTGTACGATATCCGTTACTCGTTAAAAATCCCTATCCTAATTAAGCCTGGATAGGCAAAATTAAAAGGCCCCACTGTAGCATCGTCCGATTAGCCTTAGCAGCATAAAGTGACATTAAATGAACAAACAACAAGACAAGGACACGGATATTGTATACGGTTCGAATCTTCTTTAATATTATTGAAACATCGTCTGTCACATGTGGTGTAGTGAAAAAACTAGTTACTTAGTGATTTACTGTTATTTGACAGACTTAAGTTTGTCCTTTATCCAGTTCCGGTTATTTTCTGAGTTACGATTTAACCGTAACTGTTCCTATCAGCGTATCTATATTTCATGAAATTGCCGGAAATAAGGTCAGATGTTTTAATGATGTTCGAACCCATCAGATGGGAGGCCTACTTTTCCAGCGATGCACCTTGAATATCGATCTTATTTCTTCTCCCTCCCATCTTCCAGATTAAAGCTTTCCCATAGCTTAAACTGCTTGAGTATCCCATGAATTTCTAATTTAATAACCGTTCCCATTTTGGCCCTCCGACTCATTAAATTAAGCGGTGAATTGCCCCATTCCCTGGATCATTTGAGCCGTTAAGGCATTAAGGATTGCGGTTCTTTGGCTATTAGCGTTATGTACTCAGGCTAATTACTTTGTGACAGTCTAATTATTTAGTTTTAAGTTCTTAATTACCGTAATATTATCTAATGTTTTGTTGGTTTTCCATCCATAGATAGCGTAACTGTTGATGGTTAAAAAAATAGAGATTGATTTTACTCCTTAGTGCGGTTGTTTCTTCATTTATGCTGCTATCGGACGATGCTACAGTGGGAGTTCTAAATTTTGCCTATCCAGGTATAATTAGTACAGGGATCTCTAACGAGTACCTGAGATCGCAGAGGGCCGTGAACCTCAATTTTACCCCACTTCCGAAGGTAGGTATAACTAAGGATTTTTTACTCCATTTAAAAAACTGTTAGGGCACATGCCGGGCTGTGGACCCGCGATATTCGCCGTAATAGAACATGCTAGACCGCGTGTGACTCTTCACGCCTTACTAATTATAACTACTACAATGTTCATATAAAGATTAATTATGTTTTGAGAAATTTGGAATAGTTGTGTTATAAGGAGATATATCCTATATCCTAGGTATCTCCTTAACCAACTGGTATTGAATGGTTCCTTCTATTCGTGTTAAAGAGGTTTTTCAAAGGTCGTGTGATTTAAAAACCGCCTGGTAGTTTCGAATGATTTCTTTTCTGATTTTATTATTCCATTTCCTCAAAAAATAAATAAATAAAATAAAATGAAAATTTTAATGATTTAAATGCCACATGAAATAAGCTTCTGCTGCTGGCAGATTTCATTTAATTTTTAGTAGCGGGGGATGGAGCCTTTGGGATCTGGTACCCTCCTGGGGCTCATCCAGCCTCTACAAGGTACCCACCTAGGTACACTTAGGGGGAATACCTAGGTTAAACTTAAATCCGTTATCCTAAAATAGTACAGTCTCTATCATGTATTAAACCCAAAACCCTTCATAGGTTGTTGTGGTAAATGTTTGTTTAATATATTTTGCGCTTCTCCTAAATGTTAATTTTGTAGTACTAGATTTTAATTTAATCCAGATCCATATTCGACCTATATTTATGTAGTTAAAAAAAAGCAAATGAGGGAATAAATATATTTAGTATTATGGAGAACTACTCAACATTAATTAAGACGATTTTTATGTTTTAATTGTTACCTCCCTTTCTAATGTTTATTAGGCTGCCTTCATTAATCAACCAGAATATTTTTTGTGTGCCAGTATGAAGGTCCCTCTCTAATCTGTTTTCCTTCTTGTCACGTAGCCACGATAAACATCGCTGTTTCAGTCTAAACATTCCTCATTTTGATAATGTGTCCATGTTCATGCACGTGTACTTGTCATATTAATTAGTTATTCTGAATATAACGTACATATACGGGCATTTGCATCTTTGTAAAAAGAAACCGTTGTCTAGAAAGCGGAGGACTAGAAGATAGCTTCTTGAAATTCGCCTTGCAAGAACATTAGGAAGAAGATACTGCCAGTTAAGGAGCTGGTGCGTGCCTATTTAACCTTGACCATATCCGCTCCCTGTTCACCCCATTTCAACTCTCTAGAGATTTCCTCGGCCATGTGTCCACAGCAGTTAGGACTCCGGAGATAGGAAGAATAATCTCCCAGGAGCACGTTTATGAGAGAAAGGAAGGACATTTTTGAGGACTCTTTTATCCTGTGCAAGATCTGGGAGAAAACTGGGTTTGCAACCGTGTCCGAACGCAATGAGATTTCTATTTTTCGGAGCTACTGATCTTTCTATTTTACCAGGATTGCAACGGCGGTTTCCATTTATAATTTTTAATTTTAGTGGGTCGTTTAAGGATACTGTAACAATTACTAGACAAACGCTCTAATCTCCCAATTAACTACAAAAGACCCTTATACATGACTAAGCCAACGAATTCCTTTCGTATCCAATCCTTCGTAAAATCCTCAATGCTCCTTATTTACGAATAAAGTCATCCATAATGACCTCAATGTCCCATTTCATACTGATTTGGCCCGAACCATTGCCGGATTTGAGGACCATGGTCCCCCTAGAGTTCTCATTACTTGATATTGACCTGAATTTTAGTTGGTTTTCAACAAGAAAAAACACTTTTTACACAACAAAATTATTCATTGTATCGAATGTTTTCTCAATGGGTGCATCCAAAATCGGCGATTCCGAACCCTTTTATGTTTTTCATTCACATATAGATAGCTACCGCTCCGATCAAGGTGCTTATTTTATCCATGTTATTGTTTTCTGACCTCAGTTGTCTTAAATTAAAAATCTACATTTGATATATCTTCATTCATATATGGATCGTATACATTGATAACAAATTCACATTGACCTATGGCCTCCCTGAAAATTCTCCTAGATCCGCCAGTGGCCCGAACCCGATCCCAGTCTTTTCATTAAAAACTTTATCCCACTCTAACCTGGATACTTTTTCAACCCATGATAATCTTCCGAGGCGACTGAAAAAGAGATGGCCTCGTGACCTATGTTGAACCTTTATTTGAGTACTATCACTGGTCTTTATCCATGCCATTATGTATTATTATGTCATTCATTTACTTGTCTTACTAATATTATAAATGTGAAAGTTTGTATGTTTGTCTCTCTTTCACGCGAAAACTACAGAACGGATTTGGATGAAACTTTACAGTAATATAGGTTGTACATCAGAACAGGGCTATAGCAAGCGCGGATTTAGGGGGACGCACGAGGGCACGTGCCCCTCCCCACCCCCGACAGTTTTAGAGGTACTGTGGAGAATCCATTATAGTTCATAATTAAAGGAAAATAACATGATCATAGTTGTTAAAATATCAGAAAGAACAAGAGTGAAACTATTTGTTTTGATATACTACTAATCTTACTAATATTATAAATGTAAAAGTTTGTCTGTTTGTCTCTCTTTCACGCAAAAACTACTGAACGGATTTGGATGAAACTTTACACAGTAATATAGGTTATACATCAGAATAACACATGGGCTATAGCAAGCGCGGATTTAGGGGGGGGGCGCACGGGGGCAGGTGTCCCCCCGACAGTTTTATAGGAACTGTGGAGAATCCATTATAGTACATAATTAAAGGCAAAAAAGGAATTTAGCATCTTGAAATTTGCAGATAGGTCCTTTGTATGATTTAAGAAAGAAGTTTAGATAATTCCACCCTTATTATAATAAGGGTTCAAAGGTTGTATTGAATCCGTCAGTTTTAAAGTTAGACATCTGAAATTTTGTACGAATAACCTATAGTGAAAAAGATTAAATTATTTATTATTTTAAATTATTGTTAAAAAGCACTGTCAAGAAACTTTATGCGGTAGTCCAAATTCTATGCGAGCGAAGCCGCCGGCAAAAGCTAGTATTGTTATAATGCAGTTGTAAATTTCATTGAATAAATTAATAAAAAAGAAAATTTATTAGGTATATTCATTTTACTAAAAACATTAAGTTCGTAATAGCTTAGAATTGCAACTTAATAAACAAACATGCGTAAATATATACATCAGTAGAATCTTTAAAAAATGTATTGGGTTATTTGGAAAATAATGATTTATTTTATGTTTTCTTTATCTTCTTTCACTGACTTATTTTTCTTCAAGATTCATGCCTCCCTCCCAAGATTTCTGAAACCACCTTCGAAGAATGCAATCCCTTATACTGCCTTCCCCAAACTTCCTTGATAATTTTGCCCGTTTGGAACCTATCATAATGATCCTAATCCTAATTATACTTGGACAGGCAAAATTTAGGTTCACACTGTAGCATTTTCTGATCAGCAGTATCACCATAAAGTGGTATTACATGTATAAAAAAATAAATATACTAACGTAGCAATTCCATCAAGATTGGCCGTCGAGTGGAAATACCAAAATATTGAGTAATCACTATAGTTGAGATGTACATTCATTCGACTGGAGAAATATCCCAGTAACTACGCCCATAATGAGTATCTTCCGTAATCAATTCCATCATTGTCGAGAGTCGAATCGATGCCGATGGTGTTGCATTGCGAGTATCAGGGGTTGCAAAATAATTGGCACCTTGTCAAGAGGAAACTCCAGGAAGGATTTGTATTTCCTATTCCACTGTCAGGAATTAATATAGCTGTTCAAATGCCTTGTTGCGTCATTAATGACTATGAGTGACGTGACATTGATGTATGAACTTGTGAACATTATTAAAGGCAATGAAGTAAAACATTTGCATGAACCTATGTATGTATGTAAACAACCTACTAAGCCCAAGATCGCGGGTTCATAGCCCGGCAGGTGGCGCTAGGATTTTTATAGGGAATATAAAACCCTATGCTATGTCGTCCTTCGGAAGGGGCGTTAAATGGGCGTCAGGAGTCTGTACGATGTCAATTTAGAGCTCCCAATGTAGCATCGTCTGATTAGCCATGGCAGCATAAAGTGACTTTGTATGAAATAAAACCAATTTTTGATTTGTTTCATTAAGAATTACTAGTGCTGTGTATCTACAGCACAATAATCTACATTACTGTCTGATTGTCTTATTTTCTACTTAGTAAAATTGCTTATGTAAAAGGAACTTCGATTTGTATTGTCATAAACTCTTTTTCTTAGCGATTTCTTTGATACGAAGAAAATGGACAACGTTAAATATTATAGACTTGGGTCTTTCTACTTTAGTACTACCAGTTCCTTGTTGGTAACCGGTTATTTTCTGTCAACTAGGTTATTTTTCAGCAAATGAATAAATCAGACAATTATTATATATATGTATGGATAGGTTAGTTTTCTTTTCTACACTAGTAATTGACAATATTAAATTAACAATTTTAAAATAATAGTTAAAATTACCAATTTTAAAATAACTAAATAGTATCAGTACTTCAATGTACATTTTCTGTCATTATTCCTGACACTTTTTGGTTTTGAATTAAGGGATGTTTCTCCAACAAATCAATTTTGAGAATGATTGCAGATCTGTATAAACATATGATTATTAAATAATTAAAAACAGTTACTTTTCAACTTGTAAACCGCCGCATTTAAAGAAAGTTTCAGAATTGGTTTTTAAATCGCAGGAAAATAAATATTGTATTGACCTGTTTTAATGTTTTCTACTTATATGTTAGTTGATAGTGATTAATGTAAAGTAACCTGCCTAGGTATAAAAGTAACTAAAAGTAGCTCACTAAAAAGTAACTGGTGTTCCTTAGTTTAAAAGATCCTTAGAACTTTCCGCTTGTGTTCTTTTTGGGCCCTTCGATGTCGAAGAGCGTTGAACCATCATGACAATATCATTGGTCCTTCTCTTTGAGATGTCGTCATGATGGTCCTAAAGGTGACTCGAAAGTAATCCGGATGAGACCTTCGGGACTTGGTCATCAACTAGTCAATTACCGAAAACGTGTTCCTTGCCTTAGTTCCGTTATCCTCGTGCGGTCGTGTCGAGAAACTCATTTAGCATTCTACCTTAGGCCAATCCATTACGTCCTTCTATATCTCTCCCGTTCTCGGCTGTTGGGACTAATGAAGAGATAGCCAAACTTCAGCGGCATTTACCAAAACCGACACAATGCCAGAGACTTGATGCATTCGCCATAAACCTTATCTTCTTTCCAACCATGACATAACGGATTTCTCCTCTATTCTGACGCCCCCGGCGATGCGTTCTTGTCATAAGCTTTCCTTTTCCTCACGCGACCTTCTAGGTCCCTCTTTACCAATTCAGATTTTTTGTTCTGAAAAAGGAGAAAATGCATACTTGTCTTAAGACCGAAAACGATTCGGGTTTTGCCAAACTGAAAGTGAAAGTGTGCCCTCCGCATGCAAATAAACATCGCGTGTTCCTTGTGGGATATCCTTTTTCTGACAACATCGAGCATCTTATGGATATGCTTTGGCAGTATGCCCACGGTATAATCAAAACTCAGAATGTTAATTCGAAATGTAGAACCAGTTCTGCATTAGCTCTGTCATTCGCTCAAAGAGAAAACTGATTATCGCTTTAGGTAGTTTCCTTGTATTCACGCAATACCTGAATACATTTAGCCAATATAAACCAACAATATATTCTTCATATTCATAGTATGTGTGCTAATGTGCATACAATTTTAAAATTAACACTTTAAGAAGGAGAAACATCGAAACTAGATATTATTTGAAGTTGCGAATATTTTAATTTGTCATCATTTGTTGAAATAAAATGTCCAAATCATATATATATAAATATTTTATTTTTTGTTCTTTCATAGTAAAAGTTTATCTTCAAAATTTTTAGGCATAATTTATAACCTAACCTTTGCTATAAACATTTCAGGGAAGCTTTCGCCACTTCTAAATTTATGAAAGCATTAATATTGAATGAGTGTGTTTTAATGCTTCTTTCCTAATTAGTTTGGCCAATGAATGGATCCTTATGAAATTACCAGTCTTCAGAGATTCTCTTTTTATACCTTTATAAAATTTATGATGTTTCTGTGTCGGCTCTTGAATATCTCTTTGTACAGGCTGTCCATAGTAGTTTATAAGTATAAAAAAGAATTAATAGATCGTTATTGATTTTTGTATGTTGAATGAAGTTTAGCAGTGCAATTGAATGTAAGAGGGGAATTCAATCAACTAGTGTTATAATGTTACTGTTGATACCCGAAGATGCTTACATTAGGAACATGTGGAGCCATCTGATAAATGTCGCAACGAACCAATAGAGCGGGTACGGACCCTATAACCTTATGGTACACCACAGAAAGGGTTGGGGACAAAGGTTGCGTGCCCTGTCTAGGTTAGCTCTATAGATGTTTACACGAGGCTGTGGGGAGTGCTATTTACTGCTACTCGTACCCAAGCATCTGGTCCCATAACTGCTAATAGCGATCCTTAATAGCCACTTATGGGTCCCTTCGTTAAGCGAAGCTCTTGTATAGGGAGGAGCATGGTTGATTACACAGGCCATGGTTTGTTTCGCTGCGATAATTGTTGTTTGGTTGAGAGCGTAGAGTGATTTAGGTTTTTTGTTAGTTTATGAAGACTTGAGGGGAAAAACGAGGTAACTTACTTTTTCCTAGATGTTCAGAAAAACCAATTTATCGTGGAATTGGTGTCACTATTATATATAAGGTTTATGTGAAGTGTAGATCCTGTTAATTTGACAATGAAGAGGATTTTTGAGGGGCTCGGAACCCATCTCGTGGAAGACATTTTAATTAGTTTTCCCATTTACGGATATACTTTTTCATACTTGGATTGGCGTTGGGAAGAGTTATTGCTTATATTACAGCTCAATTTCAAGCCCAGAGCAACGAAAACGACACGATTTCGCTTCCCCCAAAATGGTTCTCTGGACAAAATTCGACTTAACACTACTGTAGGATTAGAAGAAGTTCTTGAATCGTGGATTCCTTGGATTCCTTAATGGATTGAATCGGTAATATTTTTTTAAAATCAAGTAACCGGTTGAGTATGTTTAAAATATCTTCCTCTTTCAAAAGGCTTATCTACAAGAAATTAGTACCTTCATAATCAAGAAAAGGGTATCATTTCATCTCTGAGGGAAGAAAAAATTGCAAAAGGATGCAATTTCAGTGAAATTTAAGTGCTTGTTGTAAATAGTATGGGAAGGATCGGAGGTTTGTCGGTTTTCTTATCTCCTCTAAAGTACCACTTTCTTTAAGAGGCCGGCGTCAGTTTTTTTTCTCCTCCCTTTTACCAAGTACGCCACAGTCTGGACGGATAATAATCCTTCCATGATCCAGGAAAAATGGTACTTATTCCGCAGGTAGCCTGTTTGATGTTAGGCGTAGTTAAAACTGCGACAAGTGACGTCCTATTACGCCACGATCTTATAGTTTTTCTAATGTATAAAATTGTAGTAATTAGAAAAAAAATTAGCCTGAAAATTTACCTCAATAAAACAAAGTGACAGCTTATTTGAGAATGACTCATAACCAGTGTTGGATAATACAAGATGAGTAATTTCAACAGGAGAATTGAATAATTTCCTGTTATATGAGAAGGCTAATAAAATCTTCATTATGTGCTAAGTAACAGGAAATTATGCCAGATTCTAATACCAAAATGTGTACATGTTCACTTGATGAAATATCCTAGTAACAGCCTAATTTATAAACAACAGGCTAGCTAAGATGACATATCAAGCTAAGGTTGATAGAAGGAGATTCAGAAGACGAACCTGACATACTTGGGAAGATGCTGTTAAGGAAAGCTTCCCAAAGAGAAGCCTGAAATGGAATTGAAGAAGAGAAATGGTAGAGGATCATACAGTGTGGTCCTGTTCAGAAGGAAACCTCAAACTGAATGAGTGGCAAAATGGATGGACTATGATGATGATGAAATATTCTAGGTTATAGTGTTTTTTAAGTTATTAGGAACAAAATGGATGGGGTCAATATAGGTTTGACAGTGACGTAGAAATAACGTGACTTCACTTATGAAGGTGGCAAAATGCGGAATAAGGACCAAAGAAAGGTTTCCTTCAGAGCTTCCTGGAGTGATCTATTAAAGCGTTATGGGAATAGTCCGTTAGGCTCCATTGGTCTCAAAATGATGAAATAAAAAACGAACATTTTGTTCTCTTCCTGTTCATGTCACTCCGAAATGAAGATTAATTTTCTGATATAGTTGGAATCGCCTTGGGTTAGTGTGGGATTTTACTTTCCCCACGCATAGCCTTTTCATGCTCTGTTACCTCTTCGAAATTAACCTTATATAAAATTATGGTCTCGTTTTTTTTTTTTTTTTTTTCATGATAAGAAGCATAAATAGTTGAATCGTGTATAGGCGCTGCTATGAGCAGGTCGTGCATTTACCGTAAACCTAGCTGCAGATAAACCGTTTCCGCTTAGGAAGGTCTCCTGTGGTACGTTCTTGTTTCGAAAGGGCCATTTCCTCGATTTGACTGACCCGTTTTCTTTTCTTCAGTCGTGTTTTACTGGCCACTAATGCCCATCTCCGGGTTACTGCGGTTGCATGATGGTGGAGTTGATTTATGGCACATGAAAAGTGTAGTAAGAAGTGTAAAGAAAAAACTCCCGCTTTCCAGAAGCGGTAATAAAATATTTTGTTTGCGTTTAATTAGAGTAAGGGATATTTTTCACACTGAATTAAAAGTACATTAATTATCTATACAAATGCAACTTATAGAATGTTTAAAAAAAACACATTTATTTAAATTTAAAAAAATGTTGCTAGCACCCAATACAATTGAATAAATAAAGTTTCATGTCCATTTCTTATTATACTCATAATCCACTAAGTCATGATGAGAAAAACGGCAATAAGTGCCGAATATTTTTTAATTCTACCCGAAGCATTCTCTACTCCAAAATTAAACATCGTTTGTTTTGATGCTCTATGTTCTTTGTTATCGTTTGTTTGCGTGGTGGGTAAAATTTAAATTAAAATCGTATTGATCACATCATTTTTTTTAAACCATTCTAATTTTAATATTCTGATTAATATTGTCTACTGTTGGTGTATTTATTTTTTTATAATACTGATTCAGATCGGACAGTTTTCTGTTCTTGTATTCCCTCTCACGTAATTTTCCATTACTTATGAACCTTGAATGAATTTTGGACGATTTCCTCTGGGAAATATCGAGCCTGCTCGTTATCGAAGAGCCTTAATCCAGGAAGTGGGTCAGGCAATCGATACAAAACCATAAGGTCGGAAGGTGATCGGAATAAGACTCGATTACGATTAGGCCCCCAAGGCCGACGATTGTGCGGCCTGGCGGTGGCGTCATACAAGGCCGACCCTATTGCAGCCAATTCCATGCTGCAGATATATTGTTGTTGGCTATCTCTGACAATGGACTGTCCTTTGCAGGTGTTGTCATTCTTTCTGCAGAGATCTGGCGTGGTCTATTGAAGCGGCAATTTCGTTTCGATTGTTGTAACGACCTTCCTTGGCGACGAATCGCGATGGTATGTCGTGTCCTTAAAATGACCTTGGGTAGAATGATTGATGTGACCATAATTTGAGGACAGTTTGAGGTTTTCATGATTTAATATTAAATCATCTTGTTATCTTTTTTTTTTTTTTGAACATGAATAATTTAGTCGTTTCGGTATCTGTAACACAGTCGCTTAGAGCTGTCGCAAGCTTCAACTTTTCATTTGTTTCCGTATTAATATTCTCGAAAAGAAAAACAATTATGGGAAATCTGTATAATCGGCAATGATTTTATTGAGATAAATTTTTATGCTTGAAATGAGTTTTTGCGTATATGACAACACCATTTTAAGGCAATAACTACGAGAATGACATGATTCAGCTTACCTTATTGGAATTAACTCATTATGAAAAAAAATCAACTTAACCACTTAGTTACTGAGCCTGCAGATATAATTTATTTTTCTTGGCTGTAATGGCAGTAATTGCAAAATTCTTTAACATTCATAAATGTAGGAAATCGTTAGCTCTTTGTCGACTTCATTAGGATTCTTTTAGTTTACTTCTTGTTGCTTCATTTATATTAGGACTATATAACCCATTCATTCGTGTACAAGCGTTATTCAAGACATGGAGTACAGTTTCCGTTCCAGTGTGATTTAGGTTAGGTAAGCTCGTAATGTTGCATTGCACAATAGTTGAATAGTTGATGCATACGGGTTGCTCTTTTCTCCTATTAAAAAAAAAAATAGTTTAGCTTCGACGCTAAGACTGGTGTATCGTATCGATTTATTATGGACGATGGAGGTACCCTTTCTCCCATGAATCAGCCACTATAGGCCCTCGTGTGCTTGGCCCATTCAGTGGTTTAATATCAGCCGGTGTTGGGAGATGTAGCGTTGGTCATGCACACGCTTCTTTGTATCTTCATGTATGGCGTCCCTTTCATTTTTCTTCCATTGATGTAACACGAAAAAGATGGAAGTTTTGGAAACTTAGTTGAATTCGAATTATTAATTCTTACTGAAAGCAGTATCGTGGAATTCACTTCATACATGCACCTTATCTACTTACCGCACGCTAGCAGTACAACAGGTGACCTGAGGAAGTGAGTAAAAAATTCTTGGTTTGGTCACCGGGAAGAAAGCAAAAACTCGGGGAAAGAATGGTAGAAACGAAGTAAAGAAAGGAATAGTTACAACGGACGTAGTCCATAGTTACTCGATCGTAAAGAAATAAAAAAATATGATTAGAAATGTTTTCCAATTTTCCTGAATTCCATATTTAATTTCACGTTTCATGATTTTTTTTTTTAAAATTCCATTTTCGAATGTAATCAGTCAAACGATGGTTCATGTAAAATGTAGTTGACTTAAAATATTATTTGTATTTACTGCTCTTGTTAGCAACCTAAAAGAACTTTTCAACAACAATTCTATCTGATCACCTAATAGAGATTTAATATTTTTCCTTCATAAATTTCCGGATGTTTCTCGTTGTAATTACTTTCTTCACAACTCAAAATAAGAAAACTTTAACACTACAACCCATTTAGGAGTCTACTGCACAAAGGAGACACTGCACTGTTTCTAAGACAACGGTTAAATAGGGGTTTTTCAAAGATTACCGATCGACCATCAGATATTCCCCCACTTTATAGAGACTGGGTGAGCCCCAGTAAGGGTCTGTCGATACCTCTGAGCCCATCAGACTCAACGAACTGAATTACTTCCTTACGAATTTTAGTTTTTAAAATAATTAAATAAATATGTATATGATAAAATAAAAAGTTCTGACAAAAAAATAAATTCTATTCCTCAAGGTATGTGTTTCTGTATTTGTTTCTTTTTTCATTTGCATCATTATCACTTGCGGCCTTGGCGTTGAGAGTAAGGAAGCTTATTGCTTGTGGGTGCTCTAAGATTTAAAAAAAAACAAGACAAGTGTTGGTTAAGGTTATTCAGAGGCCGGAATTCGCCAATTCTGGTTGTAAAACAGCCTTGCGCTTTGAAACAGCTCCGTTAATAAAACTCAAGTGTTATTTTGCGAATAGAAAATATTGTTGGACGTCGGGATCATTTCCCTTCAGACGAGTTATCTTATCGATCCTAGATAAGTCTCTAGCAGGTAACGAATTGATACCCAGCTAATCGATATCGGCTCCATTGGAGTTGAGATTACCGAACTCACCCGTTCCTAGAAGCAATGATAACGAAAATGGTCTTTCATCTCACCGGAGCCCTGTGGTCTATGAGTTGCCACAGCCTGTCGAAATATCTTCTACTCCAATTTCAGCAATTACCTTCAATGCCGTTTCAGTCATTACCAACCTGAATTGCCGTAATACCTTTGCGTTACCAACATGTGAATGTGTTTTTGCTTTGTGGATTTATGAGTTTTTTCTTTCGAACTGCAATTAGATTTCATAACGTGACTATTATTGTTAAACACTCACTGATTGAAAGTTAAATATTTCATTCCAAGTGCATGTCCTTTTCTTTCATTCTGTTAGTAGAAGATTGTTGTCTTGTGTTTGTGGAGTGTAAAAATTCAATATAGATTTAGTTGGGATACATCACATGTCCCGTGGATTGCTTATAAATATTAAAAATAAAAAGTAAAATGATCGCTAAGATTGAGGTGGTATGCGGAGTTGTATGTTTTAGTAATTGAAGGGGAAGCGGATAACTCCAAAATTTCAAAAATAAAAATTGACTTTTTCGCTAGTTATTTCTAATGGTGTAAGCCCTGTTCTGAACTTAAGTTTCGGGAGCATAAAACACTCTAAACATAAATCTGGAGTTATCCGCTTTTTATCCTAAAAGCCTCAACTATTCTTCGGTCATGTTATGCAGCTATCTCCGGAGGCTATTTTGAATTAGTTTATTAAATTTCGTTGTAAATATTTATGTTGCATCAGAATCCTCTAGAAAAATCAGTCACTTGACAGCAGACAATAATAGTCTTGCATTCATCATTCTATTAACATGTCTCTATGCACTCGCATTATTCTGTTGCTTACTGACTTGAAATTAATCATCTGTTGAATGTAAATAACAATATATTGATTATATTTTGTTTTCCTCACTAAACTGGCAAAACACTTATGATCGGCATATAAAAACATTTCAGAGTTTCCTATAATTAAGAGATTAGGTTTGGCACTTGAAGTACCGTCTAAGATTAGTTAAAATCATATCCGATATTAAAAAAAAAAATGATTTATTTCCCTGTTCAATGAGTTGTTGATAAATATAATATAATAATTTTATGCTGAAAAAATATAAAGAACTGATCCATTTCTCCGTTATTAATTGTTATCTCGTCAAAGTTTTTCTCTTCTCGGTAGTAACGATAACTGTAAGTCTTATCATTGTCTCAAAATTTCAAGTATTTACGTCTTTTCCGGATGCGTCATATGTCTCATCTTCAAGTGCAAACTTTCTGTCGATTTTATTTTATTCTGCTTTTCCAATCTTGCAGCTATTGTAACGTCATCACCCGTGGTTGCTTCTTTAAGAGTCCTGGTTTTTTTTTCCTGTGGTATTCGTATCATACCCAGATCGTGAAGGCGATGACGCGAGTGGCAATCATACTCTTACAATCATCGCTGGATCGAGATTAAGGTTGCGTCATTCGCACCTTTCACATGCTATGGTGAATAGCACAATCCATCCAAGGAGGAATCTTGTTTCTGGTTATTGTGCTGGGATAGAGCTATACAGTTATGTGCTAAGCATGACTTAACCAAAGGTGCTAATGCATCTGGATAACTGTTTTTGGAGTTTATAGTTTAACTGTTTTTAATTCTGAAAAATAGGAACATTAGATAATATCAATCAAGCATCACCTCCTTTGGTTTGGTTTTTATGTTGAGGCGTAAAAAATATTAGTCATAAACGGATAACCTTGTATGGAGTGGGGTAGTGTGTAGAACGCTAAGTTCCTAAGTTAAAGTTCGGTCACTATTAAATCTAATAACGGGCATAGTTCGACCCTGTGTGATCTATAGACCCTTCTTGTACTCACACTGCTAAGTGGGTACCATTAATTAAAAGGGAAAATCTGGCTTTTGACTGAAAGCCAAATCACCACGCGCAACTGTTGACTTATTCGTCCTTCCACTGAGAATGGTACAGGTTTTTCTTTTAGGATTTGTGAATAACTTGATATGTATTTTAACTCTTATGGTCAGTCCTTAAGGTAATTGTGGTAACAGTTGGTAGACAGTAGGCTAGTAATAATTTTAGTATTAATTTTAAGTAATAATTTGAATACTAAGTTTTAAACAAACTACAATAAGATGTTATCATTGATTTATAAATGTTCTATTTTGATATAGAATTCTAAAAAGGGAGGTTAATGTTTTTTTTTTTTACAATAATTACTGCAACTGAATCTGCCCCGTATGACAATATACATAACTTGTGATATCCATTTTTCGACACAATAAATTATTCTCAGTCATTCATGTGAGTAAAAAACCTTTTTCCAGTCAAAAAAATTTTTCTTTATTTAAAAATACGTTTCGACTTATTCAGTCATTTTCAATTTTCTTTTCTTATAAGTCTATTTTTATTTAATTTAAATATTTTTACTCATAAATTTGCACATTATTAACCTAAATAAAAAGAATAATCCAATAAATACATAATTATATAAAAACATGTTCTAAAATACTGAAAATAAGTATAGATACCTTTTAATAGATTGTCAATTAATTAAAATTTTCTCACTTTAATACTCACTTGAATGAATGATTCAAAAATATGCACTACTGTAACATCAACAAGAGAATTAAAATGAAATTATTCTCAGTTTAGAACTAAAATAAAATAAGTTATTAACAAAATCCGTTTTAAAACATGATTTCAAGTTATTATCGCTTAATTGTTGTTTTCATGTACATCTTAAACTTAAATAAAATTTAATAAGTATTATAATATTGATTCTGAGAAAATGCTTTACCCTAATTAATGTTGGATAATTTTATTTAAACATGTAATAATAGATATTTTGAATACAGTTGATAAATACTTACGTACTGAATACTTAGATAAATAAATCTTTATAAATGTGGATTTTAATTTATTTTTATTTTGTTACAGGTGAGTAATGTTTTTTTATCCTTCTGGTAGATAATGGTGAGTTTCTTAATATATGCTGCTATTTTTAAATAGTTCAGACGAGCGAGTTTGATTTAAAAATGCATTTAATTGTTTGCAATTTTTTAAAAAGTAGTATGAAATCAGTGATAGAGGTGAGGTTAGATTTCTTAATTATGGGCAGCTTTTATTGTTTTGTTTTTTTAATTTTGATATTTTCTTTTCTTGGAATATTTTCAATATTCCATATTTATTCCATTTTTGGAATATTTTTATCTTTCTCTTTGTTGCTCCTTCCTTTCTTCTGTCCAATTTCAATTCGAATTGTTTTTTATATTAATTGTTTTATTTTTTCTGGAAACCTATTCTAAACATTTTTTTTCTCTTTATTTTAATAAATATTTTTTGATTTCTGAATATTCTTGATTTTTTCTTTCATTTTTTTTGTCAGTCTATTACCATCCATTTTATAAATATTACCATAGCATCTTAACCTTCTTATTTTTGTTGTTTCTTCTATTTTATTCCAGAATAAATAAATACTTTATTATTATTATTTTCAGTTATTAATTCACACTAGATTACCTTCTTGTGACAGGCGGGAGGTCTTAACTATTTACCAATCGGCGCTCCAGGCCACACAGATACCTCCTTTCATCCTAAATGCCCTTCATATCTTTAAAACCGCTTGCATCAAGAAACCGCAGATGTTTGACGGTCAGCTTCTTGTGATGTTTGAAAGACCCGTGGTCCTTTCAAATTCTTCGTTCCTAAGTATCTTAGAAATTAAATCAAACTGTTAAGCAAAAAAAAATATTAATATCACTTAACTTATTTTATGGCGTTTTAGGGACTATCTTATTAACTAATTAGAATAAAGAAATCAAAATTAACTACAGATTTAATTTAGAGATTTTAGGATATATTATCTTATATATAAGGCTAGAAATCGGCTGTGGCTGATATCTTACCATGCTTAATTAGTTAACAGTCGGGGATGGATCCGTTGGTATCTGGAGACCCTCATTTCGCTCATCCAGTGTGTAAAAATTGGGTACATACTGAACCCAAAAGTATTCATGGCTTATAGTGGTATAGGTTTTGTTTTATTGCATTTTATTAAATTAAAATGGTACAACCGAGATTCAAACTTTTTTTTGTTATTGGATTTTTTTTAAAGAATAATTGATTGATATTGATATTACATCAAGTAAATCTGCTGTATGAACAAAAAAAAACACTTGCGGAGAAACTACCCATCGGTAGCACTCCAATAAAGCTCTATAGTCTCTATGGTCTCGAGGCCATCCTCTTTACAGACGCCTCGGAGGGTTATCAGGAATATTATGGGAAGCAAGTTGGGAGACTAGCGGATTCAAGTGTGTATGGAGCTTTTCATGGAAGGATAGGTATCTAGTTTGGGCCAAATCAGCAACATATGGGATATTAAGATCATGATGGAAGAGTTTGTTTGTGACATAACAAGGAGCATTGAGGATTTTACGAAGGATTTAGGATTGTAAGGATTGGATACGTGATGAATTGGATGATTTAGTAGAGTCCCAAAGCTCAACTCCAATAGTTCTCAAATAGTTCTGATAACTGTCATGTAAATGTGTCTTTTGTAATTAATTGGGATCTTAGAACGTTTGTCCAGTAAATGTTGAAGTAGGCGAAAACGTCGAGCAGTTCCTTGTCTTTTCAGTCTTGTATGAGGATTCCAAGTGAGACGTTTGTGTTATTGGATTTAAATTCAATACTTCTACATCACCTTCTATATATTTGTATTATAATGTCATGTTTACGATATTTTATTCAGAATGCTGTACCTTTTTTTTCTTATGTTCTTATAAGTAAGATAGTGGCAGTATGTAGTGGGCTGAGTTAGTGAGCTGTAGGTCCGGTTCATGTCCGGCTGTGGAAGATCAATTATTTATTTCGTTTCGAGCCTTGGGTTGGACTTGTTTGTGGATGTTTTAGTATTGCTCTTGTTTCTTCACAGATCAATATAAAATTAAATAGTGGTGCAGGGGTCTTTGGAAATCCCCCTGGTTTCTCAAACGAGTAAGGCACAAAATTACTTAGCTAATATTAATCGAAATGGGCATATAATCCGACCATCGGATAAGGGGGAATGGTGTTTAACTACAAAGGGGTTGAATGACCTCTTCTACTAACAAGACTAATTCTGCCTCCCGATCCACCACCGCTGTGTTCCATCCCATTCTTCACGCTGTGTACGATGTTATTGTTCTTGCCTCGTACCATGGCTCATTGACCTAGGGCTGTAGTGTTCTAATTACTGGTTATTACAGTAACTATAGATGTTATAGTTAGTAATTATAGTATTTTAATAAAAAATTGTTCTGTAAGAAAAATGAAATCAAAATTAAAACATGTATGAGATGAAAATAGTTGACTGGATGATCTAATGTAAAGAAGATAGTTGGGGGGTGCAGTCAATAAGAACACAGAATAAGTGATGAACTTATATTATGTGCCGACGTTTCGACCTACAGTGTAGGTCATCTTCAGGGCTAACAGAGAAACAAACAGAAAAAAAAATATAAAAAATGTACAGTAACAATAATATGGTGACAAGTAATGTAGAAAAATAAAATAGTGGCAGATATGAAGATAGAAGATAACGAATATTAAAAAAAGTCAGATTATAATAAAATAAAGATATAGACAGATTTAAAAAAATTAATGATAATGAAAAATGTAAAATAGTGAAAATAATGAATTAAAATAGTGACAGATATAATCAAATTAAGATAAAGCCAAATATAACAAAATTATTGAAATAGTGACAGATATAATTATTGAAATAGTGACAGAGAATGTGTCAGATAATGTGATAATGTGTGTGTGTAATAAATAGTGAAAATAATGAATTAAAATAGTGACAGATATAATAAAATTAAGATAAAGCCAAATATAACAAAATTATTGAAATAGTGACAGATATAATTATTGAAATAGTGACGGATATAATGAAATTAAGATAAAGACAGATATAACAAATTATTGATAATGAAAAGCAAATGAAAATAATGACAGATATAATAAAGTAAGACAGATTTAATAAAATTAAAGAAAATGAGCAGAAATGATAAATTATAAATAACGCATATAAAATAAAAATAGAAAATAAATGTACAGAATGGATAGTACAGTACAAAATAATAATATGAAGGAAAATCAAAAGGAGGAGTTTAAACAAAAGAAACCAAAATGAGGATATTTACACATACATAAAGGTTGGAATATGAAGAATAAAGAAAAATATTTTACTATATATAACATATTACTACATATAACATTTTACTACATATAACATATAAAATATTTTACTATATAATATTTTACTAGCTTTTCTTTATTCTTCATATTCCAACCTTTATGTATATGTAAATATCCTCATTTTGGTTTCTTTTGTTTAAACTCCTCCTTTTGATTTTCTTTTATATTATTATTTTGTACTGTAATATCCATTCTGTACATTTATTTTCTATTTTTATTTTATATGCGTTATTTATAATTTATCATTTCTGCTCATTTTCTTTAATTTTATTAAATCTGTCTTACTTTATTATATCTGTCATTATTTTCATTTGCTTTTCATTATCAATAATTTGTTATATCTGTCTTTATCTTAATTTCATTATATCCGTCACTATTTCAATAATTATATCTGTCACTATTTCAATAATTTTGTTATATTTGGCTTTATCTTAATTTTATTATATCTGTCACTATTTTAATTCATTATTTTCACTATTTATTACACACACACATTATCACATTATCTGACACATTCTCTGTCACTATTTCAATAATTATATCTGTCACTATTTCAATAATTTTGTTATATTTGGCTTTATCTTAATTTTATTATACCTGTCACTATTTTAATTCATTATTTTCACTATTTTAATTTTTTCATTATCATTATTTTTTAAAAATCTGTCTATATCTTTATTTTATTATAATCTGGCTTTTTTTAATATTCGTTATCTTCTATCTTCATATCTGCCACTATTTTATTTTTCTACATTACTTGTCACCATATTATTGTTACTGTACATTTTTTATATATTTTTTTCTGTTTGTTTCTCTGTTAGCCCTGAAGATGACCTACACTGTAGGTCGAAACGTCGGCACATAATATAAGTTCATCACTTATTCTGTGTTCTTATTGACTGCACCCCCCAACTATCTTCTTTACATAAAATTAAAACAGGAGAATAGCCTCATTTTTCAACGAATAAATTATTTTTTAACAAATATATCAGAACAGAAACGGAGTAGAGCTTTAAAATGCACTAATCCAAATTTCTCTCGCATCCACTCCACACTCCTTCGTAAATCCTCAATGCCCCCTACGAATAAAGACATCCATAATGACCTTGTTGCTTGTTGCTGATTTGGCCCCAACCCAATATCAATCTTTTCATGACAATCTTTATTCACACTCAAACCCACTAGTTTCAAACCTCACAACTTCAATTCCCGATTATCTTCCGAGGCGTTGAAAAGAAGATGGCCTCATGACCTAAGTTAGTAATTCGAGTACTCCCAGTGAGTTATTTTTTTCTCTACTTACCTTAATCTTAACTTATTCATTATATTTACCTGATGTATTATTATAATAAAGTTGTAAATTTCAATAAATCAATTTTTTTTAATTTAAAAGAACAGTTATTTAAATGAGTGTACGTATACTTTATGATTGCTCAGTATTTAACATTATAAAATATAATTTATATTGTAGTATACAAAAAAATCATTGTAATACTTCTTTTTTTTCGAATAATATTCTGACTATTTCCATTTGCAATAAGAAATCATGTCTTGTATTACGTGTACACGTGGATTATGATTTTCTACCTATTTAAAATATATTAAAAAACTTATAGGCATTCTTGACTATAGTTAACAGGTAGTTGCATTTCTTTTTACGTGGCTCAGAATTTTACATATTTCAATTATCTATTGATTCTTATTATTCTAGTAGTAATTTAAATAAAGCCGAAGTCATTAATATATAGTTCAAAAATATTTATGAAGTGCATATTTCGTAAGAAATAATTTCTAAGCAATGCGATTTTAAGTGCTGACGTACGTTCGTATTATGTAATCATTCAAGGTTGGGTAGACTCAATCAATTATTTTCGGCTAACATCATATTTCTGAATGTTAGCCGTTAAATCCTGGTTTTTCATTGTAATATAATAACCGTTGTATTATCCATTTATTTATTTTGATTTAGTTCTTTATTATATTTACAATATTGTGTATATATGGTTATTTTGCTTGATAATTTGCTTAAAAAAACCGTATTTGCTTAGAAAAATAAAATTTAATTCTTGATTATTCTGTTTAACCATTCTTCCTATCTTAGAAATCCATTAAAATTCCTAAAATACTTAATATATAATCTTAAAATTAAAATTTTAACTGATTTAATGTTACATATCTTAATGAAATTCATTATCTTGATCATTTGAACTATGACATTATATTAAATAAGTCTAATCATTTTGATGAACTATTTATAGTGATAAAATTGTTAAATGACGTTTAGGTGTTAAAAAATTCTGGACCAATTCATACCTTTTTACTAAGTTACTAAATCTATTCCTATCATTGATAATTATCGCTATTAATTGTAATTGATAGAAATTCTAATTCAATAAAAGTAATTTTTACAAAAATCCACAGATCACTGCCACAGCCCAAATCCATGTGATCATTTTCATCGCAATCCTCCCACTAACATTTTGGTCTACTCCTCTGACGTTCATCACTCGTCACATCACTTAACTTCGGATCACGTCCCACCTTTATTTTCATTTCTTCTGCTGGAGTTTTCTCTGTATCCAATATCTTTTCATGCGTTCACTAGCGCGATTCTTCTGATCCTTTCTCCAGTTTCGTCCCACCTTCTCTGGTCTTTCTTCATCCTGAGACCTTCGCAAATTTTTCACCCTGCTTCCAAATTTCCTTCCTTCTAGTATGCGAGACTCTATAATGTCCAACTTCCATTAGTTCTTTAGTCCACAATACCTTTAACTATCGTAGATTTTTTTAATTGCGCTGTATAACTTAGGCTGAGTATTGCTTTTTTTATATTAATTATTAGTAATTACATTTGATAACATTAATCTCACCATGGTTATGTAATGCCTTGAAAGAACAAACTGTAAGATTGTAGACTAGTAGAGGCTAGCACGCGACACCTCTTTCTAGTCAATTATTGTCCATTTGAACCCACCCCCTCTGTAGTTCCCAATGAGCCATTAATATCGTTAGGACGCTATTCAATATCAATTTATTGCCCCATCAGACTGCTATTGTCTCAAGTGAATCTCCGAGTAAGTTCTAAAATGCCGTTTATCTCTAGTTAAAGTTCAATCTGGTTATGCTGGTATTATAGACTACGTTTTTACGAGATTAGATTCCGTTCATTGTGATCTAGTCGTTCCTGATCGTTCTTCAGTTAGTAAATCCGATGATGAATTGATGACTAGTGTCCTCTCATTGAATACTCTTGTCTTGTTAGCGATATCAAATAGGCCATCATTCATATGGAATTCCTTATAAATATATAATTTATATCAATCTAAATTGTGTCAATAATTGTTGTAATTTAAAAAAAAATGGTGTTCATATCTTACAGCTTTCTCTTATCATCCTATTATTATAATTAAATTTCAATAATAATAAAAGGCTTAGCGAACACAAAGGTTCGATGACGATACAACCAATCTCCTTGCAATCTTATTGCTTTTATAGCGATTGTTCCCTTAGAGAAGATCGATTGAACTTGAGTTCACGATTTCATCTTCCATTGTTTTTTTTTCTTTTGCCTCTCTGTATCTCTTCATCCTCAAAGGATGCTTTTTTCACCTTTATTCTGTCCATTTTTTCCAGGTTGCCGCAATATTCTTTGCTAAAACTTATTTCTTATTTTATTTCGGCATTAGGTGAGGTCTTAAAGCTTTTCTATATTAAATTGATATTGTTGATATTAAGTAGTTTCTTTGCCGTTCTTGAATGTTTCCCCCTGCTTATGTGTTATGTTTTTTTTTTTTTTTAAAGAGTTTACAGGTTTACATCTTTGGACTTAGGTGACCTTAAAACGCGTTTTTAATATTTATTGAACTATGAATTAGAAAATGTTTGTTTTAATTATTATATGTATTTAGGTAATGAAAACTAATGAATAATGCAGGGGTTAGCAAGCAATCCTGACCAGTTTTAACAAAAGACAACAAAAATATGGAGGGGTAGAAAGCGTTTTTAAGTATAATAAACCATAAGATGTGAAGGTAATACACACACAATTTAAGTAAATATAGAAAGAAGTGGAGAATGAATAAATCAAATCATTTTAAAAACTATAATCTTACAGAACACAAGATGTGAATTATTTTTGGAATCAAATAACAATAAAAAATAATTGATCGGAACACGTTAAAAATATTAATTATCAAATCATGTGTAGGTATCCCTAGTTATCTAGAATACACAGGCGATTGCCTATGTAATTGTAATTTAAAATAAAAATTTCACGAATTTATCTAATTTGGAAAAATTGCTTTAGGGTAGCGATAATGTATATAAGAAACGTCTAAATTCTACACAATTCAATTCCAAATAAGCGTATTAAAAAATCAATGAACGACCTTCTGAAGTGTGACCTGGGTGTAGTGGTTAACATGAAAACCTAATATACCAAAGATCGTAGCCCGGTAGGTGGCCCTAGGATTTTTTAAAGGAAGTAAAAAATCCTTAGCTATGTTGTCTTTCGAAAGGAACGTAAAATGAGTGTCCCGAGCTTGTGCGATGTCAAGTACTCGTTAACGATCCCTTTCCTAATTAAAGCAGGACAGACAAAATTTAGAACTCTTACTGTAGCATCTTCCGAATAGCCATAGCAGCATAAAATTTCGTTAAATGAGTAAACAAACAAACAACATTCCTAGGTTCAACTTTGTGATTGGTACTTCTTGATAGTAGGGATGATGTGGTCAGCATCAAATCTCAACCTCAAGATTTATGATTGACGTATTCAAATAATAATAAGAATCGAAGTTGTGAAGATGATGGAGTTAGATAGAAGAGACTAGAGGTGGTGGTATTGACCCGACGCCAAGGTCCCACCACCGGAGGACTATAAATAACCAATCATATCTCAGCTTTGCCTCAAGTTAATGGACTCTAACCAATAGGAATCTGAGAACGGCTTTTATTTTAGTGCCCCTTCCATTCACCGCCTGCATCGTTTCCTTTCTTTGTTGTTTATTTACCGCCCCTATGATGATCCTTCCTTCCTCCTGTCATATCCGATGTAAACCGATTCAAGTCGAAACAACAAGAGAACAGAGGGAACATATGGAACTATTAGGGTGTTTTCTCTGATAGTATATCTTCCAGTAATTTTTCAATTAGTTTAACCGCCCATCATACACAACTGTTGTGTATAATTAAAAGAACAAGAAGATTATTTTATGGTGTTACCTTTTTGTTTGTATTAGCCACTGTGTATTAGGTCTAAACTTGTAAATAATAAGAGTAAAGATTAGGCTTAGCCAACCCGAAGGCAGAAGACTTCTGTCCACGGACAACTACCCAAACTCAAATTTGCTACACTTCTTTTAGCTCAATCCTCCCACCTACGCTTCTGTCTATCCCTCAGACACTTCCCGATCGGTACAACGCTTATTAACATCTTAGCCAACTTTTAAACATCATAGAAAATTGTTTACATTATTCAAAAAATTATTATGCACCTTCCAATGTTTAAATTTAACAAATAAAACATAATCAGGCTTGAGCCATGACATAATAGTGAAATAAGATAAATCTCAAGGCTTAGCACAGTTATTTCTAGTGAAATTCATCCCAAATTAAATTGGGAATGTCAGTTTAGTAAATCGCTTAGATTGGCCCAGTTGTGTTTTAGATTCTGCTTTCTCTGATTTTATTATTATAAATCTAGGACGTCAGTAATTTTATATACACACCTTTAATGTTTGTTTAAATACGAGATTGATTAGTTTAAAAATAGTTAATTAATATCAATATAATCTATTTCTATTTTTTTTTGCTATTGCAAATTATAAATCCAATGTTAAACTAAAAACAGCGTTGCCTGATCTTTATAGAGCATTGTTCTCATCCTTAACTGATAATAATTGATTAAGTAGGAATTATTTTACTATCTGAAACATGTTTATTGTGATATTATTATCATTATGATGCTGATTTTAATATTATAACTACACTATTTCATAACTACTGAAATAGAAAGATAAAATCGGGGGTAGGAAAAATTCACCCTGCTAGATTGTTTCTTCCCAAAGAAAAAAAAAAGAAAAAAGTAACTTTATTCTGGGACTAAGTCCCTTTAGAATAACAAACATGAACAGAAAAAGAAGCATAATATTTATCCATAATATAATATAATATTTATTAAGACCGTAGAAAAATTCCAACGAAAAGCACTTAAGTCTCCAAACTAAAAAAGAAATAGAAATTATGTGTCCCATGGATTTTGTCTACCTGTCCATGTTCCATGGGATAGATATTTTCAATTTCTTTTTTAGTTTAGAGACTTGAGGGCTTTTCGTTGGAATTTTTCCACGGTCTTAACATTTATGTAAGGTCTCTTTTTACTTTACAATATTATAATATAATATTATTTATTTATCTTTCTATTATATAATATAATAGGTACTTCGAGCTTGGAGCGGAACCACTTTTTTGTTTTTTGATGGATGTTGTCTACCTAACTTATAACATTAGAATGGAGAATGGAGATAAGTCAAGGCTTATTTTTATTTGTTTCTTGACTTATTTATTTTTTTTTTTTTTTACTGCACCCCCCAACTATCTCCATTCTCCATTATATCATCCCTGGATCTATGTTTTTTTTCTATTGAATTATGACAGAATTGACCTTGTTTCCATGTTTCCATTGTTAGGGTCGTAGATTCTCATTGGTTATTCGTTATGAGATTTACTAATGCTTGTTATTAATATTTTAATGTCATTAGTAAATGTTATATGTAATTTGTCATTTGTAAATCGTTGCCTTTCAAATTTCTTGAACGATCATTAATAACATGCGTCATCCGGACCATTTAGGATCCGTTGTTTGTGATTGCGATCAGGAGTTGTGGGGGGGTCGAAGGAATAAATTTTTCTCTTAAACTATTTAAGTGAATTCTTTTTGTGGATTGGTTATGATTAGATACATATAAGGTGTATAGAAAATCTAATTGATTACTGCTAAGAGAGGTAAAACAACCATTACCATGACTCGTGAAGTTAGGTACATGTACACAAACTATGTGATATTTTTAGTACAACGTTTCAGAACCGAGGTAATATGTCGGAGATCACACTCAAGCACCAAGATTTAACCTCAATTAAGGTTATCTTCTTTTTAAAGGTCCATCCGAAGGTCATAACATATTCCAAGTTTATCAGCCACAGCTAATGTCAATCCGGGACCTTAAGCTTAGGATCTCAGCGCTCTTCATACAGAACTATCTCGCTCCTTTTGCTTGATGTAGTCATTATTAATTCATCATTTACTGGTTTGCTGGATACTTTTTATGATTTTACATTTTTATTCTAGGAATAATTTCATCTTTTGTGTTTGTATTTTTCACCTGTTGGTAGGACTCAAATCAACTTTTATGAATTCCACTTATTCAACTATTGTTACAGAAGGGTCGGAAATCCTATGGGATCCACCCAAAGTTAAAGAATTAAATTATGTATATGCCTCAGCCGTTTCTGAACCCATAAAATTCAGCATAGCAACTCAGCACTTAACATCCGGCAACTATCCTTCTCCCTCTGATTGATATAATATTTATTGGTTTGTGGGTTACAATTTTACTTTTATTTTTTTTATTATTATATTTTATTATTTTTCACACATTATTTTTAAACATTTGTATTCTAGAAATCATTTATAGAATTGATCATCTGCTGCAACGCCTTCCTATATCAATTACTTTGATGAATTCAACTTATTAATTATTGTTATAGAGGGGTATGCAGATCTTAGCGTTCTATCTGTAGATGTTACTAGTTTGAATTATTTTCTGCCACTGCCAGATTACACCGGAGCCATCCGTACCTTTGAGCTACTCTGATCCTAAGCTTTAAATTGGCCTTTTTGGGTTTTCCTTGAAACGAATGGTTTCTCTCCTTACTTCTGATGCGACATCTGCGGCTACTCTTTTACTTTTTTTTTAGAATTGATGACTCTTTCGATCTGTTCCGGAGACAGATTTTCGTGGGCAACCTTTCGGATTGGGAGACATCAGGACCGCGTCCGATTGGAACAGGGCATGAGGAAGAAGTCCACTTCCTCGTTATAGTAGCGTGGCCCGTGACTAATTCGTCCCTGTTTCGATATTAGATGTAATCTGTACTCGCTTTCTAAGCAGACATCCGCCGACTGTCCTCAACCAACTCCTTGACACGAATTGTCTTCGGTTCGCCTCCGGTTCCCAACGATCCAATTGTTCCCTCAGTCGTGAGGGTTATGCTGATCATCGATTGAATAATACTTTTATCTTAGGACTTCTTTTCAAAATTCATTCTGATTTTTTTATCTCGTTTAGCTTGAAATCCCGATAATATCTTAAATCGGAACAGGTATAATCTTACAGAGATGTATATATAAGGTTCTAACCATGAAAAATGGGAATCGAAACTAAATATTATGACATATAAGGTGCATGGTTACATCAACCACAGTTCTGACTCCTCATAAGAGAAATTGCCCTCACTACTACGAAGCATTTTCTTTATAATGATGACGACATAAACTCAAGGGGTTATGTTAAGCTTACGATACTTCGAGTCATCAGATTTTCTCGGTTATAAACATGTCGTCAAAACTAGACGGTTTCAGGCCCATAAATGTCCGATGAATCATTCTCAAGAATTCTCGAGACTACATCATGCCACAGAATCTTATTTCCTTGTCTTGGAAGGAACTTTTGGTTGCTAGCTAAATCTAAATTAAAGACAAAAAATATTAAATTAAATTACTGCTAAACGTACTCATAATCGAACGTGAACATGGGCTCGTACAAAAATAAACTAATGCAGGTGGCATATTTTAGTATACCTGTGTCCGGTAGGTGAAGGAAATCATCTCCACAATATAGGTAATATTTTAGGTTAGTTTTCATAAATAATAAATAAATAAACATGGTGTCCTTTATCTCCAGGGTACAGATATATATTTTTCTCTCGCGTCTGAATTATTCCTAATTCTTCAGAGCCCCGGTGAATAAATGTTTAAACGAATTTCGTCTTTTTATATTATATAAATGAATAGTGATTATATTATTTGAAAATATTATTTCTCAGTTTCAAAAGATTGATTTCTGTTGTTAATAACTTAAGATTGTGGGGTGAAAGTAAATTACACGGAGTTGTTTAATATCATATTTTAATCATTCCCCAAGATGTAATACTAGCGATAATTACTCGATATAAAGAGTAAACCGTCGCTGATAGCTTGTAAAATACTTAACCCTCGTAAGCTTCATTACATTGCAGGATGCAGGTTTCTAATTTCCCTAAACGGCCGTTGCATAAATGTCAAGTCCGAAGTACAGCATTTTGGAATTAATTGGTATGATATCTTATAAGTTTAATGAGGAACGTGAAAACATTTCGATTTTATTCATTCTCATATTTTCTCTAATGTGGTCTTAATGTTACATTATAGCGGAATTGCATCAATATTCTTCACTTTCTAATCTTACTCAATTCTCTAAAGCGCACAACAGAGAAAAAAAAAGTTACGAGGGTTATGCTTTTGATTGAAGCTATTTCTGGAATAACCGGCTCGTGTTTTTAAAAAAAAAATTATTCCAGTTTTGATCCAAATCTGCTAATTCGGATCCGAACCTTCGGACTTGGAGGTTCAATGAGGAGAAAGCCCTGCTCACAGACCACAAATCATATTTCGAAGAAGAGTAATTGGCTATCCTTATTAGCGAGACTGTATTTCCGCCCTTTCCCTTTGATCGGAGGTATCTGCTTTAATTTGTACTTGAATGTACCTTTCTAATCATCCGGGGTTAGCATGTGCTATTTGGTCATTAATAGCTTGTTGTTTAGAGTTTGTAATTATCCGGCCGTTAGTTGGAAAACGCAAAGGAGTTGTGTTTCAGGTATGTATAGATAGAGTTTTGGTTTTGGAAGAAATACTTTCTTTCAAGCAGGTAATGTAAGAAGCTTGCTGTTGTCTACTGACTAGATTTAACACACTTTGGTATTTAAATATCAAGGATCATACAAGACTGAAAAAACAAGAAACTGCTCGACGTTTTCGCCTACTTCAACATTTACTGGACAAACGCTCTAAGCTCCTAATTAATTCCCAAGACTCATTTACATGACAGTTATCAGACCTATTTGGACATACGGAGTTGAGCTTTGGGGCTCTACTAAACCATCATATTCATCTAGTATCCAATCCTTACAATCCAAAATCCTTCGTAAAATCCTCAACGCTCTTTAATATATGTCACAAACAAACTCATCATGATCTACATATCCCATATGTTGTTGATTTGGCCCAAACTAGATACCCATCCCGGACGTTGAGCACAGCAACCCAGGTGCTCTATACTCTGAGATACCCCGTTCCCTACTTACTGATATTTCTACCGCACTATTCCAGGACTCACTAGAAAACGAAAATACTTTCCACATTATTATTATTTCATCCACCATTTCATGCTCTAGAATCTTCTGATTTTTTTACACTCCGACCAATACTCAAACTTATAATATATGCATTACTAATCCTGTGCTCTTTATACAGCCTCCTCAAGGTTCCTTATTAGGGCTTTCACCCACTGGAATACCCCGCTTCTGTCACGGATCAATAAATAGTCTTATCTTATATAAATTATGCTACTTACATTGAGGTTTTGCGTGGGTAATCGACATTGGTCTAGCTTCTTTTTCCTTATATTTGTCTCACGCAGTCTAACGGCTGTACTGCGTCATAATATTTAGGAAAGCCTTTTCCCTGAGAGCCGAGTGTTTTTTATTTTAATCTATAGTTTCTTCAACATCATCAATTTACTCTTATTCCATCGACTCAACACTAGTAACTATTTTAGAAGCCCTATGCTTCATATCCCAGAACCGTTTGCTTTATGTTCCTGTTTTATTTTGCCTTTAGGTCCACAATCCAAATTACCCATAAATCATCAATATAGCCCAAAATAAACATACTATTAGGTATAGTATAGGAAACGTCGGCACATAATAAATAAGTTATGCTTATTTTGGTGTTTTCATTGACTGCACCCCCAACTATTTCTTCCTTAAATACTATTAGGTATTTTGAACTCAATAGAAACGAATAGCTACTATTCCGTAACGCTATATTTTAAGGCCTTGGTCATTAGTCTTGACTTTTACTTCTGTTATTATAAATGAAGAAACAAAAGCGGATAATTAAAAACTTAAAAATGTACTTTTTTCATATTTTTCGCTAATTTCGTCAAGCAAAGCTTTACGAGTGTACACTCAAAACTTGAAGTTCAGAACGGGACTAAAACCATGACACATACAGTGGCAAAGTGTCGTGTTAGTTGAAATTGCTTGAATAAAAGTATGCTTGCGATAAAGTTAATTTTTGAAATTTGGGAGTAAACATCATATGATCCTGAACGCCTCAAATTATGTTTTAGTATTAATTGTAATCCCTATTTTAAATAATAAAAAATATAAGGTGAAAAAATAGAGCTGTTAGGTGATTTCTTGCTAGCGATCAAGATTTGAAAAATCTTCTCGTGTAGGTTTATACCCTCTATGGGCTCACCCAGCTGTATAAAGTTGGTAACCTTTTTTGGGGGAAGAACCTAGCATTCGAGCTTGATCTCGAACCTATCACCATTCAGCATAATCATTGGTTTTTAAACAGTACAGTCTCTACAATTGGTACGTTATCCAAGAACCTTCGTAGGCAAGGGCGGATCCAGGATTTTTCTCAGGGGGGGCACAACGGGTCTATGGAGAAAAAAATCAACAATACATAAAAAAGAAATTTTATGACTGGTTAATGGTTTTTCTTTAGTACGAAATCAACAATAACTTACAAATAAACTTGTAGTATTAGAGACAGATTTTAAAGGTTTATTAAAATATCAAAACAAATAGTTTCACTCATGTTCTTTCTGTTATTTTAACTATAACTATGGTCATGTGATTTGCCTATAATTATGTACTAAAATGGATTCTCCATAGTACACAAAAAACTGTCGGGGGGGGGGCACGTGCTCCCTGAATCTGCCCTTGTTCGTAGGTTATAGTGATATAGGTTTTATTTCACGAATAGTTAGTTGAGCGAGAAACTATGCTCTTACGTAAGTGCATAAATAGACAAAATATAGTTGTTGAATAAATATAAAATACAAGTTTCTCTATCGTTTCTGTTTTCTCACACAAAGCCTAGTTGTATTTATTTTGTCGTATCCAATAGAGAAAGTGATTTTGAAACTTCCGTAGAGAACCGGTTGAAAATTCGGACTAGCAACATCGGCCCGAAATAGCTTGCTAGTTACTCCTGAGAGAGAAAGCATTTCTATCCCGGGGTTAGTCCTAGATAATATCACATCGGCAACTTTCTTCGGTAGCCGGATACTACTTACAGTTTACAATGTATCTGTAAACAACATTTGTTAAGTAAATTGTTCGATTGGTGATAAGAATAGCATACTAAATAGTAGAATATATGTCTAATTGAATGTATCTGTACAGGTGTATGTGTCTGAGGTATAGTTGTAAGTACAGCTAGCTGTAGTTTTTAGGAGACTATTCGTGATGTGGGGTCCGTGAACTAAGACACTAATAAGTTAGTCAATAAAATCCTATAGGTAATACGAACAAAAAAGTATAGCAATGCGTTGGTCATAGATGAACAATGCATTGAAGATTGAAATAATTTCTAAAATAAAAACGATATAGCGTAAATAAAAATTAATAATTATAACAAATTTAGTGTACATACGAGTAAATTTATAATTGGCAAACCAATAATTGATGAATGAATAACGATTTCAGCAAATAATTTGGTTAACTCAGTGGTAAAGCGCTGTTTTGCTGTGCTAAAGATCCCGTTTTTTAATTTGTTAAAAGCCACGTATGGACCTCAAGGGATCTAAGACCCTTCGGGGCTTACCCAGTCTCTATGAGGGACAAAACATCTTCCTGCATAGTCGTTTTTGAAACAGCCTTTATACTGAACCAAGGACCCTTCACGTGTTTTAGTCGTATAATTTTTTTTCCTTTTTATATCAAATAATTTAATTTATTCATTAAATTTATTATTAACCTAGCATAACCTGAACGATTCATAGATTTTTAACTCTATTTTTCTTTTTTTAATTACAGAATTTATTAATAAATCGGTTTACACATTTAAGATGCTGTATTCAATTACAGAATGTATTTTGTTAAAAATTTACTAGAACTCTTTGGTTATTTTTTGCTTTTAAAGATTCTGTTAATTTTAGGACATATATTACTAAATTAAAATAACTTAAGATACCAGGCCTGGACGCAAGATTCCAATGTCGTTGCCAACTATTTCCGCTTTTGACCTGGAATGTATTTAGGGAAGGACAGTTCTCTGCTTCAGGTTCTTCGGAATAAAGAATAACTTCATATTTTATCCGTTGGGATCTCAAGATGTATTGATAACACATGTGCCATAAAGGTAGTAAAAATAGGTAAAATAATAATATACATAGTATAATAAAAGTACAGATATGCATATCCTTCATCTCGATTAAGCAGAGATCAGAGGATTGGGAGAGTTTTCAAAAGAAAAGCACTATACTTATTATTGTTAAACTGTACTGGTATGTGTCATATAACATTTCTATAATTTCCAAATAAATATTTATTACTGTTATTATATTTATATTGTTTAATTACTGTTCTAATTCCATTAGATAATGAAAATTAGTGGCTCTCTAGAGGAAGTGAGGACACTGACCTGGATTTCCTTCGTCGCTGGGTGAATGTTGTGAGGCCTGGGTGAATGTTACGAGACCAAACTCCCCCTTTATTGCTGTCCCCTGCAGCACTCTACACCATGATTTGTTTGTTCTATGCCTTCGAAATATTTAATAAATCCTCCCGTTTCCTTCTTGCCTTGATCTAGAAGGCAGATAGCAGCCTTGGAGTCCTTGGAATACGGATAGGCGGACCGGTATTGTAGCTTGCCTGGGTCTCTTGTGTTCTTTTGCGTCCTCCATCATATCTATAAATATCTCTCTTGTGTAAATGTTAATTTTATTTTGTGTTTTTTAGTAAAGGTTATAATGTTTAGCTGATATTTGTTAAAGAGAGGGTCTCATACAGATATTCTGTGGTTATGATTGTAATAATATATCTGGAATAACTCCGTTGACTTGAGTTATTTTTCGAATTATCATTGCTTCTGTGTCTATGTTCATGCATGTATCATATGTCCTTCCATCATAGTTCTGCGGTATCCTTGTATTAATGCGGTACGGTGGTATAAATCCGTGTAAAACCATTGTGTGATACGTGATGCCCTTAAACAGCTGGACTCTGTACAGTGTATCTTATGAGGGCATGGCTTGTACAAGCTACCGTCTGTGGAGCAGGCCAGGGTGTGTGAGAACAGCCAGAGCAGATGAGATAAACATTTCTTCTTTACAGCCTCTTCTTTATTGGTCTCCTATTTACTACAACTCGTTTATTTATAAACATATAACAAAAATTATAGCAGTTTTTAAAGCACATATGTTCTTAAACTGGTTATAAACGAAAGGGGATCAATTGGATTAGAATCATAAAATGTCTGCTAGCAGTTAAATAGTTGGATCAAATTAAAAAAATGTTTTTACTACTACAACCCACGATAGGTCTTGAACTCAGTAATTGTTAGGGACTGGACTGCTTCTAGGACAACGGTTGTGCAAGGTGATGATTTGGCATAGATCATGCTCGATAGCTAGTTAAGTGTATTTTATAAGCGTTATAATGACTGGGTGAGCACTAGGTCGATCCAGTCCTAATAAAACAATAAATAATTTATCTAGTACAGCTGTTTTTGAACTTGAGCCCCACTGATCATTAACTCAGAACTTTGATTACTGACCTACCGCGGTTCCACTTTGATCACTAACTTCTAGAAATGCTCGTTAAAAGCTTAAAGTCTAGACGATGACCTCCATTGAATCGCTTAAATACTATCGCCTTATGAGTTATGCTGGAAGCTATTACTGGTACAGACTGAACCTGCTCGCGGGCATCCACTGCACCGGTAGGTAGAATCCATCAATGTCTCTGCTGACCAATTAAGTTGTACCGGAGGGTACTAACCTCGGCCATCCTGCATTCTCCGGGTATTTATTTATAGGCTGCCAGGGCTGGAATAGGAAGGAGGAAGGTATGGGAAAGCACAAGTTCGGAAGATTGCGCCTGGGATGGATTACTCAATCCGAGTGTGACGTTGATGTCTGTGATTTGTGGCCATGGAAAAGGCTCAGTACAAGTAATTATTGTTTGAGGCTAGAAGGGTCAGCACGACCGTGGGTTACGCTACGCTGTTGGGCCCCGATAGGAGGTGTATATTACTTAAGGATCGACTGTGTCAATTTGCATAAGAAAACCTGTACCACTACAATCAATGAAGGGTGTTGGGTACAGTACATGGTGAAAAATTGTACTGTTTATAGGACAACGGTCGTGCCGGGAGGTCGCTTGAGATCATACTCAACCTCCAGATTTACCCCAATTAAGGGTACCCACATTATAGAGGTTGGTTTCCATATTCCATAGGGTATTCCCTGACTATTCTCGAAGTATAGGCCTGATTAGAACCCCGAACATCCGGCACAGCAAATCAGCTACCCAGTTCCAGCATAAGAACAAGGTTAATTTTATGTTGCATATAAATATAAAATAAAAACTCAAGTAATTAATTGTTTTATTGCTATCGCTTGTCTTCACTACTTAATAAAGCAGTAGATAATCCAGGTTTTTTCCTAACTATGCTCTTACTCTACTTGGTAACTTACAAGAGGTGAAATAAAACAAATAAATTTAATTTCGCTAAAGCGGAATTCAGGTACTAAAGCGGAATCTGGAAATTGTCAATTAGAAATACCAAACACTGTTATTTCTCTTAATTTCAAGATGTCTGAAATACGAATTCATATAATAGGAAGCTGGGTGGCTCATTCTGAAGAGCGCTGAGTTGCTGAGCTGTTGGTTCATTCCTATCAGGCTGTGACAGATGAATAATTCTGTTAACAGCTTTATTTGGAGAAAGCCTGGCAGTTAGCCTCTGCTAAATCATATCTTTGCATAACCGTTTGATTAGAACATTAAGTGTCTATCGCGCACTGAATGATAACAACCGAAATGATGTATAGTTGAATAAATGGTTGAAGGCAGTACTACCGTCATCTTGTTTCAACAATGTCCATCTCATGTGATGGCAACACACACGGTTAAATTTGTCGGAAGTGAAAGCAGCCAGCATTCTAACACTGGATGAACATGAACACACAATGCAATAAGGCCTTATCTACGAAGCTAACATCTTTAGTTATTTAGCGTGTGCTCGGGGACTTGAGTATCCCATCGCGTGTCTGGGAGCAATACCACAAGCCTTGTATAGAGCCGGTTCGATACAACTTACTATGAGAGAGGGATTGGTTGAGTAATGCTATGAGGTTTTAGTGTTGGAATTTCTATTGTTGATGTGGCCCATTAAAACACATTAAACTTCTTTGAAGTTGACTTAATCAGATTTTTACAGCATTGTTTACTTCGATATATTAAAGGCAGATAGTTGTTATATCACATTGCAAATGCTTAGGAAGAACTTCAGGTTTTGATATGTGGTGTCAAGGATCAGATCTGGTAATTCCTAATTTCAAAAATTGACTTTTTCACATTTTTTATTAGTTTGGTCAAGCAATGCTTTATTCTCCCGAAAATTCAGGTTTCAGAACCGGACTGAACAATGAGAAATAAGGTGACAATGTGTCGTGTAAGACAAAATTGCTTGGCTGATGTGGCGAAAAATTAAAAAAATTAAATGTTTTATATTATATATTAAATGTATTATATTATATATTTTGGAGTTTTCCACTTTTGATCCTGAACGCCTCATATTGTTGTTGTCTTACTAGAAAAGTTATTGCGATCGATATGAAATATGTAATATAGTCAATAATATGTTTAACATCAATATATTTTTGGATCTTTGATGAATTCCAACTCTCTGATTTCGCAATATAGTTTTTGTTTTTCAGCAAATATATTACTGTATATATGTAGTATTATATCTAAGAGTGTTTATGTGTTCTTTGACATCCACATCCAAATTACACATGCTTACAAATAAAGAAATACGAAAAAATTATTACTTTTTGAACAGCATCATAATTTTACAATTTTTTTAAAGGAAGCAATGACAACACTGCAAATTTACATATTACCCCAGCGAAATTATTTTATTTTTTAAAATATATATATAGAGCTAAGTTGCTATGCTGAAGTTACCTGGTACCAATCCGGTTGTGGCAGATGAATTATTTAAGCTGTTAACAGCGGTGAGTGGGACCTGTGGGATCTGACGATGGCTCATCTAGGCACTATAAATTCGTTTACCTAATGGTTGGTTGAGGGTGATCTCGGACAAATCACTTCCCTGCACAATCGTTCAGAAACACTACATTCTCTAACATGTACTAAACCCGACCCGCTTCATGGGTTGTAGCGGTCTAAAGATTTTTAAAAATACATTTTAAATTCTGGACCTCCACATTTTTTGATTCGAATTGATAAAAACAAACTATACAAAAAATTAAGTGTAATATGTCATCATTATTTATGTTTGTGCTGCTTACATTATATAAATACAAACGTTCCTCCATTCCATTTGCTATTCATCAGCGCTTATTGTACCAGCTGAAGATTTATGCGTTATTTTATTGCTTAAATCTTTTATGTCCGTCCTAATATCGGTGGATTACGATGAGTTATGAGTGTTGAGCCACGCTCCTAGGACTGAAGAGCCTTCAGGAAGGGACCATTCCTGAGACGACCCCTACGTTACGGCAACACGTGGCTCAACACGTGGGGAGCATCCGGACCCCCTCGGGTCGGCTACAGTCTATGATCCTTTCTTGTTCCTCAAGGTTCCTCAACTTCTAATCTCGTAACTGTATCTTCAGCGCCATTATCGTTTTCATTACAAGAGCTAGGATGGAGTAATTTAAGATTTCACGAATATGGATCGTGAAGTTGCAGAAAGCAATAAAAAGCTGGAAAAGTGGCGTCGTGAAAGAAAGGCGATTCTACACGGCGGATTGGCTAGCGGCCTGCAACACGTGAATACTCAGGTCATCTGGGTCAACGGGCTACTCCGTGAATTGGAACGGGCCCTAATCTGGTTTCGTATTCAATTTTTTTTTTCATCTGATAGCTGTTAATATGTGATGAAGTGGACAGTTTTATTATCGAAACTTCAACTGGCCTTTATTGAGAAAATTAGTTTTATAAATGGAGTTGTAAAAAAGAAGAAAGAAAAGAAACTTGTACATACACAACCAGATGTATGCTTCAGTAGGTGGTAGAGACTCTACTGTTTACAAGCCAATAGTTGTGTTCGTTTAATGATTATTACGAATTGTTTTTTCATTAACGTCAAATTTTGCTGCTAAGGCTAATTGGACGATGCAACATTGGGAGCTCTAAATTTTGCCTATTCAGGTTTAATCAGGATAGGGATTTTTAACGAGTAGTTAATCGTACAGTCTTCGGACCCCCCTCCCCGTTTAACGTCCCTTCCGAAGGACGGCATAACCACATTAATTATACTTAATGAAATTGTGCCACCTCCCGGGGTACGAACTCGCGGTCTTCAGCTCCAGTATTTGTTATGCTAACCAATAGACCATAATTCCCTCCATAATTACGATTTAGGTGAGCAAAATATAAGTGTTAATCTGTTAACTAATACAAAAATAAATTTAAAGATCTTCAGCTAATAATCTAGGACTTGCGTGTATTTGTAACAATTTGCACACGGTTGAGCAGGAAGTGTTTCGAGCTAGATATTTTCTATGTAAATTAGACAACATTAGAAAAGAAAAGGGAGATATCATTATTCAGTGACCATCTTCCTTAATAATAACAGTGTTAGAGCTTCGGGAGGGTTATTAGATTTTATTTATAATTTATCTGTCATGTCCGGTCACGAAATTGGGGCCTATAGCTGAGTAATCGAACATCTTACGTTAAGATCTATCCGGCTCTCTCTCTAAAAAAATATACTGGACATTTTTGTGATGACTCTGGATACTTTAAGAGCAGTGTTGAAGGAAAGGAGTTTAGTCACGATTTCCGAAAAAAAAAACTTATTGCACATTTTTCTTTATAAAATTGTCATAAAAGGAAAGCGAGTTTCAACAAATTACTACAGTTTTTTTTTTTTACTTGCATAGAAAGAGCTCAGAAGGAGCGAATGGAAAGTCAAAGTTCACGTAGGCGCTGGATCAGATTTCTTTTAATTAAATTAATAAACTTTCTCCCGAAAGAATTCGCCATGACGGATGAGTTAGTGCACGATGTGCTAAACGCTCTTGTGTAAGGATACACACATCCTTCTCATGCGGTGATGGTATCACTTCACTCTAAATTAACATGTCTGACCAATAACTTAATTAGTATCTAGTAAGTAGCCTAATTGGTTTAGTGATTTATCTATCGTGTATCTGCCGAATTCCTAAAGCACTAAGTTAGTGCTTGTTTCGATGTCATGCTAGGAGGTAATTATGTGTGATTACCGGCACACCAAGCAGTTACAGCCAGCTTTTTTTAATATCTTTTTTTATAACAGATGATTCTTATTTTCTAGAAATTAATTAGGAAGGGTAAACCTTTTTTTTTGTTCGAAATAGATTTTAACTGATTTCTTTTTTTCATATTCCTTGCGACATACCTTAGCTGGTGTAAGTAAAAAATACGAAACCCCTTCAAGATGTAGTACTTCATATGTTTTAGACATATGTATCTGCATTTAGATTATCTAAATGCGTTTCTATATGTAAGACCTAAGCCTTTTTCTCATGAGCTAAGGATATATGTTTCTAGTTTATTGTGGTTTTTCTTTTACGTAACCATTTCTATCCACCTTTATACTATTGTTGATGGTATGAAATATAAACTAACATTTTTTTAAACAAACTTAATGTGCGATTTTTTAGACGTTATGTTTTTATTTAATTAATTTTGTTTTGATGCTTAATCACTTGTTTCCTTTCCAGTCACATTCCAGTGGCTATAAAGGCCTGAAGACCTTCGTTGTGGCTCGAAATTTTGGCCCTTAATAAATAATTACTTACTATTTAAGATTTTATTTTTGGCCTCCACCCGGACCATTTCTTCTCCGTTTATTTTTTTACTGTCAACTAATAATTTTTCAAGAGTATAATTTTTTTTGTACTAATTAACTTTTCTCTTTAGTATTATATAACGTTAATTTACCATAAAAAATATGCATAGGAATAAACATATAAATAAAAGTAAATATAAACCCCACTATGTATAACTTTCTTTACCTTTTTTAAATTTTTATAAAGGGCTCTGAGAAGTCTTTAAAGTCATAATTAAGTAATTTTGTTTGAACTAAATTAATAGTTAAAATATTTTGATAGATCCGAAATTGTTTTATGTAATTTTTTTTTTTCAACTCGGCACTACAACTCAGTTACGAGTCTTGGCCTCCTCCACCAGCCTCCTCCAGTCTTCTCTGTTCTGTGCAGCTGACATCCAGTTCCTCACTCCCAGGATATCTCTGGCATCTCTCGCCACACCATCCGACCATCTCAGCTTCGGTCTTCTCTTCTCCTAGTGTCATGGAGAGGTTCAGTGAAGACCCTCTTTGGTATTGCCTCGTCCAACATCCCAGCCACGTGTCCAGCCCATCGCAATCTCACAAGATTCATTGTCAGAACAACATCCTCTTCATTAAATTTACAGTAGATAAACTTTGTAGATGCCTTTATAATCCATAATTGATCTTACAAATGAATGCCGGTACTCACTATCTTATCTTCGACTGTATTCACAACTACTGCTGATATACCATCGTCTTAAATACAGAAGACAAAATAAACATCACAGGTTTTTTGGTTATTAGTTTATTAATTTTAATTATGCCTTCACCAAAGTTAAATAAGTCGTTATGTCGAATTTTCTTGATTTCCAGGTACTTAAAGAAGCGGGAATCGTGCTATTTTCGTAGTGAATAAGTGCCTAACTCAGGCATTAATATGTATAGGAGCTATAGCTTATATTACAACACCATTTCAAGCCAAAAACTACGAAATTGACTCGATTCTGCCTCTATAAATACAGTTAACTCAATTTGTAGGAAATTCTACTTAACCAATTATTCATCAGGGTTTCGAATTTATGGATAATTTATCAACACTTTTCAACTCTGACTATAAACTTGACCTAAGTCTCTAGACTATTTTTTTAAAAATATCTGAATGCTAGATAATGCACAATTTACTTTTATTTGTAGATTCGCTTATATTAAATAATAATGGATTTAAATCTCCTCCTCTCTTCCCTTTCACAAATAAAACATCCTGTCCTAGAATCATTTGTGTCGGACAGGTGCCGCTGTTATGTAAGGTTTTCCCAATCCATTTCCCAACCCGCTCCGGTGGAAAACTCGACAAAGGGCGCTACAAAGAGTTGAATGGATTATTATACTTTTTAACTCTCGAGACGGTTCACAATGAGGCTTTTCTTCACCGACCCTTGGCCACAATGGCTGCAGCTCTCTGATGTAAGTCACGTATTTTTTCTTCCTCTTCGCCGTCAGTTTCATAATTTAAAATCCGTTTCGATATTAAAAGTTTATGGAAGAAATAAATAATTTCGTTTATCTAACCCAGTTATTTCCATCTTAGCGGAGACACAAAATAATAGACGTGCTTTCTGGTGTACACGTATTTCGACACTGATTCTGATAAGTGACCTTTCTTGTTTATTGTTGATAAGTATCGATTACATTCGAACATATGCTATATTGTTATCGAGTATACTATACTATCTGCTATGCTATACTATAATGGCTTTACAATGTTGGCATGAAGAAGATGACCAGCAATAAATAGTTCATCTCTATTAACGGAATTATCTTCTTGATTTCTACCGAAACCATTTTCTTCTATTTTTTTTTTTCACATCCTCTTAGATTTTATTTACAATATATATACAATTTACAAATAAATACCTGCAAATATTTCTATATAAACAAAAGCCTTCTGTACCTTTCGGTATTTAAAGGCGTTACAATGGGCTCAGTTCGCTGAACCGGCTCGAGTCCGCTGACGTTATACAATACAAAACAATAAGGGGCCATTTAGCGGGATCAAGAAATAGTTGTAGAAAGAAGAAAAGGGAAGAAGGAAAAAGGAAAAGGAAGGAAGGATAAGGACAAAGGAGTACTTACCCCATCTGATGGGCCCTGCCATCTCCCAGGTCTGGGGGTTGGTTTTAAGTCCCTAAATAGAGTGTTCGAACAGTTCCTCAGCCCATCAAAAATTTGTTGCGCCTCCGACCTGTGTACTCCGTCACCGAGGGAAGCCGAAGCTCCTCCCGAATGGGGATGTTAAGTGCCCCCTCGAGCGATGTGCCTCTTACGATCTTCCTAAGGTATGGAATTCTGGTAATGCTGCAGGTGCTTCAGCGTTGTTTTGTAGAGGTGTCTCAGGAGTGGTGCAACATAGAGCAACGTAGGTCTGAAGATGGACTTGAAGATTCTTATATTTCTCCATTTTCGGAACCATACTTAGAATAGAATAGAATAGAAAATAAACTTTATTCTGGGACAAAGTCCCTTTAGAATAACAATAATGAACAAATAAAAAAAAAAATAAAATTCATCTGGCCAGAAGGCTACATAATAACACAAATCATGAAATAATCAAGTGTGACAAAGCATTGTATAAATAGAAATAGATAAGAAAATAAATAAGTAAAATACAAAGAACTTGACTGCTATTCAACTAATTGTCGAAAATAAAGATTAATAATATTAATACAGTAGTTGATGACAAAATTGCTAACTAAAATAATTGATTAGCATAGTATGCGATAATATATTTAAAAAGTCGGTATTATCATTGTTGTTGGAAAAATAAACAAACCTAAGGGTAGCGGGATCGAGTTTACAGTACTGATATATTCAAGCAGACATTTGACCTGCTTGGAGAGCGACTTTTTGAGATGCCAAGAGATGATGGAAAAGCAGGGATTTAAATGAAGCTAGTGAAGAGGAATGGCGAATGAAAGGAGGGATTGAATTCCACACAGTGGTGGAGCGGGCGAGGAAGGAGCGCTCAAATGCCTTAGTTCTGTGGGAAGGAATGTAGAAATCGGAAAGGCGAGATCTTGTTTTATGGTGCTGGACAGAGGATTTGAATGGGAGGAGACTATAGATATATGAAGGGTGTTGCGAGTTGATGGATTGGTATAGAAAAACGCTAAGGATATATTGTCTACGGATGGGAGGGAAGAGCCACTTTTACTCATCATAGTGATGTGACACCCGGGATCGCCTCGGAGTACCAAGGACAAATCTTAAAGTGCAGTTCCTTATTCTTTTTAAGCGGCTCTCAAGCATTTTCGAGAGGCCCCCGTATACCACACTACAGTAGTCGAAGTGGGGGAAGATGAGGGATGATACGAGCAGCTTCCGAGTAGGTTGTGTAAGGAGATGCCGAGAACGATGGAATAATTTTAGGGAACTAATTATTCGTCGGGATATTTGGGTTACATGTGGTTTCCAGGAAAGGTTTTGGTCAATGGTAATGCCTAGGTTTTTAACGGAGGAGTTGAAACTAATGGGGTGGTCGTTTAGGATTAATGTTGGAAGGGTGGGGATAGTTGCAAGGAGGGAGTTGGAACCTAGAACAATGGCCTGGGTTTTCATTGCGTTCAATTCCAGTTTGTTCAGCTTTGCCCAGGCACTGATTCTATCTAGGTCTTGCTGAATACTGGCGAACGCATATGAAAGCTCAGATGGAGGAAAGGATAAATAGATTTGGAAGTCGTCAGCATATAGATGGTAGGAACAATGGTGAACGGATTTAGGAAGATCGTTGATGTAACAGTTGAAAAGGAGAGGAGAGATGCTTGAGCCCTGAGCCACACCTGAGGATAGAGTAAGAAAACGGGAAAGGGGTTGGTTGGGCATAGTGACCGCTTGGGACCTATCAGAGAGGAAGGATTGGAACCATAGAATAGAGCTGTGGGAAAAAGACAATGACTTTAGTTTGGAGAAAAGGATAGAATGGTCCAAGGAATCGAAAGCTTTGGAAAAGTCTAGGAAGATTAGCACGGTTAGTTGTCTGTTGTCCATGGCTTTATATATGTCATTGGTGATTTTGGTAAGGGCAGATTGAGTGGAAAAACCTGGGCGAAAGCCTGATTGAAGCGGAACGAGGAGTTTGGACTGTTCGAGAAAATTTGATATTTGAGACTGGACTATTCTTTCGAGAGGTTTGGAAAGGTTGGAAAGTATGGAGATTGGCCGGTAGTCCTTGGGAGATAATGGGGTTGGGGTTTTATTTATAGGATGGACTAGGGATTTTTTCCAGGAAGTCGGGAAGTTATAAATGTAAAGTAGGACAGGTAGGATATCAATGAGGCATAGTTTGAGTAGTTTGACGGGTATCTAGTCTAATCCGGTAGAACTGGGGGGAACGGAGGGATTTAAGAACGGAGGAAATAATGTCTGTAGGTGATATGTCTAAGAAATAGAAATTGTCGGGGTTGAAAGATGGCGTTGATGAAAAGACGGAGGAGGAGGATTTTGATGTGTTAATTGAGGCAGACAAAAAATATGAGTTCATTTCGTCGGGAGAAGCAGGGAAGACTCTGGAGGATGATGGATTGCAGAGGGCGAGCTTTCGTAGGAGTTGCCATTTAGATTTAGGATCGGGAGCAGTGGAAAGGGCTTCGTGGAAGTATTTGGATTTTGTTTGTCTGATTGTAGATTGTGTCAAATTGCGAAGAGCCCTGAACGCTTGGTAGTCATCGGTAAGCCTAGTGCGTCTAAAACGTCTACGAGCAGCATCACGTTTCCTTTGCAGGTCTTTAATTTTTTGACACATCCAAGGAGCAGGATGGTGGCGGAAGGTTAAGGATTTGAGAGGGGCGTGGATATCCAGGATGCTTTTAAGATTGGCAGTGAGTATGTCGACCATTGAATCGACGGTGGTACAGGAATAAATTTGGTTCCAATTCAGGGTTTCGAGGGAAGGAGATATATTTTCAGAAGTGAGTCCGTCTAGGTTGCGAAATGTTATAGTTTTCGGTAGGATTTCAGGGGTTTGGATGTTATATGATATTTGGATTAAATCGTGAGAGGACAGAAAAGGGACAGGAAATTGTGAGGAAGAAAGGAGTCTCTGGGATGAGTCAATAATGAACAGGTCTAACCAGTTGTCAGATCGGAGAGTGTGATGGGTAGGAGAGAAAGAGACAATGGAGAGGTGCAGAGAGTAAAAAAGGTTTTCAAGATACATTTTATCATTTGATTGGACCATAAGATTGGTATTAAAGTCACCGGAGATTATTATGTGGTCGTAGAGAGGAACATGGTTGTAAAGGACCGACTCAAAGATAGGATCAAAAAGGACCAAAGGAGGGCGATACACTACAACGTATAGGAGAGGATTGGGTTTGCATGAAATTTCGACGCCCAGGAATTCTATGTGAGGGAAATTGGACACTGGTGAAGAAAACAGGATGCGTGATTTTAGGGAATTATGGACGTAAAGACCTACACCTCCTCCAGTCCGGTCAACTCGGTCGTGGCGGAGGAAGGAATAGTCAGGTAAGGAAACAGTGGAGGACGGGATATAGGGTTTTAGCCAAGTTTCTGAGATTCCAATGGTGTGGAAAAAATTTTGGGTAAAATATTGCTGAAATTCGTCAAAGTGGATTGGCAAGGATTGGGAAGGGGCAAGGATTGGGAGTTAATGTGACAGGAGGTTAGGACATTAGACATGGTGGGGAAGCAGAAGAGAAGCTCTCAGTATTTGGGAGAGGAAGCTATGAGGAGTGAATTTTATTGGCAGAGGTAATTGAAGAGATTGAAAATCGCTATAAATCTTGGTGCTGATGAAGGGAAATTGAAATTAAAGAATAGCGAAAGGAAAAATGATACATAGATAAAAAAATAAATTAAACAACAGACAACAAAAAAAAGATATAAGATAAAAGAAAGAATGAAAATTAGTTTTATGTGAGGAAAAAAAGTTAATTTCGCAATATAATACTTTGGAAAAAATAAAATTTTTATAGAACATTTGAGTTTGTGGGGTCAATTCAAGATGAACCCGTGAGCGCCGTTGTGAGAGTCATGGTTATTCGTGAGGCTTGAAGGCATACCGGTCTTCAGTAGTCATTCGAAAATATCAAGGTCTTGAGCTTGATCGATGTAGACCACTCGGTGTCCATCTTCTTTTCTACATCGCACTCTACCCCCAGAGAACCAGACATATTTTATTTTCCCCGCTGCCCTCTTCTTACGTGCAAGCCAGTAGAGGTGCCTATTAGTTCCTGTCATTTCCTCGCTTAAATAGATGCGGTGGCAGTCGTTTTCCTGCCAACCTATATCTCGGGTGCAGAAATCTCGCTTGACTTTTCTTTTTTGTATTAGGTCGTCCCTCACTGATTGCCGTGGAAAGCGTGCGATGATTGGTGGGGGTCGGGGGTCGTCATTCTTCGCCCTGCGACGCTGCACCGTGTCCAGGTCCTCGATATTTAGTTTCAATCCCAGGCCTGCTCCGATGCTTGCGACTAGACCAGAAGGAGTCTCTCCGGCTCGTATGGGGATCCCACGTATCTCAAGGCACTTGGACAATAAGCCCTGTTCGCTTTTGATTGAGCGTACCTCCAAATCCCCCACTCGTGCCTTGAGCGCTTTATTTTCCGCTATGATCTCCTCGATATATTTATTTTGTCCCTCTAGGTGTTTTTCGATGGATGTTAGTCTCTCATTCATTTCGACCTTGATCTTTTTTGTCTCCCCCTGGACATTATGATCGGAATGTTTTATTGCTGATAATATTTCCATGAGTGAGGGTTGTGTTGTTTTACCGGAAATTTGTTTTTCCCCGGCATCTGAGTTTTTATTGGCCTGCTCACACTTAGCGCTCAGCCATTGTGTTTTTGTCAATTTTAGGCCCTCTATCTCCTTATCGCTGAGACTGCAGCACCGCCCATGGAAAATTAAATTGCATTTTGAGCAACATACATTATTTTTATCGTCACGAGCAATGATGTTATTGCACTTGGAGCAAACCGCCATTGTGCGTAAATAAATAAATAGATAGTAACTTACGGAAAGAGTTGTTGTTACGGCACCTGGTTTTAATTCTGTTGGGCTTATGAGATAGCCCAATGTTGTGGCTCGAACTGTTTATACGTGGGATCGCAATAATTTCCAATGTTCCTTCACTACACTCCACCGCCCGTGGAAATATATATGTGTATATATTCACGTATATATGTTATGTATATGTAAATATATAGTATGGTTATCCTTTTATTAATGATTGAAAACTGAATTAATAACACTGCACTAATAACCTGAAAGAATTAAAGAGAGCAATGTACACTGGTTGGTGTCCCTGGCCAGACCTATATACGGTAAAGGGAGCGGAGTGGCTCAATGGTAGAGCACTTAGTTGCAATTTCGAAGGCCCTTGGTTTAAATCCTGCTGCTGGGATGATTTTTATTAAATCTGTTAGCGACCGGAGGTGGATCGTATGGGATCTTGGAACCTCCTTGGGTTCACCGTAGCCTCTATATGGCTACCCAAGAAAAGAGAAAAATCTAGCAGTTGTGCTTGATATAGGCCTACCAGCATACCCGTTGTCCAAGAAACAGTACAATCTCTACCATGTACTGAACCCCGGGCCTTTCAAAGGTTATATTGGTACAAGATTTTTTATTTATATGCTAATCTAATAATTATTCAAGATTATCTTGTACTTATCTCCGTAACTATTCTTTTTTTATTTTTTATTATTCTGAAGTGAAGCCTCCCTATTTCTCGTCTTCTTCTAATTTAAACATCTCCTCAGGATCCCACGATGACGGACGCTCTCTTGGCCCTATCCTCGAAGCAGGTTGACGGCCACACCTACACGTCTCTTGCCCATTATTAAGGATTTGTGACGGGTGACTCCTTTGTCCTCCCACTCGGCACATCCATTGTCTTCTCATTTTATCTCCTTTTAAAAACTATTCCTTAATAGTAAAATATGGTTTTTATAATCTGATGGCTCTTTCGGCTTCACCGCAGTTTGACTTTATCCGGTCCGGTCCTATCCAGTATTACGGTGTATCTATTGTTTGACTGTTTAACCTCAATGTTTAACTTGTTACTTTTTATCCTGAATAATATTTGTTGGCCTCATCTTAAATAGGGAAGAAAATGGCCCTTGTGGTGGCCAAAGGAAGAATTACTTAACAGTAGTTCTGAATTGATCCCTCGTTCAAATCCTTACGGCAGGTAATTTGTTTATCTGTTAACACCCGGAGATAGGTCTGGCGAGGCTCACCCAGCCTCTAGAAAGTGGGTACCCTCAATTGGGGAAAACTCAGAAGTTGACCGTGACCCCAACGACCTCCAGGACAAATCACTTCTTTGTAAAACCGTTGCTTGTTTAGGACTGCCTATTATCTCCCTTATTGGAAACTATTCATCGTGTTGCCATTTCTTTTAAAATTTTTTACGTTAGTTATTTTGTCGTGCTATTTATAATGACAGCGGACCAAGATGGATAAATCTTTCAGTACGCAGATTATCCAAGAAGATTTCTAGAAATCTTGGAAGGAGTAGTATTCCTTTTATTTAAGGCTTTAGCTATTTCGTAAGACCGCGACTTCTCCCTCGTTTCGGTAAAAGGCTCACCTAGTCCTGAATAGAAAGTGGTATATTGTGTAGGTAAATAATTGGCTTTGCTAATTGTGAGCAATGTCCTGTGCAGGATGGGAAAGTGGTTACCCCCTGGAGTCAGTTCCAGGGAGATGTCAGATTCCAGGCCTCTGTAGTCTCTGGGTGTTTGAACAACTCACGTCCCAAGTCCCTGTTATTTCGACAAGTACTCTCCCTCTGGATCGGATTTCCGTGTCTTCATTGTTGTGTCGGGACTTCGCGAAAGTAGAATGTCCCTCCCAACCTGTGATTTTCGCATCAATGCTCTTTCAGATACCGCCCACTATCATTATGCAAATGTATCATTTGACTTGAGGATTTCTCCGTGATGTTACAACGACGATTGAATTTTTCTTTACGTGAATAGAATAGAAAAGTAATTTTTTTCTAGGAATAAGTCCCGTTAGAATAACAAACATGAACAGGAAAAGAAAGTGTTCATAATGTGTCATTTTCAAGTCCATTGTTGAAAGAATTGCTATAAGGATAAGAGACAGACGGTTACCGCTGCTTCAAGACAAAATCTACTTGCTACTGAGATAGAATATTGGAGGAGACCTGCTAGGGCATCCTGGCTAGGAAGATGGCCTAATTTCGTAATGATAGAGCGAAAGCAAACCCAGCAAAACTTATTACAAATTATAGAGAAAAAAGATTGGGACGATATGCTCATCTCAGAAGAATGAAGGAGGAAATATTGCCCTATTAATTAATTAATTAAAGATAAAGTGGAACGTTTACCTGATAGCATATAGCAAATAATCCTGATAACATTTTTGTATATTTAAACTAAACTATTTATTGCATAAATGTTAAATCGATTTAGTGAGAATATTTAATATTGTTTAATCTTGTATCTTTTATAAGATATATGCAATTATTTCATTCATACAATTCCTCAGTACTTGGTAACTTTTAGACGCTTGAATGTACTTGAAAATAAACTGCTTTATACAAGGTTTTGATTGTATAACTAAGGTGAATGTGTTTAGTTCCGATGTACGTCAATAAACTGTGTAGCGTTCATCTCTCAAGGTTAAGATGTGTTGAAAAATTCACTTAATTATATAATTCGATACACTGCTGTCTTGAGACATATCTCTCGGCTACACATTGATTTAATTATCTAAAAAAATTAATACTAGGATTGTCAATGTTATTTATAAATTTGTAATTTTATTAATTATTAAAGTGTTATTGTTTTAAAAGAATATGTACTTCTTGTTTTTATTATGTGATTGTTGGACCAAGTTTTTAATTAATTTCAGTTCCCTCTCATTGTTCTTACTGAGTCGTTTAGATTATTTTACAACAATTATTTTCCTATTATTTTATTATTATTTCCTTTTTTTTAAAATATAATAGTACAGTAAAAAAAATCCCTTCAAAACTTCCTCCATAGTACAACAGGATGGTAATTATCACGCCATAAGAGGCTAAGAAAAATAAAAATTGGTTTAATATTCTTATTTATTTTTTTTGGTTCTAGGACAGAGTATTTTTTAAGGGGTATAGATTAATAAATTCCCAGAATAAAGATTTTTTTTCTATTTTATTCGTGTTTAATTTAACAGTATAGATGAAAACATTCTCAAGCTTTTGTTAAAATTAAACGAATTCATGTAATCGTTTGCATCTTATGTTCTATACATTTATTTTTGTTAGTTAACTTATAAAATTGCCAATATTTGTATATTTTCGTGATTTAAATTATGATTATAGTTTATTGAACGTTTTAACCTAGGGATACCATGAGGTGTCTAGACGGTGAAGCCCCTCTAAGCTCTGATCAATAAGGCATTAAGAAATGATTTCCTGTTTCCTGTTTAATATTCCATCCGCAGCCATTAGTATAGCCCTGATGAATATCGAACAGTATATTGAAGGGATTGGTTGGACGTGGCTCTACCCTTCACCAAGTTGTGTCACATCGCAAGGACGTTCAGAAGATCGTGCGTTATCGTTCTTCTGTCTTCGTGTTTCTTCTTGCACGCTTTCCAATAACGTCTGAGCCAAGAGTTAGCTTCCAGGGAATCTTGGTACAATAAAGTATATCTGGAATACTTAATAGTCAAAATGAAAAATATGTTAATTAATGTTGAATTTTCTAATGCAGGATTTTATCTTTTTTTTACTCCTCCAAATAGTAAACTTTTTATGTTTTTTTTTAATTATTAATCCTCTTTCAAATAAAAATGTTTGTTTATCTCTTTAACATGTTGCTACTTAGAAATAATTCAGTCTTTACTAAGAGGTCGAAGCGTGATTTTCGTACGGTTTTTCTTCAAGAGTTCAAAATCGGCCAGAAATATCAACGTAGACTAGGGCGAATGTAGTAAAAGTGAGCGCACTGTTCAACGGTGATTCCAGAGATTTCGATAGAGATATTTGAGATTTGAAGACAAAGAAGGCTTTGGTAGTAGTTCTGCCATTGTTGGCGATGTTCTCCGAGCTTTGCTGGAAAAAAAATCCCAGATCTGTTCGAGAACTGGCTGGGAAACTCGTAGTCAGTAAATAAACCGTCGAAGACGATCTCAAGGCGATTGGGAAGGTTAAAAAGCGTAAAAGGTAGCAGAACTTCTTCCATGGCCTTCTATATCTTAGTCCTATTATATATATCGTTATTTTTTAAAAGGCACAACCCTCAAAGATCCATATCTTCAGATCGTTAGGTGTATCCTAAATTATAACAGTACTTCTTTAGTATCTATTTAACTCAGCGCTATTGATGAATTCAGATAATTAAGATTAGAAACTGATCCGGTGTCCCATCAGTTACCTGCTAAATAAAAACGTAATAAACATTTATTTAATCATTGAGATATCACCTCTTTATCACATCGCGCACTTAAAGGAAGCAATATGATTCATAATGCGTAAACTAGTTACTCAGTTTTATATGCACTAACAATGCAAACATGCCTAGTCATCCTAAATATCAAAAGGGCGTAATAACCTAGATGTTGATCGCCCAAAAAAAAATATTATTATTATTATTATTTTGGAAAAAAAAATATATCAATTGTTGAGTAGGTCTCTTGGCCAATGTCTTTTTAATATTTTTTTATCAAGTCCAGGTAACAGGGAGTAGGAAAGCGGAAGAACGAGTGGGTTTGGGTGATATTGTTTATTTATGTTATGATAATATAAATCTATGTATTCGTTATAAATATATGATTTTATAGTGGGAATGTTCATGTCGTTGTGTATAGTGTGATTCGAAACATACTATGGTGCTTTAATAATTTTTCTGAGAATTTTGGATTGTGTTGTTTGTATCATGTGTATGTGAACTTTTTTTGCTGAACCCCAAAGTTCTGCTCCATATGTCCAAATAGGTTTTAGTATACTATTATAGATAAGTCGTTTGTTCCTCAAGTCAAGTGAAGATCTGTAGTCCAGAAGATGTGATAGTTGTTTGTACCGTCTAGTCAGTTCTTGTCTTTTTAATTTTGTATGTACGTTCCACGTAAGTTTTTTGTCCAAGTAAAAAAAAAAATATTTTATAATAAGAATATATAAACAGGACAGTCAAGTGTGCAAGAAGCTGGCAACTTAACATGCAGCCTGTCACATATAGTGAAAGGGTCCTCCTTTTCATTCTTTGTAAATATATTTATTAATTTAACTTGTAATTATGATCAGCACCCAATAAATGTAATGTTATTTAATAACTCCTAGACAGTCAACTTTTAGAGAAAAGAGGATATGTGTCTTATTCACTAATGGTGTAGAATTACTATATCTCAAATATATCGATCTCTCAGGGCGGCATCCCATTTTATTATTTAAATATTCTTCAAAGCAAATGATCCGATTTTTCTCTGAGATCAGTGTTTGGGCCGTGAAGCCAAAATAGCCAAGTACTACCACTGCACAATTATTGTACTTATAAGAAAGAGCCAATAAATAAATTAAAAAATATATAATAAAATATTACTCAACCGGTTTCTAAATGTCTTTGATGACTTCCATTGCAAAAAACGTATTCGAAAAATAAAGCTAGCAAGCTCCCAATGCTTTCAATTTATGTACAAACAGGTTTTATTAAGTTATAGGCTACAAAGAGACCCAGTTTGTATCTTTTGCAAGGACGGACAGTACTTTCTCTTCAATTTGTTCTGTCAGTTTTCTGTTAGAAATGAGATATTTATCTATCGTTTCTATTGAAAAAGATTATTTACTTTTTTATTTTACCGTTACGAATTTTCTTCTTCTCAACGACTGTTTTGACAACTTTTTCTTTACTTTTTTTTATATTAACGTTGCTACAATAGAATGAAAAAAACAGAAAAAATTTCTCAACCCGGTTCATGAGTTGTCCTTTCTGAAACGTAAGTCACGTATCTTGTGCTTAAGTATCAACAATAGACACTATTTTCTCCGTAATTTTTTATTAATACTTTTTTGAAGAAAGTTTCGCTTCATAGTTATTGAAAAAAAAAAGTATTTTTAAAGTAAGAAATAAGGAAGTGAACAAGATATAGCTGTAAACAACTTAATGTTGGAGAGTTCTGGCTTACGCCGAATTCTCAATTAGTAAGAAAAAACAAAGTTTTTACCCACATTGCAATTGTATGCCTAGGCCGTTACATAAAGAAATAAATAATATACAATAACGTATAAAAATTAAATAATTAGAATAAATATGAAAATAAACATTTTAAAATAAAAATAAATTGGCTCTATATTAATAACAATACCATATTTGAAACAATGTTTAGGTAAAAAATAAATATTATAATAAAAATAGAACTAGCGAGTAATTATTAAATTAATAGTTAAAAATCAAATGTCTATTAAACAGTCATTTATTAATCCTGATTATGTGTTATTGTAATTAATAATCATTATCTATACTAGGTTAGAACAGTATGTAATATAGTCAAACCCCGCAGTTTTCGTCAGCTCAGCCATTCAATTTGTTCGAAATCGCATATAAGATTCTGATTGTTCGGTTGTCAAGGCATGTAAACGGAATTCGTATGAGTGGATACTTCTGCAGATTTATTGTATAAAAAATCTGAAAACTTGAGGTTACTTGTTTTGAATGGTTTTATATAAGTGTGTTTAATTCTGAAATATTTTTACTGACAAATTAGAAGATTCAGAACCTTTTTACGATCTTCAGAACCGTTTATGACTATTGATGGTATAATAATACAAAGAATAACTTTAATTCTATAAACACTTATTGTGAGGATGGTGCGAGAGATACAATATTCATGAGACAGTCCTCAGGGACCAAAGCACAATGAATTATTAATAACTCTTAATTGCTGTCTGGTCGTTTCATAGCGTCTTCACTCGTCTGTTATCCTTAAAGATGTTCTCTAGTTTTGGGGGTTATAATTCGTCATATAACATTTTAATAGTTATTGGTGATAGGTAACTTCTTATTTATGAGCAATAATTTATAACAAAAATAGTTATTTTAATAAGCGGGGCCTGTATAGCTCAAAGCATAGAAATGAGTAATCCATCTGTGACAGATAAATTATTATATCAGATACAGATGGACCCTGTGGGATCTACAGACTCTCCTTGGGTAGACCTAGTCTCTATAAAGTCACATCCCTCTATAGAGTTCCTACACAATTGTTATCTTACGAAAAGTACAGTCTCAATCATGTATGTACTTCATGGGTTGTAGTACTACTGGTTTTAGTATTATATTTTACTACTTTTTCCTCATACTAGTTAGAAACGGCAATAAACTGCTCGTTGTTTCAGGCTACTTCAACTCTTACTAAACAAACGCTCTTATCTCCCAATTAATTACAAAAGACTCATATACATAACTATTATAAGACCCATTTGGACTTACGGAGTAGAGCTTTGGGCTCTACTAAGCCGATTCGGTGCTAAGTCCTTTCTTCTCATATCCAATCCTTCGTAAAGTCCTTAATGCTCCTTGCCTTGTTACGAATAAAGTCATCCATAATGACCTCAATGTCCCATTTGTTGTTGATTTAGCCCTAACCCGATATAAATTCTTACATGACAAACTTCCTAATCCCGCCAACTAGTTTCAAAACTAGCTACTTCTCTAGATAAGATGCCCTCCGAGGCATCTGATAAGTCTCGTTACCTTTTAAGTTGAGTTTGTTATTTCATTACTACCAGTAGGGGTAGTTTCTGCACTTGCCATAATTTCGTGCTGCTAATTTTCATTCATTCTATTTACTTGTTGTATTATAATACTGTTTTAATTTTCAATGAGTTTTTAAAAATCCTCTTTATTCTTTACGTTAAACTGATTTCGTGCTAACACGTTCCGATGACGTAAATCTCTTATATTTCGTTTGTTTTATTGTTCCTAGAAACCGGCTATTACACGTGTGCTTAATAAATCGATCTTATTTTAGCAACCATTCTTCGATGTTGATGTAACATCCTTGGGACCATTAGATTGTGAAATAGTGCTCGTTACGTGGAAGAATCTTCCATAGGATAAATACCCATTTAAAACGTTCGTTCGTGACGCCTGGTAACGATTTGGTTTATTGTTTCGTTTGGATTCGCTTTCTGTAGAACTATTCTTATTTTATGTATTACTTTGTTAAATATTTATGATATATCATCTCTACCAATCTCTAACCTCAACAAAGGACGTTCTGTTCTTATGTCAAATATGACACCCTTGTACGCCATATCTTGTTTTAATGATCGTTTTTGTCAAAGGTAAGACATCAGCATTTATTCTGAAGTATTTGGGCTTGAAAGATTTGGTCCATGCTGTTTAAAATATATATATAACCTTGCGCAGAGGCAATATCGTAATCAATGAAGGTCTACTGAGGTGCGATTATTGCTAGTTAAAAACTATATAATATAGAACAAATCAAAGTATATTTTTTATAAACCTAGAAATTATATCAAGAGAATAATAGTAAACAAATTATTAAAAGAGTATTTAAGAATAATATAAAAATACCATATATGAAGTTCTAGGTATTATTTCTGAGGAAATCATGTATTATGTATGTATATATTTGAAAGTCCATTTGTATCTAATAAAAATCCACGTAATATCTAATAAATGATTGTTTTTTTAAATCGTTTATACTATTAAATAGTTTTGATGATTACTATTTCCTAATAATTTAAAAGAGTTTTGGTGTTAAAACATAACGTTTACTCATGTTTTTAAATTAATTCAAATGCAAAACCTCGACAAATGGACTTATACCACTTTCAAAAATAACAGCTCATTTAAATGTTTAAAGTTTAAAATAAATACAAAATGCATTCTGATATAAATACATATACATATATTGTATTATTTAAATATATCTTAGTGAACCCCTTTGGAAAGTCACACTCCACTTGGCCGATGGACACGTTTTCTGTTTTCTATGGTTTTCCTAATTTATTTGTATGGTTTTCGTTCCCATTTTTCTCCTTGAATAAGAACATTATACAAACCGGATTAAAATGGCTTCTCTACTGATGTTTTAGTAGGACTGTTTTAAACTCAGGCTTATAATAAATTATTGTCCTGTGATAGGTTTTATAAATATTATAATAATTATTATTGTTATATATTTTAATATTTAAAAAACGTATAATATTTGGTGATCTTATTTATATTCTATTTTTCTCGCTTTACTTCTAATAATATTACTATAACTCAATATTATTATGTTTTTGGTCATTCTTCCCTAGCTGGTCGATAACATCTCAAACAGATAAATTATTTTTTCCATTAATTAGTTGAATCTGTGATGAATCCAATACCTGTAATAGTAAATATGTATATAGGTTTTCCTCTTTTTTAGTCACTAGCTTTAGTACATACAGTAAAAGCATTCATCCGACCGTGAAGTGCATTGGATCAGTTGCCTTCTTCTGGACGATTATTGACTCTCGAGTTAGTGCTGTCAGTTAACTGCGATGAACGAATGGGGGCTGTCAGCGGGGCACGTGGGGGTTATCTTAATAGATCAGGAACACTGAGCTACACGCTACCATCCCTTCCATAATGCTCAATTATTATGCTTATATCACAAACAACAATTGCCTTGAAGATCTTTGTCTGGCCTTCAGAGTCATTTGTCCTGATCGTTAACATTTTACTACTTAAAATTCAATTTAGTACCTAGAGGCTGACGTAGACTCTTCTGTTACATGGGAATTTCATATAGTATAAGAATCTCTAACTAGAAAGAAAACTAGTCCAACTTTTGGCATTTTCGTTTTTAAAACTTTTAACATCAGAGACAGAATGCATCGTTTATTACAGAAAGGACACTTGTCCGCAAGATAGCACAGTCTTGACAACACCTTCAATATTTTGTTTACTGTAGATATAGTTATGGTCCAAGACAAGATCACTTTTTTTTGTCTCTCTTACAAAATTTAGAAACGTGACCAGTTGCTTGGGCTGGTTTGTGGATTCGTTGGAGATAGAGTTTCATATATGTATAAAGCTAGCGTGGCGCATCTCAGAATTAATTTAACCGAAAACGGTGGTTTTGAATCATGTTTGCATAAGTAAGATCATTATTTCTGATTGTTCTATCTAGAATTACTAACCCCTTAATTATAAAGGAACTAAAGAAAACCGAAAAAAAAGTAAGTTGTAATCATATTTACAATAAAACCGATTTTTTGTTTTTATATTCATACAAGCTACCTTTGTCAATGCACTAAAGCATGATTATCAGGAAATAATTATATGTGAATACTACGAAACTCCTAATCGATAAAGTACTATGTATTAGGAAATGATTACAAGCGATTACCACGAAACTATAATCGATACGTTACTAACAACTGTTAATAATGATGTTGATTCATTTGGTTCGTTAACCGAAAAACTTAGATAGAAATGCGTCATGGACCTGTTCTGCATTGGGCACATGTCCTCAGAATTATTATATACACGGGTAAATAAATATGTATTTACTTTACTTTACTTCTCGGCCTCCTGGATTTCCTATCTACATTCTTCTTTTCTCGTTGCTTCCCTTTTCTAATCTCAGTCATTCAGTTTCAAGGCGCCTTAGACACTTCATCTTCCTATCTGCTTCATAGTCTTCCTCTCCTCTTTCCAACCCTTTTTATGTCCATCAGACTCTTTGGCAGTTAATTTTTTTTTCATTTAACAAATAGGCCCACCTTAACCTATTTGCTTTATAAATCTATGTATTATAATTCTATTACATATTACTTTTACCTTATGTACGATAACTCATTTTACCTTCTCTGTTGCAGGCTATATCCAAAGATGTATGGGCGCATGGTCGGATAGTGGGATCCGTGGTCCGACTGTGCGAGAGACTGTCCACCGCGGAAGAAGACCAGGCGCCGGACACTTCGATTTCCTCCTGGGTCAGGGGACGACGTGTAGAGCCATCCCAAGCGGCCAACTTCGCGAGGAGCTTAGAGCGCCGCTGGCAACTCCTCTACCTCGCCTGTCTGGAGCGTCAGTGCCATCTTGATCAGCAGAGGTCCAATCTGCTCAAGAAACAGGTTAGTGTTTGAGGTTTGAATAGTTCACACGAATTCCTATAATGTAATTAAGCATTGTTAATATCCAAGGATAGACCGAAGCTTAGGTGGACGGATTGTGTTCTTCCATTGATCCATTCCATGGATTTGGTCGATGCGCTGGGATGGGGTTTTTAAATGGCTAATGGTAGTACCGGCAGAGATTCTTTGGGTTCGCTAAGTCTTTTACCATTATTGATGTTGGATTTTGGGACTTTGTCAAACAATACGACCAATTAAGAGTAGTAAACAGGATGTAGACTTTCTGTGCAAAGCTAGTCATTGTCAGATTCTTATCCTGTAACTGTCGGACAGTATTTACCTGGCGAAGACTAAATTAAAATTTGATTAGTGCTAAATTGGTTACTTTAGGTTAGTTTTAAGTTGCAATTTTTAAAATGTATTAAAAAATAGCATACTGTACAAGAACAAGTCCCCTTCATTTCAGTTTGTTGCTTTGGATTTTCCAGCGACGCGGCTTTCATCCATGAGTTGCTATTATCTCTTAGAAAGCGTATCAACTAAACCTATTTCAGTTGCAGAAAATTGTTCACATTATAATATTATTGTATTTATGATCCCTGTATTGGTTTGATATCATGCCTGATGTCGTTAAATAGATTTCCGTCCTTTGTTATGGTCACGTTTGCATGTATTGGATGGGCAATACGAATAGTAGTGATTCACTTTTATGTACTTCTACATTTGTAATCAAGATTCTGCTAGGGATCGTATTAATTAATTCTTTATTGTTACATAATGCTCCTTCAAAAGAAAAACGTTATAATTCAAAAACCTGATTTTTCTATTGTTGTGATTTATATTTGGTGATAATGACGAATTATCGATTTTGATAGAGTAACATACATTTAATTTTCTTTTAATATTTTGGGAAATATAATACATTTGTACCTTTTAACCTGTACCCACGAGATCTTTCTTTACTTCGCTCGACTTCACGATCATTTTCGTGACCGAAGAATAGTTCCTTGAACCCTCCCACACATCAGTGAGGCGTCCACTGCCACATTGAGTAAAGAGCTTATTGCCCCTCAGGTTCGTAGCATTGTGAGTTCACTGATCCTTGGAACAGGCGTGCTAATTGTCTGTACTGTCAGAGATAAGCCTTCGTAGGTGTGTCCTCTTTGTTCCTGACATTACTCTTGGACCGTCCCAGCAGTCTCTCACCTGCTCTAAGTCGAGTATCGTAGTCGGTTATATGCACGTATTGAACAAGACATGGTCAATTAACATTGGATAGAAACTATTATTTTTTTTTACGTTTCTTAATCATTTTTATTATACTTCATTACAAATTGCAATCTTGAGCTCAGTAATTACAGTCTTAAAATTTATTGATTTGTGACTATCTGTCTGTTACATAACAAAAAAATTTCGGACAAGCAAAAAATTTATAAGAGTACAATGTATGTTTTACATACATTTAGTTTATTTACATACGATATCCCCATCCAGAAAAGGAATAGTGCACTCAGTTAAAGTGATAGGTACAAACCAAGTTAACCAACGAAGACTAATGATAATAACCAGAGGAAGAAGACGAGGGCTAAGGATAAGGTGTGGCCCTAAAGTGCAGTAGTAGTTCCAGAGTTTTTTATTTTTAATAAACGGAAAAAAAAGAATAAAATCCCAGAAATAGTAGGGTGAACTCCCACTGGAGGTAAATCCCTGTATTATGCCTCACAGGCATGGAAGGGAGGTAAAAAAAAAAAGGTATAAACCAAGTTATTGTGCACAAAATAACCAAATAAGTACAGCATAAAAACATGAAAGTGCTTTAAAAAAGTAAAAATGTATTGTATAAAAATTACAGAATATATCTGTACCTCAGAGGTAAACTATCGTAACTGACATTTTTCAAACTTTACAGGAGAGCAGTGTTAATGTTAAATTTTCCTTTTTATTTTTGTTCACGGTTTTCAATGATAATTAGAGGCCATCATTGATCTTGAACATTAAAACTGCTCTCCTGTAAAGTTTGAAAAATGTCAGTTACGATAGTTTACCTCTGAGGTACAGATATACAGTTAGTGATTTAGTCAAATATTGGCTTAGAATGGGGTAATCGTTTATATCAAAACTCCATTTCAAGCCAAAAACTTAATGAAAGCCACTATTCCGCTCCCCTATACACTTCACTCTCTCTGGGCAAAATTTGACTTGACCACTTATTCACCGAGGCTGAAGGTTTTATCAATATAAATCTAGGCGTTTCTCTTGGCATTTCATACGATTACATCCTTTACCTCTAGGATAGATTACCTATACTTCCCAAGCTGGGATAGATTAATATAGATTAGCTTGATGGATGAATAGGAAAAACCAACAACAAGGAGTCTCGCATTAAACTTACAACGTTTAAGATTTGATAGGCTATCACGGTTGTAATGACTTTTATTATACTCCCACAGTTATTTTTATAACCCCTCCTAATTTAATGGTCGAGTTGATCCAGCCACTAATTCCATGCTTTCTCCCTGTTAGCAGTAATTACGAAAACTGGAACTTCAGCCAATTCTGCGACGAAAGGGAATCTTAAAACGGGAAATGATTTAATTGGACAAGTTGCGAAACTGGTCGTCGAGTTGTTAAACATGGGAACATTTGATCCATGTTTGTTTTACAACTTTTTTTTTATTTTTAGAAATTTTGATACTTACGTAATAATTTCCACGAAAGACGCTTCTTGATCTATTACTCTCTGTTTTTCTCATTCATTGGTATTATTTAGGATTTTTTCATCTTATGATTTAATATGAACTAAAGTAGCTTTTAAATTAGAGTTTCCGGGTTCGCTAAGCCTTTTTTATAATTTAAAAAAATAAGGACCCCTATATGCTATGGTCATGGGTCCAATACGTGGTAGATACTGTACCGTTTCTAGGACAACGATTGTGCAGGGACGTGATTTGTCCTAGATTGCCAGATTCCTTCCAATTTTGGGTACCTTCTTATTATTATTAAGTTAGTAATATCATGGCTTTTATAAAAAAGGGAGCGAGGAAGCTTATATGTACTGAGTTGTTATCCCGGTTTCAAATCCGAATCCGAAAGATTAAATTATGTATAATCTGCTAACAGATATGTATTTACCCTGGGGAAATGGGGGCTGCGCAGACCCTCCTGGCGAACACATATCTTCTTTAAAGTCGGACAAATCACCTCCCTGCACAACCTTTGTCCAGTCTACCATATTCCGAATCCTAGACAAGACGTGAGCTGTACAGTTTTTTTATTATTTTTTTTAAACAAATTACAAATGTTTTATAACGTTTATTAATTTTCTTATTAAATCAGGAAAGATAGTTTGTTATCTAGAATCATAATATTTGTATGAGTTGAACAAATATTTGTAACAATTGAACAAATATTGAATATTGAACAATTGAACAAATATTGAATATACAAAAATTGAACAAATATTTGTTGAAACATAATATTTGTAAGTTTTTTTGTATGATCTGATTTGTGTCCAAGTGAAAGCATAGTTTTATTAATTTTACAAATATTTGCATTGAAGTAAAATATATAGATAATCATGTCAAATTTCATTTTTAAATATTAATATACCATTCACTATATGATTGTCTATTTTAATCGTTTTGTATTAACGTTTTATGAGCTATTCTCGATTATTGCTTTATCACTCCGTCTCTAAAAATCTGTTGGAAAAAACTTGTTTCTACGTGACCGGTCGGTTTGTTGTGCGGTCAATCGCAGTTAGGTTTTAGAAAAAGAGGAAACCAAACGATATTTTCTGGTTTTGAGGTGCTCCTGCAACGGATGTTTCGTTTATTATGGGATGGTCGAGGAAGAAAAAAATTTCCATCATTAGTGTTTCTGATTATGTTGGTTGGGCCGATATAATTGTTTTTTCTTATTTTGTGTATTTATTTTTTTAATTGTATGTGCCAGTATTGTGTTGAGGGCACAATAAATATATAGGCTCGCAATTACTCAATTGTTTTTCTATTTTTCCCGAAGTTCTATCGTTTAAAAAAAAAAATAATTTATTGATATTTACAACTGCAGTAATATTACAACAAGTAAATCTGCTAATATGAACAAATGACATGAAAAAAAAAACACTTGTGGAGAGACTACCGATCGGTAGCACTCCAATAAAGTTCTATAGTAGAAGGTCTCGAGACCATATTCTTTTCAGACGCCTCCGGTGTTATCAGGAATAGTATGGGAAGCAAGTTGAGAGACTAGCGGATTAAAGTGTGTGTGGAGCTTGTCATGGAAGGATAGGTATCTAGTTTGGGCCAAATTATCAACATATGGGATATTAAGATAATAATGGATGAGTTTGTTTGTGACATAATCAGGAACATTGAGGATTTCACGAAGGATTTTGGATTGTAAGGATTGGATACGAGATGGATTGGATGGCTTAGTAGTGCCCAAAGCTGAATTCGTATGTCCCAATAGGACTGATAACTAGCATGTAAATGTGTCTTTTGTAATTAATTGGGAGCTTAGAGCGTTTGTCCAGTAAATGTTGAATTAGGCGAAAACGTCGAACAGTTCTTCATCTTTTCAGTCTTGTATGAGGATTTAGTTCTATCATAAAATAAGCTTATTTAAAATCGGCATTTGTACATTTTTACGTTTACGGGATTTCTATTCTAAATAATTTCTTCTTTGCTATAGATAATTAATAGCGTATACTTCTTTTTGTATTTGACAGGTGGTTTTTATAGAAACAAATATATATATATATATATATATATATATATATATATATATATATATATATATATATATATATTTAAAATAAATAAGCTTAAAATATTCATGTCGTTGTCTATAATTAAAATTAATATGATTAATCATATACTCTATACTTGTCTTTGATTTTACGGCTACAGTTCCGAAATTAGTAGCTTCGAGTGAAGTCACAATAAGTTCTAACTTCTCATTCGTTTCTTTATTGATATTCTCGTTACGTTACGTTTCAACAAACATTGCTAAGTAGATGGTGATATAACCTAAAAATTGTGTGTTAATCGGTTCTTTAATCTATATACAGTCAGCAATAGTTAATGTATACAGTCAGTAATAGTTAATGAACACAGTCAGTAATATTATTTTTTATTTTCGAGAAAATTAAAAAGGAATGGATTGAAAACTGACTTGACTCGAAGCGACTGCTTATGGAACTGTCAACAATTTCTTTTTATCATAGATAATTTATGACATGTACTTTTGTATTTATATAGATAATTCCCAAATACTCATATTGTTCACTAAAGCTAAAATTAGTATAATTAATCAATTACCTCAGACTTGCCTTGTTTTGATCTTTATTCATTTATACCATTTACCATTTTAAGGATAAATAAAAACTTCTTAAGATGAAAAAAAAAATAACAGATTGATTTTAAAAAGCTCTATGAGCCTACTGGTGGTCGGAATATAATGAGCCGGTCATAGTTCATCAAGAAGAGATATAGATCTCTGGGATGAGAGCCATAGCTGTGTGTAGGAAGCCTAGGGCCTATGGTGCAACTCCGAGGCCTCACTAGAAGTCATTAACAGATGACCATATGGTAGATATTCAAATAAGGGCCTGGAGTTAGATGCACCTCTCCAACGAGCCCACGTGCAAGAAGTGCCTAGACACATGCTCCAAGACACGTCTTTTGGGCGGACGCCCTTCGGAATATTCGTGCTCTTCACCTGTCCCAGATCCTCCGACATCGCGAACCGACCCGGAGCGAATCGAGACATCCTGAAGCCTCGGGGCTTTGGGACCAGGTGTTCGAAAATTTCACTCTTCAATGGAGCAGTAAACCCGCTCGTCAAGGCCATGCTTCGACACTTTCTACTTTATTTATTTATTTTTTATTTTATTTTACTTATGAGGCTAACGAGTGTGAATGTGAATGTGAATCCGTGGTGGAATACGACATAATTCTCATAAGTTCTTACGAACAGTAGAATAAAATCAAGAATATATTGTAGCAACAGTCATACAAGAACCGTGTGTGAAGATGTTTCACAAAATTTCTGCTGTATTATTTCATACTAATTTTTTATATTTATTTTTTTCTAATTGTATTGATTGAAATTGGCAAGTGTGTTTAATACTTCACATATGATGATATTTCTTAAGCCCCGATGAATAAGTGGTTTAGTTGAATCTTGTCCACAGAGAGTTAACAATATTGGGGGAAGCAAGAAAATAAAAAATACCACTACAACCCGTGAAGAGTCTGGGGTTCAGTACAAGGTAGAGACTGTACTGTTTCATGGACAATGGTTTTGCAAGGTGACTTGTCCACGCTCAACCGCCAGATTTCCCCCCTTTATTTTGGGCACCCTATTTTTATAATATTTTATAGAGGCTGGGTGAGCCCCAGGAGAGTCCTAGGTCCTATATGATCCATCACCGGCTGCAAACAGACTAAATAAGAGTGCGACTCAGTGCTCTGCCACTGAGCCACTCCGCTCCCTCGAGGGAAGCAGAATGATGTCATATTCGTAGGACTTTAAATAGAGTTTTAATTTAAGCAATAACTCAATTTCAAGCCATTGCTTGAATTAACCCTTTATTTACTTATTACCCGCTTCACTAAGTTCGAGAAACCTATTTTGGAGAAAATTTGGAGACTTATTCACTTAGTCACCGGTGTCGTAGATATTATGGATGACGCATTTGCTCATGATATTCTGGATAGGTATGATTTAGATATAAGTAGAGAAACTATCGATATATAATTATTATTCATATATTATAAAGTCAAGTATTGTTTGGATGAATAAGTATAAAATTAATGAAAAAAAGTATTGAAATCCTTTAATTTTTAAATAGTATTGAAGTCATTACCTGTTATAGGCGCGCCAGATATACTGTTCCTCACGACAAACAAGTAACTGCGAACTGATTAATATTTCTAGGTAGCCTATAAATTCAATTTATATACGCTTATTGCTCTATCATATTCGTTTACTGAATAAAATTTATTGGTGGATCATTAACAGCTTTTATTTGATATCATCGTATTTTTATTTTATTTTTTAAACAAAACTCCTTTCTTTTTTTCTTAAACGAAAGCTCCTAGGCTGTTCACATCGGACTGTAGATTATGAATGATTATTCTCATAATAATTACGGACTATGGTTTGTAGTTTTATAAAAATTAATTTTTAATCCAGAAAAAATCTACAAATATATGTAAACTAAAAATCAAGTGTTTTCTATCAAAAGTTGGTTACTTACACAATTCCCGAAAAACTATTATGGAAAAGAGCTTTCAAATAATGAAAAGTTTTATTGAAAAAAAAAAGGATTTTTAACATTTATTTGACCAAAGAAAGTATTAGATTTAAATTAACTTGTAGTTAGTAGTTAATTTTTTTCATATTTAAATAATACGTAGAACCTCGATTAACCGTCAGGGTATGGGACCAAGATGGTGACGGTTTTGGGAAATAGACGGATATGGGAGTGAGTCATATGTCTCATATATATTTATAAATCGAACAATATATTTTAAACATGTACTCGTAATTTATTTACGTACTAATAAGGTATACATATGTAGTAAAAATGTTTAAAAAAAAATTATAATATTTACGTACAGCGATGGCTAAAAGCACAATCATTGTATGTCCAATTTTTCCCTCTTGAGAACTGAATATCAATTTAAAGGTGAAGTTTAGCTCTTTCCTCGTGCACTAACGTATTATGCCAGAATCATTAAATGATTATATAAAAGGGAAATACTCTAGGGGTTCCCCGCACGTTTTATATCATTAATTGTCGTCCGAGGAATTTCATAGATTTTGGCCCAGATTGAAGCATTTACAATTTCAAACTTAGTAGCGAGATCTAAACACTTTGTCTTTTTCACCGACATTATTGTACGTACTTTTAAGAAAACGATAAGTACCCGTAAGACAAGAATGAAGACTGAAGGTGGTTCAACTGCGGAAGCTACATTAGGTAGAGATGAGAATATAATATAATTTCTGAGAAATGTGTGCGAGGATGCCTAGGTTTAGAGTAAACAACAGATTCTAGAAAACGAAGTTGTCATGACACAACGATTGATTCTTAGCCGGCGTCTATGACTTTAGCAACCAAACAATATATATACATTACAAAATACTTTGTTTATTTCTTCTGGTTTAGACCGTGTAGATAAATTTCTCGCCAACGTTTCGTCAACCATGCTGCTGACTTCCTCAGGGCTGAGATGACAAGACATGTGTATTTACTTATTCCCATCTCAGCCTTGAGGAAGTCAGCAGCATGGCTGACGAAACGTTGGCGAGAAATTTATCTACACGGTCTAAACCAGAAGAAATAAACAAAGTATTTTGTAATAATAGTGGGCGTGGAAGCCTAAAAGAATATTTAATATATATACATCTTTTTTTTTTTTTCTCAAACTGAGGTGACGATTAACAGAGAGTGACGGTAAATAGAGTGACGGATAATGGAGGTGTTAGTTTATTTTATATTTATAATACATTAACATTTCATATAAAACTCCGATTTTTTTATTAAGTTTCCTTATTGTCAGTTTTTAGCACGTTTTACTCTGTTAATTATTATTTTGTAGATTAGTTGGTTTTGTCTCTTTTTAGTTGTTTTTTCTAGGAGCATCACTTCTGTATTAAATTTCAATGATGGACAATTTGTAGTCGTAAGTTATCATTAGTGTCAGCCATCAATATACGTCCGTCTATAAGACTCTAATAGTCGATCATATATCCATTGAATTTTAATGCACAACGACCGGTTCCTGTTGTAACGTTCTAGTGATATGTAAAATCAACTTGTTCGAACCTCTACCCTTATTTTATGGTAGCACATAAATATAACATAAATAAAAGTGTTTACTATGTGTTTAACAACTATAAATAAGTCATGATAAAATGATGAATATCTGCATCAATTATCTCAATCTCTGCATATCAATATCTGCATCAATCATATAAATATAAATAATATGTTTTTATATTGAATCCCATTGCTATAAACCTTTTTAAAAATATACATTGTTGATTAGCAAAAAGGGTTCTTGGAACTCTTATGTAATAATAGTTACCAGTGACTTACATTTCTTTGAGAATAAATGCCATTTAAAAAAATTTTTTTTTTAGGTTCAATATTTACCACAATAATTTGTATTTCTGCAATTATAATTTTAATAAACAGAATATCTTTCTTCAAATTGTATATGATTAGTCAGTAGTTTTTATAAGATATTTATAAAGTTGTAATGATATGGTTTTAGGTAAATTAGGTGGCCAAAAAGCATCATTATTTCGCTTCCGTATCCATAGTTTTAATTATCAATACTTATCTTTTTTGAAACATTTGTATTTAATATTTTAAATATATGCAAACTTTTTGTTGACGTTCTGTTTGAATTTATCATTAAGTACAATACAGATTCTCACACATATTTTTTCACGCACACTCAGACATATATCTGTGGCACCTGTGCATAGTGGGCTAAGTAGAATTTTGTGAATTTAAAGCTATCTACTTAAAACTATCTAGGAAAGAGAAATAATTACGATTCTAAGTAGATAGCTTGAAATTCACAAAATTCGATTTAGTCCACTATGCACAGGTGCCACAGATATGTGAATCTATATTATACTTAACAATAAATTCATGTAAATAATTCATTCATATCTATATGTTTTATAAAACGAAGTCCTCGGCCGTGATTGTTCGCAGTAAACTCAATAACTACTGCACGGATTTTTATATATAGATGCGGTTTTCACCAATAGATAGAATGATTCACCAGGAAGATTTAGGTATATAATTTTCGAGGTTTTGTGTAAATGGGTTGGATTATCGACGGGTTTCACCAAAGACGCTGCTTCCCTAATTATCCCCTTGCTATTATCTAACGTGCAAGATAATAAATTCGTATATAAAGAAATATTTGGTTTTGTTTTTATTTTTATAATTTCTATATAATAAAGTACATTAGCTGAGATGGGAAGAAAGAAAATCAAAACTCCCAAAGAAGCCTAACCAATGATACTCAAGTGGTCCTTAGTGGCCGCTACGTGATAAAAAAAAAAAGAAATACATTACACAGACAAATTATGTAGGCATAATATGCCTTATCGCCTGAGCAAAGCTGTGGTGGGTCGCTAGTTTTTAAATTTATTAACACTATGAAAGTTTAAATATTAAAAAAAAATTAGGTGTTTTAAAGATAAATAGTGTCTTTATTAAATTCTGATAGAGCTTTAAATATTTTTTAAAAATGAAAAACACAATTAGTTTAAATATGTTAACAGGTATATTATTTCCAAATTAAATTAAGAATAAAATATACAGACTACAAATATACGTGATGTATTAACAGTAGGGTAATAGATGAAGATTAGTTAGTCTAAATGTGCAAATTTAATACAGTTGGATGAACTTAGTTTAAAAAAAAAAAATATTTTTTTAAGGATATAAGGTCAGAATTAATTATATTTCGGAACCGCTGACCCGTGGTCAGGCCTACAGAACCTGTTTCTATTTTTTTTTCCTCTTCAACGAGCTAGGTATGAAATTCCTTCGTAGGGCTTCTCTTGTAACCTATACCGAACTTTCTTAAACAGGAGAGTCAGGTTTTCGTTGTTGGACCACAATGGCCAATATTAAAATTTTAATTAGGTATATGATAAAGGGGATGATGCTAGTAAGCGCTGTGCCGATTGGGAAGCATCTGAGGGGCAGACCGAGGCGAATGTGGGATGATCAACTACCAGAGTGATCTGGCGGATTTGTATTCTGGTAGTGGTCCGAAGACGGAAGTTTGTAAGCAGATTGGTGGTTCTGCATCAAGCCTTAGGGTTTGCTAAGCTGTATCATTATTATTATAAGTTTAAGGGGAAGCGGAGTGGCTCAGTGGTACAGCCGAAAATCCCGGGTTCATATCCCGATGCTTGTATTTGTTGGTGGCCGGAGATGGATCCTATGGGACTCGGATCCTCTTAGGGCTCACCCAAAATATAGAGAAAAATGTGGTGGTTGAGCGTGATGTAAGACCAATCACCTCTATGCACAACCGTTGTCCTAGAAATAGTTCGGTCTCTAACTCCCACAGAACCTTTGACTCTTCACGGGGTGTAGTGGTACAGGTATGGTCAAGATCAACATGAACATGAAAGATTAGTATGTTTCAAGTTACAAGTTTATAAGGGAGGATAGGTATGATTCATAGAATTGCCTTAAATTGGCTAGTGATTGGATGCTCCAATAATTTTCAGTTACGATATTCCGACAGCTCACTTGTACTCTCTTCCTGCTGCCCTTTGTTCCTGATTGGAAAGGGAATAACCCCACGAATAATAATAACAATAATAGGTATTGTTAGTGTTTCGGTAGGATCGGAATGGGGTCACCCACAGGCTATTGTGAATCCCTCCCCGAGATGGAGATTGCGGTAACACATCGCCTTTCCGGAAAACACGAAAGGTGGACGAGGGTTATCGAAGATCTGGTAAACGGTGGAAAGTATATCGCGTAACGATCGGATCGTGGGGGCGAGAGATATTCCACGATCGTCGGAGCAAATGTTCTCAAATGAGCCGAGTGGAGTTTTATTGTCAAAACGTGTTCCCGTCCCGAAAGAAATTCTCCGCTTATCGGGGAGGATTCGTTTATATTTGGGAGTCACAAAAATACTTCCACAGCTTTCTCCTTAATTGTATTAAGTTTGGAATAATCAGAAACCGTATAAGGTAAAGGCTTGGTGTTTCTCATTTGCACACTAACTTCCCGTATTCATTCGAATAAATTTTATATAAAGCTAACACATGTGGAAAATTTTTATTTGGAATGGAATTTGCTGTGCCATACTTACCAAAAGATAAGTATGAGTTAAGCTTGGCACATGAAATAAATTAAATATTCAAGATTTTTATTTCAGGAACGACATATCTCTTCGAAATGTATGATTTTCGGAAAATATTAGAGTTAACAGGCGTTATGATGGGTAAGGTTGATTGTTATGAAAAAGTAATTTTACAGAAGAAAAAAAACTCTTTTTTATAATAAATGAAAAGTGAAAAATAGTAAGTGCCACCGTTCATAGAAACTACACCACTCCATGTTTTGATTTGCTCCTCTTTCTATGATATTGGTATGATCAAAAACTACCTTCTCTAAAAAAGAAAAAGAAAAGAAAAATGATTTTTTCTACTTTCACTTTTATGATACTTTTACCTTTAACGTGTCAACGTCTCCGTTATAAAAATGTAAGCATGCTTTATGTAAAAATAAATTGTTCAAATATATGCTAAAAAATCCTATATAAATTTAGGTTATGACATTGAATTTGTGTTTTATATTCCTTGATTCCTCACTCAAGACTGAAAAGACAAGAAATTGCTTGACGTTTTCGCCTACTTCAACATTTACTAGACAAACACACTAAGCACCCAATTAATTACAAAAGAATCGTTTACATGACAGTTATCAGACCTATTTGGACATACGGAGTTGAGCTTTGGGCACTACTAAGCCATCCAATCCATCTCGTATCCAATCCTTACAATCCAAAATCCTTCGTGAAATCCTCAATGTTCCTTATTATGTCACAAACAAACTCATCCGTCATAACCTTAATATCCCATATGTTGCTGATTTGACCCTAACTAGATACCTATCCTTCCATGACAAGCTCCATACACACTTGAATCCGCTAGTCTCTCAACTTGCTTCCCTTACTATTCCTAATAACCCTCCGAGGCGTCTGAAAAGAAGATGGTTTCGAGACCTTCTACTATAGAACTTTATTGGAGTGCTACCGATCGGTAGTTTCTCCACAAGTGTTTTTTTTCATATAGCTATATAGATTTACTTGTTGTAATATTATTACTGTTGTAAATATCAATAAACTAATCTTAAAAAAAATATATATTCCTTATATTACACCTATTTTGAAATTCGTAGTCTTACTGCGTTATTATAATTCCGCTGGTACCGGGTTCCTAAAAGTTTGTGACATATAATTATCTTGTAATCAGCCCAGGTCGGCTGTATGGGGTCATGATACCTTTCTGGTACTCAGCCAAACTCTATAATGTGGGCATTAATTGGCTGTAAATCCTGGCTAGTAGAGCCGTGATTTCGCCCAAACCACCTTGCACAATTGTTGGCCTAGAAACAGATTTGGTAATTAGCCCAAGACCTTTCATGGATTATAGTACACTTTTGTTTTTCTTTTTTTGATATTCTTGTAATTTTCTTCGTGATGATGAGAAAGTGAGGATATAAATTTAAAAAAAATTAATGGAAGTTAAATGAAGCTTTAAATGTAAATATTTATAATATTTATCTGGTAATAATAATTGGTGGGATCAGTAAAGAACCCAATTTTGTGTTAAAATTTATTGAATACACCCTCTGATTATTTCACACTCTTTTTAGATATAACCAGTCAACCATTTCCACATTAATGTAATATTTATTCATTTAAAAGTACAGTTGGGCCTGAAGTGATGATTTACATGACGGTTCGAAATAAAGTGTAAAAGGATTAGTTCCTGTTTGTAAAGTGTTCATATGGGATTATTTCCATAAAGCTGCTGCTTTATTGTTTTTCTCTTTATCCCGTTTTGTAAATCCCATAATTCCCGTTACGAGTTATGTCGACACTGCGTTCCGTATATTTATGTTTGCATAAATGAATAATATTTTCTTGAAGCTCCTGTCTCGGTAATTCAGCGCCTTATCCGTATCCTAGGAACACGGAGACTCCACTGGCGGTGCAAGGAGGTACCAGCTGCGAGCAATGACTAACACGGCAGATGCTTCCAAACTCCACTCACAGTAAATTATACCTCGCTGGAAACACTAGCGTTTCCACCACCTGCTGCCCTACCACACTGAACCAGATTCCTTCCTCAATCCTTTTATCAGACGGGCCGGCTGATGTTGATGGTTTCGGCTACGATTAAAAGGAGGGCGTGGATAAAGGTGATTACGGATCTGGTGGACCGGTTCTAATTTTTTCCAACCACCTGTTTTGATCGGTTCCCGCTGATCCACCTATATGATTAATGGCGTTTGTTTCCATTAACCCATTTTTTAAATATTCATCTATGTAATTATTCAATGATAGTCATTCACAGTTCAATTTACGTTGGAATAAAAATAATAACGGGACCAATAATAATCATCATAGTTTACGGATGGAATCATATTTTTTTTAAAATTGTTTGTTTATTTAATTAGTAATGATTATAAATACAAAAAGGATGTCCTTACTCTAGCAGTGTGTAAATAATAAATCACACGGTTACAGATGTACTGAATAAACAGTATTAATGATAGGCAAACGAACCCTGATTTTACGTATTTTAAAGAAAAGGAGACCAAACCTGCCTGGTTCGAAGAGGTATAAAAAGATTTACCGGAGATGGAGATTACCTACGATGATGTTCTGGAAAGCAACAGTCTCAGAATGAAACTGGAAAAACTGGCAAATATCTAGAAGAAATACAAGTTGAAGTGAGCACTCGTAGATTCAAAACCTTAAGTTTGGGACGAAAAATAGGTTTTGAAAGATAGCTGTAGATCCAAGCGGAACTTGCAGAATCTTTCTGGTGAAGCAGTCATCAAGTACAAGACTGACTTGTTTATGATTACTGTGACTTATTGAGTTATTTGACTCCCAGAGTAAAAATAAAGGACATCCTTGAGTCGAATCTCTTAGTATTTAATGATTTATTCATTTCTAGGACCTAGAACTGAGGTCGGTTGATACGTAGCTACATAAAAGGGATTATAAATAGAGAATGAAACAGAAAAGTTATAGGAGTGATTAAGCACTGCAAGAGAGGAAATATACAAAATGTCGAGTTAGTTAACGACGACGTTAAAACTCAAGACACGACCCTGCTAAGAGGGCAGGAAGAACGCCCACACGATTCCACACGACATGCATAATGCATTTCTGGCTAATCACTGCGGTGTAATACACTATCGCCTCTACAACCTTCTTAATGTACGGGCAGTCTCCACTAGATAGTGGGGTCCTAGCTCATCCTTTTATCACAACGGTAGTCCTAAGAACATGTATGAGAACACGTTTTCGACAATAGCCCTATAATATCAATATTAGATAAAATCCATCATCCTGTCAAATGTGATCGAGCATGTGCAGTACATTGTTTGGACTGATAAAACTGCACTTCGCATGCCTCAAGAAACTTTACAAATGGAGAAATAAATTCATTATTGGCATTACAAAGTTCCGTCAATAACTGAGGGGCATGTAGTAACAGTGATATTATTGTTTATACAAAATTAGATAATATAGCTTCATTGATATGAATCAATTCTTAAGGGAAACGTATAATTAAACCCACGAAGAATCTACCAAAGAAATTCAATACCTTTAAAAATTTTCGTAAATAAAGTGCAGTACAGGAAAAGATTTTTGAGAAGCTAGTTAAATACGAGTTAAAAGTAGAGAGGGGTCACCTCTGGTGTGGTGGTTAGCATAACAACCTACCATGGTTTGCGGGTATGGTACTGGGAGGAGTTTTTAAAGGGATTAAAAAGTACTTGAACATTCTGTCCTTAGGAAGGGACGTAAACTGGATAGAGAACCCTATCCTAATTATAGCTGATCCTAATGAAATTGAGGACGCAATCATATTCCCATTTTTTTTTTAAATAAACGTTCACGCAAGTTATAAAGACATCAAACCTTATTTATGAGTGTTTCTTATATATGTATGGCTTCGTTATTTTTTTTTCTGTCATCTCAATTTTCTAATCATTCATTATTTCAGTTTTTCATGCGTTTATGTTTACTGCTTTTATTGCACCTAGTCTTGTTTTACACTACAGCATCTTATCTACTTTCCTAGGCGAGGGTGGAGAACAAAAACGGCTAATCTCCCTTCTTAAATGATCTCACGATTTCGCTGAACGTTTTTTTTTTCTCCTCTACTAAATAGTTACGAAGAGAAACTGGAAAGGGAGCTCATTAACTCTCTGACCTCAACCCTTAATAAACCTTTAAGGGTGGCTTTCTTCTCCCGATTTCTCCGTGCCTTCTGGCGTGTACGTGTGCCTTATGGACGGCACCGCTACCGAAGGTACGTTACCGTTGCCGTGATGACCCTCCCGTTAGCGCGACGCATGGTCCTGAGTGAACGGTTATCGTAAGGCCCTCGATAGGATCTGGGCTCATCTCAACCGTTTCTCTGTCCGTCTGGGTTGAATGGACCTCCCATATGTCTAGAGGAGTCTTGTTTGTTATGTTTCCTCGCGCATGTGTTCCCGTTACTGTTCATTACAACTTAATAAGCAGATTGTCGCTTTGAGTCAAGTCACTACTAGTTTTAACTTTTCATTCATTTCCTTTTCAATATTCTCGTAAATAAAATTAATTTTACCACTGACTCTATGTAGTAACTATTACTGAACGCTATTATGATATAATAGGATGATAGCAGATAGCTTTAATGATAACACCATTTCTAAATAGATAATTAACTGCATTATTCCTAAATCATAAATCACTCTTAGTTAATTTATATCAACTAACTTTCATAGAGATTGATAGCACAGTATTCGATCTTTTGAGCTAACTCACTACCTACTGAACTACCGTCCCTGCCATTTCCAACTATCGAATGTGAAAATCGGTACTTTTGAGGAGAATAAAAAAACAAAAACAATTTCAAGGTTCAATAAAAATTAGTGCCTATCGTAAAATCAAATGACATTCGTTTTACATTGTTTTTGTGACTGATAGATGCCTCTATATGAATTTTATATCAATTATCAATCCTAAAGTGAAGTTAGAAGAAGAGTGAACAATTGGGAAGGGTGAAGATAGGTCGATAGATAAAAAAAGAAAACTAATATTGTTTAAAGAGAAAACTCCAGTAGAAGCAAAATAAAGTTGTAACGTGATCCGAAGTGGTCAATATGAAAAGATGATAAAATGAAATAGTATAGAAACTAACATTGTGCTTAATGGACATTATAAATTACTACCAGGATGTCTTCGAAGGACAACTATCAGTTGCATCTGCGAATGTCTTCGTTACCACGGATCGTTATGTAGAGAATATTCTATGGTTTGAAATATGCGGTATTTTACGTCGCTTTCCAATAGTTATTCCTGCTTTCTCCGTATTCATTAGCAGAGTATACATTGTGAAAATGTTTTAATATAAAGATGTTTAACCGTTATTTATTTATAGGAAAGACGTTAGAAACAGTTGAGAGGAGAAACTACTTTAATGGACTCTAACGATTAATTATACATAACACGAAAGCTCAGCTTCAGTATTGTTTCTGACACGTTGTAGGCGTCTATGTTTAAGGAGGCAATAAGATTGTACATAAATCTTTGGTAGGAAGATAGGAAGAACTAGTAGCTATAACAATCGCCTGTATCAAGAGGCTAGATTTCCTGTCCAATCTATGTAAATTAAATTAGAAAGTGTTGTCTCAATCAAAAGCATTGCTACGATCGCGGGCCACGTGTGGGATGTAGTGTTACACAAATGAGTCCCTTCCTTTGTAGAGTAACAGAGTCAGTCTTTGTTAACTGGTCTCTTGTACCATTCATCTCCCATTCTTCTTTGGATGGTAGGCGTCTGCTGTCATTGACGTTTCGTAATGATTCGGTTATAATTAGTGAGTAAAGGATGGTTCTAATACGTCGTGTTTAATTAATGTGGATCCTACTATTCCATACTCCATACTCATACTCATACTCAATACTCATTAATTATCGTTAGGTGCTATCTACATATCGGATGAAACTTTGTTTCTCATCACGATATTAATCCAATTTGTTTGTGGAATTGATTTACTGAAATTTACAACTGTATAATATATTATTATATATATATTATATTATAAAACTGCATGTAAATATAATGAATGGTTCATAATGGAGTGGATGAAGGTAGTCTCTGGTAGTACTCTAATAACAAACTCAGCTTAGAAGATCACAAAACCATCTTTTTAGACGTCTTGGAGGATTATCGGGATTTAAGAGTTAGGTTTGAAACTAGTGGATTTGATTGTGAATAAAGCCTATCCTGAAAGGGCTGATATCGGGTTCCGGCCAAATCAGCATCTAATGGATCATTATGGATTACTTTATTCGTAACTGAATAAGGATTAATAATGATTTGAGATTGTAAGTATTGGATAGTTGTAGGGATTCGATAGTTTAGTGGAGCCCAAAAGCTATTTTCCGTAAGTCCAAGTAGGTCTAATAATAGACATCTTTATTAGTATTTTGAAATTAATTGAGAGCTTAGGGTGCATTTATGGTAATTATTCCGCAGATTGTCGCTTCGAGTTGATCCACACAAGTTTTAACTTATCATTGGTTTTCCTTTTAATATTTTCCAAAAATACAAGTTATCATGAGTTTTAGTATGGAAAAGAGAAAGTAACTATGGGAAATACTATAGTAGTATAGTCGGTAACCATTTTATCTGAAAATGAACGTTTGAACATACTTCATCTATAGCTTGGCATAGATTATCATCTGTAGATTGCCCATTCCCATAAATACATTATCTTTTCCATACTAATGCTCACGATAAGTTGTATTTATGGAAAATATTAAAAACGGAACGAATAAGCCGTTAAAACTCGTAACTTAACTCGAAACTTCATTCTGCGGAACAAATACTTTCTTTCTTTATCCAACAGCCCGTACGTGGTTCTTCAAACATTCGACTTCGAGCCTCCCAATATGGAGACTTGAAAGTTGGCGGTCGCTGTTGCAGAATTAGCGTTACCCAGGGTGCACCACCTGGAGGCCTGCTATAACTCGCGGAACAAATACCGAATTTTCTATTTAAAATATCTTAATTTTTTATTTATTATTCTTTTGATGGTGATTATTTTTAAATATTTTTATTTTGAAGAGAAAAGATTCGTCCTGGCCGGGATCCGAATTATTGAAGACCCGGGTTCGAATCCCAGCTAGGACAAGGCTTTTCTCTTCAAAATAAAAATATCTGAAATTCCTGGAACATTGTAGCAGCATACATATGCGCAGGACTCTCCCCATGTTTGCTGAGCCATATTCAACTTAAACAGGGTGCAATAGTGAAGCATCTGCTCTCTAGTGTTTAGCCAATATGTCGATTTTCATGCAACTGCCAGCATTTTGAATTTTAGCTGCTGAGAGTGAAGTAAAATATTTTTTTATGCATTGATTAATTGAATTATTGTTCTGAGTCAACGCCTTTTAAATACTAAAACCATTCAGTTGATATTTCAGTTTTTTAAAGTACATTATATATAATTATAAAGCCTTTTCTCTTACTTCTTAATCGTCTTTTTGTTTAATTATTTTTTTATTTGTATATGTACTGTATACTTATTTCGTATCTACTTTTGTATTCGACCAAGAAAAAACAAAACAATCTAACGCCTCCCCTGTTATGATTCGAACGGTTTTGTTTTTCATAATGTGCATATTAAAAGATCCGTCTTTCCTCCGCCCGTAAGCTTTCTCCGAGACTAGTGACCCAATTTGTTTTTTTTAGATTTGACACCAGTGTCACAGGTCACTCTAGGACGATAATAGTGAACTCTATATTACCTTTTGCTGATTTTTTTTTTTTTATAGGGCCATATTCCGATATACGAGGTTACTGATAAAGCTTTTTGGAGTCGTCCCAAGAAAAGTTAAAAAAAATATTTTAATAAATTAAAATAATAACATAGCATAATAACTTGAATCTGTTTTCCCTCAATAACAATTTCTATTAAATAAATGCAATATGTGTGATCAAATAGTAGTCCTTGAAACACAGGATTTGGTCTATTTGACAGATTAGTTGATTTATTTTATAATTATTTTTTTGTTTTTCTAAAATTATTTTTAGATACTTAAGTTTTTCTTTTTTGAGTATTCACAAAATAAGAAACCACTCGATGGTTTTATGTTACCGCTCCGTTAAAATGTATTATGTATAAGGCCACCATTTTCTTATTGAAAAACTATTTTTTTTTTATTAGTAATCATATAATTAAAATTAAATGCTCATATAAAATACTTTTTTCCAGCAATTGGTAGGATTTGGTCTGGAGTAAGTAGACAGAAATCTAATACATTTTTCCATTATAAATCCTCATTTCTGAAAATAAATTGAAATCGACGAGAGAAACAAGAATTTTCAGTAAAAATTTGAAGAAGAATTTGAAGCAGATTTTTCTTTTATTTATTTCTTAGTATAGGCTGATAGAGTATTAAATTCTACTCTTTATTGATTTTTTCCAAAAAAACAAAAAAAACTACAGCGGACTAATCGTATCTGCTATTTCGGCATGTAATGGACTATAGGTGTATCAATTAATAGAACACCATTTTGTTGTTATTACTGTACAAATCATATTAAGTAATGATTGTAATAATTAAAGCTTGTTTCATGATAGAGTTATTTGACTCTCGTTATGCGATACCCGAACTAGCCGGTTCCTCGCCACCCATTACGATTCCAATGATTGCCTTCCCACTCCTCCACATCTTCCCACCGATGGGATATACCGGATCAAGTGGGAAGGTAGCGTCCGGCAGTGACCGCATATCCGAATTAGCTTCTAGAAATGGCATGGTCAACCGCAATCCACTGCCCACTTCCTAGCAATCTGTCCCTCCGATCGACTGGAACAATCCGGGTTCGCCTTCACTCGCCGTTAGCCTAAGGAAGAAACGGATCCGTGTTTGCAATCACCAAGAGCTCTGCACCTCTAAGGGTCTTCTCTCCTCTGATCCTTCGTAACAATGCCAGTGCGAAACCGTATAATGGAATATGGAAATCAAACTGTTTCGCAATGCATAATATAAACATCTCTTCTTCAGGGATAGGCTTCTCTTCTGTACCAATTACCAAGTTAAGAAATCGTTATGATTAGCTATCAGCCCATTTGTGAGTTAGATGTACTTTCTATTTTATTTTCAGATAAAATTTTTATTCAACACAGCAAAGTTATGTTCACATAACACTGTACACTTCAACACTCAGGACAGACATCTTGGAGTTTATATATCCCATTAGACAAAAATATAATTGGCTCACTATTCATTCAGTTAGTTCAGTGTAGAATAGCTCTCAGTGTTTAGAGCACTAATTTATTGTGTCGAAGGTCCCGGGTTTCAATAATTGGAGGATGTGGCTCACCCAGCCTCTATAAAGTGGGTATCCTTCATTGGAAGATATGGCGGTTGTGCGTGATATTGGACGAATCACCTGGACAACCGTTGTCCTGAAATCATTCCTTAATTGGCTTAAGTAAAGGTGTGGATTTTCCTAATATAGAGTTGTTGTTTTTTTATTCTCCGTTAGTTCTATATTTTCTTCTTGATTAGAGTGTTTAAAACGTCTCCTTATATGTCTGCTATACCTGTTTAATGGTTTAATTAGGATTAAAAAAATGATGAGATTCAAGTTTGCTCCTTTTTTTCTCCTTTTCTTGTTTGCATTTGGAATTTCAAACTAAAATATTCAATTTGGCTCACTTTTGTGTCTGTTATAACAATAAGAATGTGTTTAATTATATAAACACAATAAAAGAGTGCTTTTATACTTGGGTCCATACTCCTTACATAGCCTGATAATATTTTGTCCTTGAGTATTTTGAGATGGATAGGACATGTGGAAAGAATGTATAGCAAAGAGAATACTCATTGAGAATCCGGATGATAAACGAAGCAGAGGACGGCCTCGGATCAGTTGAATGGATAATGTCGAAGAGGACTTGAAACCGATGGGTGTACAGAACTGGAGGAGGTTAGCGCAGGATCCCGGAAATTGGTCGGCTGTAGTGGAGGAGGTCCGGCTTATTGCAGCAGTGTAGAGCTATTAAGTCTTAGAGTGTAAAATAATTACATTTAATTAATATTACAAGTAATTTAGTAAGGAAGAAAGAATAAAAATAATAAACAAAAAAAAAATTTTAAGAACAGATTAGAAGAAAAATAACAAGAAAAAAATCAAAATAAGATAACAATAATTATATAACAGCAAAATTTATGTTTACATATATATGAATTTATGCTCAGAAAAAACAAAAAAAATGAAGAAAAATTAAACAATATTATCAGAGATTCACATTTCATCCCTTTTTGTCCTTTTGTTTCTTTTTTAATATCTATCTATATGATATTAATAATACATATGTAGGTGGGTTAAATTCCACTCACTCATATATATAAATACATAATAACACACATAAATATACATCAAAAACATTATTCATTCATCGAATAAAGAGAACATTAAGTCTTAATTGATCCCCTACTATTTTCGATTTTTTGGGAATTGTAGGTATAATAGGTGCTGGAATATAAGGGATTTGAAGGCTGGAAGACTATGGGAACGACGAATGGAAGAAGGTATAGAGTTCCAAAGGGACGAGGATCGGATAAGGAAAGCTCTGTCAAAAGCAGTTGTTCGGTGGATGCTGCATTAGGTCTGAGAGCCGAGAACGGGTGTTACGGGAGTGGACCGAGGTTTTGAATTTAAGGAGATCGGAGATGTATGATGGTAGGCGGGGTTGGATAATTTGGTATAGGAAGGAAGCTAGGAAGTACTTACGGAGATAGGTAGGGTAGAGCGATAATAATAGGGTAATATGTAATAATAATTTTGTCCTGAATTTTAATAATTAACAGGATTCCGGAACTGGTTTTGAGTACAGTCGGCAGGCTTTGGTATTTGCTCCTAATTTATAGTATTTCTCCTCAATTTATCGCTATAATGAATTTTCTCATCAACTTCAACTCCTGTAAATTCATGCTACATTAAAAACGTCTTGGCTCTTAGCCTAGATACACGGCAGTAATGAACCGAATTCGACTTATGAATAGAACGCTTAGGAATTTATTATAGTAGACTCAGTGGTAAGTTTTGCTACATGTCCCGGGATCGAATCCTCTTGTGGCAGATAAATTATTAATAAATGGCAATCTCCTGTTTATTAACAGACGTTGATCGAGACTGTGGAATCTGCAGACACTCGTGGGCCTCATGGTTAATTGAGATGACGGTTGACCGTGATCTGGACTAAATAACTTCCCTGTACAAACTAAAGAAACAGTCTCTAGCATAGCTTAGCCCAATATTCTTTAAGGTTCATAATGGTATAGGTATTCTTTTCTTCCTCACTACTCCATCTTCATATTCCAGTTGACCTCCTCCGACCTTTGGCGATTCCAGCGAATGGGCAAGGACCTAGCTTCTATTTCGGTACATCCTCTCCCTGGAATATCCACTCAGCCCGGAATCCTCCCAAGGGCGCCAAGCCGACCATAAACCCTCCTGTTTTGCAATTCGCGAGTCAAGATTTATAGTTAACGCTCAATTTTAAAATAGATCCTCTGTATCAAGTTTGGTTTCCTGCCAACCGAGAAGTTTGTTTCATATACACTTCTACTTTCACAGGAGTAAGGTCCGGTTTTTTTTGTTTTTTTTAGTTTTTTTTTATTTCGCATCCTTACAAACTCTTCACTGCCAGACGGAGTAATAAATATATGATTTCCGCAATTTGTTTTTTCTTGCGTTTCTCTTTTATATTTAAGTTGTGCGTTGTCGTGTTTCATAGTCAGTCCTTGGAACATGAATACTAACCACGCCATATGATTTAAGCTTCGGCTACGGTTCTTTCTTATTTTAGTGTATAAATATTTTAAGTGAATTATTAAATATAATTTATTCTTTATATAGATATATACGTAACAGTTACCAGTGAATCAATATTTGATCTATATAAGAGTAATAATATGGAGACTTTGTAGTTGCAAGCTGATCCACCAACGTCAAGATTGTGCCTCTTGCCAGTCGAGAATTTTGAAGTAGTCCAAATTAGGCATCCCAAAATTGCTTCTCTAAAAGATTTTATTTATCTCTAATTATAATTTAATTACCCCTCTAATTTACATGAAACCTATATTCAACGGGACTTGTTTGTAGGTAGTGTTCTAAGGTATTGATGAAATGGGTTTTGTTATTAATTTTATTTCAATGAAGTCAGTATTACATATGTAATGTATTTTATTACATATTTGTTTTGTAATGTAAAATAATTACTTATTATTTATTATAATGAGGTAAAAATGATATATATATATAAAATAAAAATAATATAAGGTAAAAATGAAGTAAAAAACCATTTATTATTACACAAAAGTGAATGTATTTTATGTGTGATTCTTCATTTTTAATTATAATTCTAACTATTTATCTTACATAAGAAATTATGTATAATAAATGCGTAAAATCAATAATACAATATGTGGTTAAAAAAAAAAAAGGAATTGAAATCTACATTTAATTATCGTCCTCCAGTCAATTATTAATGTTATAATAATAATAGGTATGTTACTGTAATAAAAAAGAAATAGTTGTAATTGTTAGGACACTTTTATATAGAATTTTATTGCTCAATTATTGCCTAGTTATGTCAATTCTTCGACTCCAAGATAATAATGAAAGGTATGTCTCTTTCCTTTGGAATTGGAATTTTTTTAATTGCTTTTTTTAGATTGCTGTGTACTGTTTTTTACAGTTTTTAATTTTTTAAAAATGTTTTTTCCCATTTTAGCTTTGAACGAACTATTCTCTTTCATACCTTAATTGCGAGTAGTTAAAAGGTGTTCTGAAGTAAATTACTTCTATTTTCTTCTCTCTTTTCTTTATAAGGAAATAACAATTTGTCCGACTTTTTTTTTCAAGTAAGGATAATCGTTAAGAATGTTACTTGACATTACAACTTAACAATAATTTTTACAACACTGACTGTGCTGTGTTATAGAAACGGTTTCAGAACACGATTTCGAGGTTTCACTATTTTTAAGTGATACTATATACAAAAAAAAATACAATTGCAACAAATGAAGGGATTTAAGCTCCATTTTTCGTGCTATAAATAAAAAAAATACTATTTTCTTTAAGACTATTCCGATTTTTAAAATCTTTCCGTTAAATCGTCTTGTTTTATTTATTTTTATTCTATTCTTTGAGTGTATCTATAACCCCTGTAAAACAAAGTAAAGATTTTTATTTTTGCATGCATTTCATGCAAATGTATCAAATGACAATTATAGTTCATTTATCGGAATCGAATTATTATCAGGAAAGATTGTTGTGCTATAGGAAATATTTTTTTATGCATCGTGGCAAGTGCCTATGGAAATCATAGCTAACGGTTGTGCAGGGAGACGTTTTGACTGATATTACACACAACCGCCTGTTTTCCCCCCCAATTAAGGTTACCTTGTTATTGGAAGCCGGCTGACCCTCAGTTTTGATAATCCACTGGGCTTTTCCACCGCTTTTAACATAATAATTAATATATCTGCTACAGTACGTATAATTTGGGAACCTCCAGCACAGCAATATTGTGATCTACACACTGAGCGAGCTACCTCCCCCCTTCCGATTATATTAGTATTCAGATGTGTCTATGTAAATGGCATTAGAAAAGTAAATTTCCTGCCGCACGCCACAATCACAGCTTAATGTGCCGTTTCAGTTTCTGTAATGATAGCTTTGAGGCCCGCTGCCATGTACACAAAGGGTGTAATAAAACACCACTGTAATTAAATATAGATTTGTGCGGCTCAAAGTGGCATTTGTGGCCATTAGCATGAGATAGCATCTCAAAATTTTCCGGCAGGTGCTGCACAACAGTTTGCTATCGTTCTTCTGTCAGGGAAATTCACATCATTGTTTCTCTCTTCCTTAAAGTTTTGAAACGAATTAATGTTTTTTTTTATTGATATAAATCAGTGTCAATTATTTTGGTATCAGTTCTGCAACTTGTCGCTAAAACTAATCACAAGTTTTAATTTTTCATTCGTTTCCTTTTTAATATTCTCGAAAATAATTTAATTATTGACTGTATATGGATTAAAGAACCAACTTACACATATAACTTGCCATATATACGGTTATATCATCGTCTGTACTTCGAAATGATTGATGAAACGTTCATTTCTTGATGAAATTATTACAGAAATATACACATTTCCCGTAATTACACTCTTATTTGGTACTAAAACTTACGATTATTTGTAGTTTAAAAATATTTAAAAGGAAAAATTAAAACTTGTGATTTAACTCGACCGCTAACAGGCATGAGTGAACCCTGTGCTTTATATCCTAGTGCTCACCGTTAACTGGGTACCCCTTATTAGAGAAAATACCTTGTAGTTGATCTCAGTCAAATTACCTCCCTGCACAAACGTTGCCATAGAAACAACATTCTTCACCGTGCACTGAACTCAGGACCTAATTCATGTTTACTACCGAGCAAGATAGCTAAGCAAATGGGATGCTGTGCTACTAATCTATGAAAGTTAGTTAAGATAAATTAATTAAGAGTGATACATGATTTAGTATCATTGTGGTTGATTATCTATTTAGAATTAGCGTTATCATTAGTAATTTACTATCATTTTATCATATCATATCATTGTGAACTAGATCATAGAATGCTTTTCCCTTGGCATAGTGAGCCTGAAATCCCAACACTTTCGAAGACTGTGGGTCGTCAGAACTATTCCCTTTTTGTATTGCTATATCCCACGTCCCTTAGTGTTTATCATTCGTCAAACACGATAAATTTATCGCATTAGATTCGAATTACAGCTTCCAGTAATTGCTCCGAATGAGCCCCACGTTTATGAGAACTGCACGTATCAGATGCGGTCAGGGAACTGGAGTCGGTTGTGAGATAGCTCGCGAGGGTTATCTTTTAACAAAGACACTTCGCTTGTTCTTAATGGTTCTTATCGGTTCTTCCATTATTGTTCTTGTTCTGGTTTGGAGTTCGCACACCCGTTTCGGTTGTAGGACATCCTTTATCTCTGCTCCCTAACTGTTGTTCTAAGAGATAACTATATAGTTTCTTGTAATTAGGTATTTTAGGGTGGTAGGATTAACTAATTCTTACTATGTGCACAGTTATACTTGGAGGACTTTATTGTTTTTCTATAATAAACATAATAGTAATGTGTGTCAGTTATATTTCATTTCAATCCTAAATTTTAGGGTTCAACAATTAATGCTCCTCATTACATCTTTCGTCTTTCCACACTTTGACTATGGGCTAATGTGGCTAAGGATGCCACGGTTTGTCTTCGATGTCCAGAGGAAGTCTCATACGCCCCAGCTATATGACGAGTTAAATTAGATCTTCCTTTCCATCCGTAAACCACGTTTCCTAGTTTCATTCTTACACTAAAACATCAACTGATAACATCCCTTATACATCTACAGTCTCTAACAATTAATGATATAAGATACTCTATCTATTCCCAAGGCCTTTCCGACCTTCTCGTTATCACAGAACCAAAACGTTCGAGCGTTCCTTTTTCGACCCACCCCTTTTCTTTCTTCTCTTAATTATTGTTTTTATTTTTGTTTGTTTTTTCTTGTCCAGAACATATGTTATGGTTAATTATTTTCTAAATGTATGTAAATACTATGTGGGGAGCTGAGTGGCTCAGTGGTAGAGTACTGAGTTGCCATGCCTGAAATGATTTTTATTTAGTCTGTTTGCAGCGGGATATGGATCATATGGGATCTAGGGCCCTCCTAGGGCTCACCCAGCCTCTATAAAATATTATAAAATAGGGTACCCAAAATAAGGAGGAAAACCTGGCGGTTGAGCGTGAACTAGGACGTCACCTCCTTGCAGAACCGTTGTCCATGAAACAGTACAGTCTCTACCATGTACTGAATCCCAGACCCTTCATGGGTTGTAGTGGTACAGTTTTTTTTTTTTTTAAATACTATGTGTAACTTAAGAAGTAGCCATATCCTCTTGGACAGATATATATTCTAGTATTACTGTACACATTTTTTATTCTTAGAGGATTATATCCTAGAATAATATTATTTTTCTATTCTATTTTACTGTCAAACTCTACCATCTTGCACCTTGAATCCAAAACAGTTAAGCAATCAACATATAATAAACGTTTTCCAGTTTTTTATTATAAATAATAATTGCTTGTTTCCTTTGAGTCATACTTAATTTGTTTAGTACTAAACACTTTTACGATCCCTTCCTCGTTACGTGTATATCGTTACCTCCTCGTGTAGTCATCAAGTATCGATAAATGGTTATATCAGATCCTCTTGCAGATACGAACGCTACAACCTGGCGTATTAGTTATGCCAATCGTTCCGGTTATCAGATCCTTCATATCATCCGCCCTGGATACAGATATCGAATCGACTAATCGCTTTGTAATATCCTGTCGTAACGCCGAAGGAGCAGTGAACGTCTCCTGCCGGTTCGATAGTTGATGAAAACGGGTTGTGTGATTGCGAAGTGCTGCCCTTCTAACCTTGATTTTGTCTTCCTGTTTCCTATGTGTGAATAGTTGTCCGTTTTTTGAGGATTAAAACTAGTCTCTTCGCATACTGATGGTATTTTTAAGCTGACGGTACACAGATGTTTAAACAAATAACTAAAGCGACGTATATTAATAAAACAAATTAACGTGGATTAGAGATCTATTTTAAGAAAATTGAATGATCAAGAAAGGTATCCTGTTCTTCTTCAAGCATCTTATGATCATATAATTTAGAAATAAAATATTGGTCAATCACTTAAAAACTTTTTCATTTAATAGAGCGATTGATTATACTGGTCTACATCAAATTTGCCTTTTACATGAAACTTGTACTTGTGTAAACTCGCTGAAGCTAAATATACAAGTTAAAATTCATAGTTAGTTCTTATTGTTCATTTGTGCCATATTTAAAATAATAGCGGGTAGCGCGAAAGATTTATCTCATTAATGATGATAATTCCAAATATTTAGGGATTACTCGCGGAAATTTTATTATTTCTTATTTGTTTGTTGCGTCTAACGCTGACTGTGTTTTGTTTACCAGTTAAAACTTGTATAAAATGTCGTGTAAATGTGTTAATAGTGCAGACAATTTTTGCTTAATATGTGGTAAGGTGACCCATATTAACCAAAGATGCTCAATAACTCAACGTTTAGATCTTTACATTACAAAAAAAATGGAAACCAAGGCTAAGCCTGCATCCTGGAGAAAAGAACTTCAAGCACCTTCCTCCAGTAAATTCCCAAAAAAATTCTTCTATCACCTTTACATATTAAATTGGGACTAATGAAAAACTTTGTGAAGGCTCTCAACAAGGATGGACCTGCGAGGTAAATTTCTCCGTATAAGCGACGCCAAAGTAAAAGAAGGAATCTTTATCGGACCTGAAATGAGAGAGATTCTAAAGGTCCTAAAATTTGATTCAGTTTTACAAGGCTTTGAAAAAGAAGCATGGGAATATTTTAGGGCAGTTGATCAGTGGCCGATAAGAGAAACGAAAATTATGTTGAACTTGTGAATCTCCTTCAAAAGTATCAACTGCTGGGTTGCAGTTTGCTCCTAAAAATTCATTTTCTTCCTTCTCATCTTGATTTTTTTCCTTTTAACTGAGATGATGTAAGTGACGAGCATGGACGATTCCCCTGAAAGCAGTTACAATAGACAAACGAAAAAGAAGAGAAAATGTTAATTAAAACGGTTTAAATATGTTTTAATATTTCGAAATTCCCAATTTTATATCAACATTAAAAAATAATAATAATATATATATATATATATATATATATATATATATATATTTTAAAATAAATCATTTTGTAATTTTATCAACATGTTAATAAAAGCCAAATTTTGTATATTAGGTATATTTTCAAAATAAGAGCTAATTAAAAAAATAGATTCGTGTTTTAAGTAACCTCAAAGGAATTTGAAAGTGTAGTATTCAATTAAAAGAGAAACAAATAGTTACATTTTGTGGATAAGTGTTATTATTACAAACTAAAAGAAAGACTTCTCTACAAATTTCTTTTTCCACTATTTTATTTTGTATGTATTGTATTACTTCCGTTATAAATTAATTTACAGTACTTGTGTATTAGCCGGTCTGCATGAAATCTTCCTCCTTACCTCGTGTACTCCGTTCTATACTCGTCTCATTTGAGTTATTTGCTGTGCAGTATTAAATTGTTTTCTGTATTGTTTTTTAGTGTTTTGTCTTAATTTTTTTTTATTGTCTATTAAATTTAATATGCGTTTTTATCTCATCCCTTCTGTTAAGATCTATTTAAAATGAACAGAATAACACTTTAAAAGAAGAAGCTGTGAAATGCATACAGTAGAAGTAATTTCAAAGATGAAATTAAGTGAAAAAGATCATCAAATGGATTTTGATCTTACTAATATTATAAATGTGAATGTTTGTATGTTTGTCTCTCTTTCACGCAAAAACTACTGAACGGATTTGGATGAAACATTACAGTAATATAGGTTATACAACAGAATAACACATAGGCTATAGCAAGCGCTGATTTAGGGGGGGCGCACGGAGGCACGTGCCCCCCCCGACTGTATTTTAAGTATTGTGGAGAATCCGTAATAGGACATAATTAAAGGTAAATCACATGATAATAGTAGTTAAAATAACCGAAAGAACATGAGTGAAACAATTTTTTTGATATCCTACTAATCTTACTAATATTATAAATGTTTGTCTCTCTTTCACGCAAAAACTGGATGAAAATTATTGAGTAAAATAGGTTATACATCATAGGCTACAGCAAGGGCAGATTTATGTGGGAGCACGGGGGCATGTATCCCCCTCTTATAGTACATAATTAAAGGCAAATCAGGAACTTAATATTTGCAGATAGGTTCTTTGTATAGTTTAAGAAAGAAATTCCACCCCAAGGATTTCTTCTTTAATATAATAGGGGTTCAAAGGTTGTATAGAATCCGTCAGTTTTGATGTTAGGCATCTGAAATTTTGGATGTACGAGTAACTTATATTTTTAAAAAATAATTAAATTATTTATTTAAAATGATCTTTCACGAAACTTTATGTGGCAGACCAAATTCCACGCGAGCGAAGCCGCGGGCATAAGCTAGTGAGGCTATAAATGGATATGTATTTATCGAAAGTGTAAGGAAAACATGTTATTAGAAGAGAAAAGTGACTAGAGGGGTCCAGAATTAGCCATTTATTATTGAATTTTCTATCAACATCAATAAGAATTAAAGTGTTCTCAGTATCTGAATTATTAGGTTATTAACAATAGCGGATGACAGATCTGCCGACCTGTTAATACACAAGTACCCGATTTTCACCTTATCAACTCTCAAGCTCAAATTGATGAATATAAACTGTTCGTGCTGATAACCAAGAGGATGGCAACACTAACAGTAAATAAGAACTAGAAATGAAGACCTAAATTGACCATTTAACTAGACCATTGACCACATAGACCACTAACGGAAAGTCAACCTTTTGTGCTCCGATTGCAGATCAAAACGATCAAACCCATTCCTGAATCCTATTGTCGTCCCACACCTGTTCCTGAGGGAACTTACTACTACCAGTTCTCTGCCGCATTGGAGTGTCCGTAGGTGGTGTCGATGGATTCAATGGAAGGAGGATATTATTATCAAGTTAGTCCGCTTATTGCTGTTGAAGAAAAACATCATATATCATAGATATATTGATATGACTTGTCGGCTTTGTTAAATTTGCTAAACGTTCGCCGATTAGTTGATTAATTCTGATTGAAAACTAAAGAGTTGAAACTTACCAAGTATAGCGTAATATTTTTTGGAATTCGAAAAAATATTTCTGTTCATGTTTTAATTAAAACTTATAATGAAAGTATTTAAAATCCAGCCAATCTGCGAATTTGTGAACTACCTCCCAGCAAAAACGGGTAGTGCACTGCTCACTCCTAGGCATCAGTCACTTTTGTTTCTACAATGTGCTTATGTATGAAATGTGCTTCATATATAATTATAAATACTGGTAATATGCATTATTAACAAAGAGTTTAGTGATCGCCGTGTAATATTTTATATTTGAGGTAAGGTGGATTAAAATGGGTGAAAAAATATCGAGTTTAATGGACGAAGAACGCAGATGATTTGAAAACTAGGATTGGTCCGCTTTTAGGATTGTAGAATTTTTAATCCAACTGATGTGCAGTGAGGTGATTTGGTCGGGATCACTCTCTATCCAGTAGAGGTTCCCAATCTTTTTCTGTTTGCCGCTCCCCCTAAATAAACCGGTGATTTCCGTGGCGCCCTTAATACATCAGATTTATCCCGGCCTTATGCCGGGAATCACTGGGTTAACGAATTAAACAATTTATTTATATCTACATTTACAATAGATTAGTATTCATATGTATTGTATACTATTTCGTAAAGAATATTTATTCTTCATCTAATACATAAGTCTGTTTCGGATTATAAACTCAGATCTCTGATCTTGCTCAATAATTTTGCTGCGATACAATAGAAAACGGTTTAACATTTTATGAAGGCTGTTACTTCCATAAACATAAAGGTCATTGTCGACCGATAAGGAGCAATTCACTTTATATCCTTCTATATAAGTATAATATACCTTTTTATATTGGTCTTATTCCGCGCGGCCTGTTTGATATAAAGGTGAAAGTGAGGGAATTGGGTTTTGATATAGTAGCCGTGGTAATGGAAAAGGAAACAGCCGTCCTCACCTTTAAATGAGTCGGTTATTCGCTTATTGTGCAACCCGATCAGATGATGATCGCTGCAGGTTCGAACTCAGCTTCGTCATTATCCAATACGCTATCCCACAACGAGCTCTGTCATGTTGGAGGATCCTCCGGATGAATCACCATCTCTTGCCAGGACGCTGATAGGTTTGGCGCCGAGATCGGCGGATGTTGGCACCTCTTTTGCTATGACTCGGCGACGAGTCTCGAGAAAACAGTGATAGGTTGGCTTGTTTTAGCAGAAATATGTAACAATTGTTTGGCATTTACAGACGTCCTTTACGTTTTGAGCAGCTGGTTTATTTCTAACCACACTACATACTAGACAAATGAACATTCTTACTGTAAAATTATGTGTCAAATGATAAACAATTCTTCTGAGAAACAATAATGGAAGTAACAATGAAATAAGGTGTTAACAAAAAAGCAAAAAAACTGTCAGCACATCAAAAGATGAAAGTTTCATGTGTAAAATAATGGATTTGTATAATTCACCTACAACCCCATGGTAACGAAATCACTAACAGTTTTAACTTACTCCTCTATCTATAAATATAATATAATAAATCTATAATAATCTATAAATATAATATTATAATATAATAAATATTCTATCCTATTGTTATGATTAACTTTACTTCTTTTTCTATGTAGAGACTGAAATGATTTCTACAACTACCTTTTCCATATCAACGCCTCAATTCACATCATGTTTCGTTAATTGGTTTCCTTTTGCTTTGATACCTACGAAAACGTTCACGGGGAGACTATATTAGATCTTAACTTTTGAATGGAAGAGGTTTTGTTTGCAATAATCATTGGTGTTATCGGGATTGAAGCTCTGGGTCATTATGGTAATTTACTTTTAACTGAAAGGTCATGTTACTGATTAGGTGGCGGAAATTTTTTAAATAAGGCTGATGAACCGCAGAAGGGCGGGTGGGAATATTCTATAGCTTGCTTTTGCCAAATGTTGTAGGAGGGTGAGAGATATGCTATACTTAGCAGATGACGCAGCACTTGGCGCACTCAGCCACTTCCGACTCGGCATCACCACCGCCAATACACAGCTCAATGAGGACTTGGCAATATCCCGAGACCTCCGCAGAGTGTACACAGGTGTGAGATCTGTCGTACGGGATGTTGACCGAATTAGAACGTGAGCTCATTTCGTGTTCTTCCTTTTGCGGATTATTTCTCCGTGTAATGTATTTAGCTCACACATACTACACAAAATCTTTTTATTTTAATTAAAATTAAATTAATCTATTAGAAGTATAAATAATTTTTTATATTCAATTAATCAAAAAATAATGTAAGTAACAATAGTAAGGGGGATAAATATTCGATTTATTAGTGGTGTTGGGATTTTTTTGTATAGTTTTTTCAAATAGGTTTGTAATTAATTTACCCCCTGGATAATAAATCTTTAAAAAGTCGTAAAAATGTTTCGCCAACAATATAATTCTATTTTTTTAAAAAGAAGAAAGAAAATTTATACTGCTACAACCCTTGAACAGTCTTGGGTTCAGTACATGGTAGTAATCATACTCTTTCTAAGACCAAGTTTAAATTTGGTTTTGGAGGGAGGTGATTTGTTGGACAGTCAACCTCCAGGTTTTTCACCCAGTTAGGGATATCTACTTCAAAGAGGCTGGTTGAGCCCCTGACGTTTCTGTAGATTCCACAGGGTTGTTAACAGATTAAATAAGTTATCTGCCACAACCTGATTCAAACCCGGAATCTTCATAACAGTAACTCAGCACTCTACAAACTGAGCTACCCCGCTCCTCTTATTTATTAAATTGTGTTTTATAGCTTTATAAAAAAACAAATGAAATATTATTTGTATACCGTTAGTCTTTTTTTTTTTTTTTGTATTTTTAAACTTTATCATTAGTGATAGAAAAAAAACCTGACAACTATAACCCGTGAACGGGTCTGGGGTTCAATAAATAATAGAGACCGTACTGTTTCATGGACAACGATTGTGGAGGGAGATGATTTGTTGGAGATCACTCTCAACAGTCAGATTTTTCCCCCATGTTTTGGTTACCCACTCTATAGAGGGTGGGTGAGCCCTAGGAGGGTCCTAGATAGACCATACGGTTCACCTTCGGCCTGTTGACAGACCAAATAAAAGTCTTCTCTGGAGCGGGATCCGTACCAGGATTTTCGGAATGGTGACTCAGTCTACCGACTCTACCACTCAGCCACTTCGCTCCCATTAGTGATAGATCGTTCCAAAATTCATTATTTCATTTTTTATTACAATATACCTGCTTTTCTTTTATGTATAGCTTTTAAAGTAGCTACTTTCTTCTTTGTTAGCATTTTTTTTTTTTTTTGCACCGGGCATGAATACAAATGGTGAAAGCTACACAAAACGCCTTGTTTGAATTTATGAGTGCTGCATTTGGATGCATGGCCTCATGCAGTTCGCAACCTTTAAGTACGCAGTTATTCCTGCGTATTCGCGTTTCTCTGTTGATAAACGTTCCAAGCTTGAAGGGACAAATCCCTACTGGAACATTTGAATCCGCTGGCTTCGTCGAAGAGAAAACTGTAACAGAAAACCGCTTTCCCTCCTCCGGTGTCTTCCACTTCTAATTCCTCTCAGAGCTATTAAATCGTGGCTCAATTTTATTGCGCAATAAACATGATTTGAGATAGCTAGTTAGATAGCTAATTGTAGCATTACTGTTTGAGTACCTGGAGTGTCTTAGATCAAATATAAATTTCAAGCTTTATTGAGACAATTAATTTTTGATAGGTCTATTACTATTGCTTTCGCTTCTCATAGCTTTTCTTTTGAGGATGGATTGGAATTGTACAATACATATTATTTTTGATCAAATACTTAATAAAAAATATATATAATAAAAACAAACTTGTACCATAATAGCCCATGAAGGAAGGATCTTGAGTTCAGAACGTGTTACAGACTGACCTATTTTTAGTTAAACCGTTTTTGTCGAAAAATTTAAATAAATTAAACGCCCACAGTCGGATTTCAGAATAGCTACTCAAAAATACATAGACCGTATAAAGCCATTGTATATAAAATTTCAAATTTTGGTTCTTCGGGTCACAGGTTATTTAAAATTCAGTTTAATTAACTTTTATTTAAATCCATAAAAAAAAAAATGAAAAGTAGAATGATTTTTAAAAACATTATTTTATTTAACTATCTCCGAGTTTTATTAATACCGTATAAACTCCCTTGTATCAGGGATTTTAGTTTTACTATTGGGTATTTTTTTACGATTTTCTCTCATGAAAAATATGAATTGTGAAGGAAACCTAATAACCTGGGCTTTCTTTAAAAAAAATATATTTAAAATAAATCCACATTTACTGTCTCTTAGGTCTTTATTTCATGAATAACATAGAAGGTCAAAAATTGTGTGAAGTCAATTCTTTGATTTTGATTAAATAGATTATTTATTCATTTACATAAATGCATAAAAATTTTAAGAATTGTCACTTATCAATATTCTTGAATTGACCTAAGTACCTTCTATTGATACAGCCCACAGCCGGCATTCCTCCATCCCACTTCACGTCAGTGTTAGGTGTGTATGACTGTTCATTAATTTTCTCCTGCTCTCATTAACATTAACGATATCAGGTCTTTGTATTCGCTTGTCTTATCAATCAGTTTGTTAATAATATAAATACTAAGTAAGTCACTAGGTTTGGTGTTCTTGTCTCGAAATTCCATCAAATTACTCTTCATAAACGAGAGAAAGTTCAGCCGGAGATAAGCTCTGCAGATTTAAGTTTCTTTTGTGATTAGGCCTCCTCTAACCTTTTCGGCCCAGGTTACGATTCCGCTATCAGCTCACAAAGGAATCCCTCTCTCGTGGGAATTCCATTTAATTGGGCGAAGAGAGTAAAAGTCTCAGATTCTGAGGAATGTCGCCGATAGCGGGCGATACTAATGATCCTTACTGATTGCAAGAACGGATCGGTTCTTGATTGACTTTCCTCCGAAGGTCGGAGTTCTTCGGTAGAAAGTTGGTGCAAGAGATGGAGGAGTGTGGGCCGAAGACGTACCTCCTAACCAATCGTCGTCCAAAAGTCGTGCCTCCTCGGTACGATATCCTCTTCGCCATTTCCATATCGTTCTTCCGATCTCCGATAGCTCTTCAGGTCCTCCGATAAAGAGGCCATCTTGAAAATCTCTGTCAGCGTGCGTTACTAATCAGTCTTTGTCGGATCATTAATTCTTACCGTATGTCACTTTCGCAACCACGTGTTCCTTTGTTGCTAGAATACTCAAACGTTTACAATAATAAATTAATTATGGAGAAGAGAAATTCCGTATTATTTTCTCTCGGTGATAATGTGGTTTAGGTGTAGACAAATATGTTTCTATTTTAAGAAAATCGTAATTTTCATACGCCAATGTTCTGAAAATCGTATTATGAAATATCTTTTAAATTTTGTATCGTGTGAGCTATATTAGTATTGATATAACAATATAACTGAATATTATATTGTTAATAATATCGGTAATTTAAGTTTTTATATGTACATACTTTTGGCTTATCCAGCTGACTCGAACTGGGACCTTGAGTGCACTAAGTTAGCGCTCTACAGACTGGCCTACCTTCCTCCCCTAACTATAATTATATTAATATATTATCTATCAATTTTATCAACTGTTTCTTATCTCCCATAAGTGATACCTTTTTTTGATTCAATGAAATTTACAACTTTATTATACTAATACAACTAGTTAATAGAATGAATGATACATGTTGGCATGAATAAAGTAGAGAATAACAAGTAGTACTCAAATAACAATTGCAACTTAAAAGGTCACGAGGCAATCTTCTTTTTAAACATCTCGGAGGATATAAGTAATACTAATTCTTTTATTAAAGTTAATTTTTTCCTTGTTCCAAATTTTGTTCCTTAAATCTTAAATTTGGTTCAAACACTAAACCTTGTCAACAACCTTGACAAAAACTAAATGTTTTTAGTTTTCCGATGTATAGCGATCAGTTTAGGATTGATAAATGATAATGAATTAGTATAGAATAACCTATAAGGCAAAAATTCACTCATAATGTATAGGTAAAATATGTTTCAATGAACCTTGAACCAGTTTATTCACATTCCTGAAAATTGTTCACTTTCGATGCTTCGCATTCGTATCTAACTAATTTGTAAATATGGTGAAGAGGTAGTTGATCTTAGGCAACTGCTCATAGGCTGAATTGTTAATTCACGAGTTATGTTTGAATTAAACTTATAAATTTTCATTAACAAGAGATGTGTAAATTTTCAGCTTTCTAGCCAGTGTGTAATGATAGTTTATCTATAATATGCTTCGTTTTTAGTGCTATGGAAAGCAGTTAGGTGAAGAGAAATCGACTAGCGTAAGTGCAACTAATCCTGTTCTTATAGCTCTATATGAAAAAAGTAAGCGAGCTTATGGTTTAATGCTCGATCGATAACATCGAATTAGGGTGTTCCTATATCGATACATCGATAGCTATCTGCCGGCTTTGTTATGGCGCTAAAGACCCCGTGTTCTCCCTTGTCTGGGGCGTGCATCGTCCTGCCTCTTGCAACTGTATCAATTTTCTAATTGCGCCTTTGCTTTCTCATTTCATAATTGTATCATTGAATATCCGCTATATGGGTTCTATTGAATCCTATTGGAGGAACGGGTTATTCCTGTATTTACAATGCAATCTACACTAGGTATCTCTATGTTATTCCCCTTTCTCCGCCGAATCCGAGTCCGGCCTGAAAGGAGAAAAAGAAAGATTTGCGGTAGCCGATAATCGGGACGCTGGTCGACCCGGGTATTATCGAACTCTAAATAGGCCCGATACCAAGGTTGAGTCCTATTGTTGCGAGGAAAGGCGCCTTACTGAAGAGCTAGGCATTGTGTCCTTCGTGAACTTTCTTAAAAGCCGGTCTTCCTTTTCACTCCGCGCGCCATCATTTTGTAGAAAATCATTAAAGGTCTAAAGGAGACTGAAAGGATTTTATTTTTGTTTCCTTTTTTTTTTTTTTAGGCCTTTCACTTGATGGATAGGTACCGGAGAGAGCGTGTCATTTCCCTTGGGTTTGCTGCCCTCGTGGTTAAGGTTTATCCTGTCGAGGATGTCTACTCATATTTAATAAATGGCTATAGAATAGACAAGCCTTAGCTCCAAACAATTCTAGGATACATTTGAAAATAAATAAATAAATACAAGTTGTGCAATAAATTTGTCAACAATATCTGGGATCTACAGTGCTCCACCTCGGGCTTACCCAGCCTCCATCAAGTGAGTATTCATAATTAGGGAGTGTTCTTGTTTACTCATGCAGGCTAATCGGACTATGCTATAGTGAGAGTCTCAAATTTTACCTTTCCCGGTGTAATTAGGATCTTTAACGAGTACCTGACACAATACAGGATCCCACTCCTGTATACTCAATTATTTACGGGAATTTTATGTACGGGTTGTTGAATGTGATCTCGGCGAAATACTCTCCCTGCACAACCGTTGGCTTAAAAACAGAACAGTCCCTGCCATAAGGGAGCGGAGTTGTTCAGTGGTAAAATAAAGGACTATCACTTTAGTATCTCGATTAGCCATATCAGCGTAAAATGACATTAATTGGGTAAACAAGTTGCCTTGGAAATATTTTGTACATTAAATTAGTTTATGCTATAAAGTTAAAGTTGTTATTTTAAAAGCAGAAACTGCACGATTTTAGAGTAAAAGCGTCCTAGGAAGACTGTCGTGCTTGGAAGCACACCCTGTGTTGTCATCCCGTTGTCTTTGGATGAGGTAAACTGTTCCCGCAATAGCAGTTACTTCAAAAAACTGTTGCGCAAATCAGGCCACGCTGCCGGAAAATCCCTCCAATTTAATAGTTCTGCCTGTCAATAAAATTATGTTACGTACTTTGTTGCACAAGGTGAGTTTTCTTCTAAAATTTTGAATAGGAACGCTTTTTTTAGTCCATTATGTTTAAGCCTAGCTTTGAACGTTTCTGAACTATCACGGTTCCTATAATTTATTACTTTTTTATGTTTAACTGCTGACATAATGAGTAGTTTTAATCTCGTTATTTTTTTTTTTTTACTGTACCTGCAACTTCGTAATATTACTACCCATTTGCGTTTAAGCTATTAATATTTTCCATTTATTTTATTTTTTATACCTTCATGTAATTTAGTTATATGGTAATTAAAAATATATGTTATTCTCAGCACATTAGGTTTTTTTATTTTCCTTCTTTAATTTAATTTATTTTAGTTATCCTTTTTACTATCTGTTAATAAGTTACGATCTTGTAGCCAAATGAATTTATTTTTTAAAGAAATAAATAAATAAATAATATCGCAATGTTTTCTTACTCATTTATTATACTTATAAACAACTTTCAGTCAATCGTAAATGGCATTTAGGTGAGATTTTATTTTATTTATTTATTTATTGTTTTTTATGGCTTTATTGAACAATATTATAATCTTTCTGGATAATATGTTGATAACTTGATAAACCTTATAACTTGATAAAATCCAATCTATTATAATTCTTTTGTTTTTTCTATAATTTCTTAACTATATTTTCATTATTTTCTATTATATATTTTTATTGTTTATTTTTATCGATTTTCATATTATTCTTATGTCTATAATATTTTTTTTATAATTAACTACAATTTTTCTTTTAACTATTATTTTTATTTTTTTCTTTAATTTTTTTGTTTCCCTATAAATCTGTCCTAATTCTCAATTTTTCATTTGTTACGTTTGTGGACACTTAATTGGATAATTTTTCATTATTTACTTTGCTATAATTTTTAATTCTTCATTTCTTAATTTGTTGGATTTTATTCCTATTACATATTCATTATTTAATTCAATCTACATCATGTCTTGTTATTATTTACTATCTGATTAAAATATTTTTGTTTATTCCTCTCAAAAGTTGTTCAGTTAATTTTAATAGAATTCATATTAATTATTATGCTTAAAATTCCTTTTAACTCGATAAAATTCAATCTATTCTTTATTATATTTATTTCTTTATTATATTCTTTATTCAATATAATTCTTTTGATTGTTCTATTAAGTTTGAAGGCCTGCAATGTAGGTCGAAACGTTGGCTTGTCAAAAAAAATGTACCCCATTTAAGAGAATTTTCTTGGCCTCCACCCGTACTATTTTCTTCCTCATTTTCGGATAATAGATAAATGAGTTTAGGTACTCCACACTTAAGTATTATACATAACTGGTAAACTCAACTTATTATTATTATTATTAACTGAATTAGAAATTAAAACTTAAAGTTTAATAAACGTTTAAACGCCTATAAATTATCTTAAAATTAAATATTTCTTTCTTCGAAGATGAATTTAACCGTTTTTCATGTATGAGAGGAAAATAATTGACTGGATGATAAAATGGAGAGCGGAGATAGTTGGGGGGTGCAGTCAAAAAAACACCAAATAAGTACTAGACTTATATTTAGAAGAAGATGGCCATTGTAGGTCGAAACGTCGGCACTAACTTAATATAAGTCTAGTACTTATTTGGTGTTTTTTTTTACTGCACCCCCAACTATCTCCGTTCTCCATTTAACCGTTTTTCCTTTTACATAGCTTAGAAAAATAAACCCGTACTACTAATATAAAGGGTCTTATATTCAGTGCATGGTATAATATAATGGGCCTTATAGTATTCAGTGTAGTCTGTGCTGTTTTGGGACAACGGTTGTCCAAGGAAGTGATTTGTTTGAGTTCATGTTCATCCGCCAGGTTTTTCCTCCAATTAGGAGTTTCCCACTTAACCCATTCGAGACCGATTGCATACCGTATTTGCAATTGATTTCCGAGACAATAAGAGTCTCTGCCCACCCTGTGTGCAATAACAGTAAAGTGCAATTATCAGTTATTCTGAGTAAACTAATCCTCCAAATAAGATTCCTCTTGAACTAATGAAATCTGTAAAGTACATGAAAACAAAATTTAGCATTGGTTTTACAGTGTAGCGAAAAATCTAAAAAAAAATTAACTTATTACTACTTTTTAAAAATGTCTTTGCATTATATTATATTCTTTATTATTGAAAGTAAAATAACGATTTTATCTTATCTATTTTTGAAATAAATATTTGAATGATGTATTTTCATTTTACCTTACATTGCACACATGGTGTTCAATCCGCTCCTCGCATTAACAATTTTCCGAGGAACGAGCTGCACACCCGGTGTGTAATGATCTTATTTATGTGAGTTCACTTAGTAATTGGGTGATTTCCATAGTAAACATATTTTTTATTAAAAATGAACAATATAAAGAAGGAAAAAAAATTTCGCTCCTGGGGACCGTATTCGAAAAAAATCTTCGTCTCGAAGGGGTTAATAGAGGCTGGGTGAGTAGAGGAGTGTTTTATCCACTCATATTTAACCACTTATTCATCAGAAACTCGTTTTGGAGAAAATTCGACCAAACCACTTATTCACCAGGGCTGTAAATACAATGTACTTGAAACTGTATTCTAATTAGGAGGCAAACTAAACTAATAACTTTAATAACTATAAAAATAAATAAAAAAATAACGATGCATATAAAAACAACTATCACGTTTGTTGGAATCTTAGTGTCAACCCCCTTAATACAATTTGGGGGGGGGGTTTGTAACTCTAGTACAAGCGTTATACATTACATTCATAATAACATCATTCTGCTCCTCTAAGTACTAGAAACTCTCAAATTGGAGAAAATTCAACCGAACCCCTTCTTCACCAGATATATATTGCTTAACAACACTGTTTTCCTAATTTATAGTTCAAATCATTCTGGAAATTGTTACGATTGTGTAAGAGCGATCTGGCTCCGATTTTCACTTCAATAATACAAACGCCTTAAATTTTTTTAACAGATGTGTATACTACCTCATAGGCAATTACTTCGGGTTTTATGATCCTTGATGAGCGTGGTAATAAAAAAAGAAACAATGTGTAACGAATAGGCCAATTATATAAGACGGAGTTTATTTAATAGATTTCTCTAGTGAAAATAGATGCTTAACATCTAACTTATCTGATAAAGTTTATTGCATAAAGTATCGAAAGTTCAATCCGTTGTTAATTTATTCGCTGTGCCTCCGCCTGACCTGTTTCGGTTTAATAGAAAATTCTTGGCACTTTTTTATTTTTTATTTTACTTCAAATTATTTCTGTTCCAGTTTCATAGCTGTGATTAGTTACAAAGATTTTGTTTTCGTTCGTAATACCTAAATATTACATGGTTTAGTTTCGGTTGTACATTACGTATTGTAATATGGCGGAAAATTTCCCTCATTTTGATTCATAAGATTCTCATTGTAAAATATTATAACATTCCGCTTAATTATTGAACTGATTTGAACACTTTTTTTACTTTGCTTCTTAAAATCTCAAATTAACAGAATAGTGTTTCGATAAACAGAACGTTTAATTATCCGAACTGGCTTCTTCCTTGAATAGACACATGGAGGATACGATATTGCCATTCCTACAAAATGAGTTCGAAGAGGGGAGTGGTACAAATTATTTTTTGTATAAAGTTTAATGAATCTTCATATTAAAATGTAACTATGAATAAGTTTTATTATTACAGATGTAATTATTTAAAGTTTTGCATCTTTTTAAAAAGGTTCGCTTGTTCTGATTTTTACCATCCGATGGCACCTTTTTTATGGCTTATACTAATTTTTGTACACTGAAGATGTTTAATAAAGATAGTAATGGATCTTTACGAGTAGAACATAAAATAACTCAAAAAAATTAAATAGTAAAATATTTCTTCTTCTTTCGCTACCTCTTTTGTACCATTTAGCTAGCGTAGAGGGGCCTCAATCCATTGGAGCCATTCTTCCCGGTCCCGACAACTCCTCTTCATTTGACCAAGGGTTTTTCCTCCTATTCTTTGGATATAATTCTCATAGAGGATTCTCGGGAGTCCACGGGTCTTCTGCCTATCGGGTGGGCTTCCATAACCTTACTAGGAAACCATTCTTCGCCCATGCGACTGACATGGCCGAACCACTAGAGCTGTCTTTTTTCGATGGAGGTCTTCAGTTCTGCTACCTGTAGCTGCTCCCTTATGTTTATATTCCGCACTCGGTCCCTCCTTGTTTTACCGACCATTCTGCGAAGGTATTTCATTTCAGCTCCTGTTGTCCGGCTGATGTGCTTGTCAAGTATGACCCAACTTTCACTCCTATATGTAAGTGTTGGGAGGTATATTGCATTAAATATGTGAAGTTTCGTCGCCGTCCCTACATTTCGGTGTCCAACTATGCTATTACAGATCTGGTAATATATCTGATTTGCTTTATTGATTCTATTACTTTCTTCTTGGTCTACTTTATCAGACCTGCTAATGATGGTTCCTAAGTAGGGAAACTGATCCACCACTTCGAGAACTTCACCATTGCATTGCAAACGCACATCTTCCTGTTCCTGCCTAGATATAACAAGAACTTTGCTTTTGGCAATATTTATTGCCATTCCCTCATGTTGGAGCTCCTCTTTCCATTCCACAAGGGCTTGCTGCAGCTTCTCCTTAGAGTCCGCCAGAAGAACGATGTCATCAGGGTAGAGAATGCTCTGGACGACGACAGGACGCATATTCCATCTACCTATTAGAGTTGGCGATGTTCTCCTCTTGCATATTTTATGGATCTCATCCATAAAAACTATGAATAGTAGGGGGCTGAGGCTATCACCCTGCCTAACTCCTTTATCCATATGGAATGCCATCGATCTCTCTCTCCCATTGATCCGAACTACACCTTTTGCATTTTTATAAATTGTATTTATAGCATTGATAAGATCCCCTGGGACGTTTGTATTCACCAAAGCATTCCATATCTCCTGGTGTGGAACAGAGTCAAAAGCAGCCTTCAAGTCGAGAAAGGCTAGGAAAATGTCTTTGTCTCTGTCCCATGCTCCCTCTAATACTTTTCTAAGAACAAAAATGTGGTCCTGCGTCTGTCTACCGGGTCTAAATCCAGCTTGCTCCGGTTCGAGCTGTTCCTCCACGATTCGCCGTAGTCTCTTCGAGAATGCATGGGTATATCTTATATACGACAGAGTGTAGACAAATCGGCCTATAGTTTTTACATTCTGTAGTGCTGCACTTTTTATGTATCGAAATAATTACACTGAAGTAATTATGTACATGTATTTATTTTATACATTTATACATGTATTAAAAAAAAGTTTTAATGTTTTTTTTCTCTCTTTATATATGTATCAATACTTGCAAAGTACAACAAATAGACAATTATCAGGTTGCCTGTGAGTATAAATAAATCAAAATGACATGAGAGGGAAAAAGAAGAACAATATCCAGCGGTACCTCTCCCATGGCTTGATTTAATTTATTATGATTACAAATACCTCATCCACGTTCTTTTCAGTCTCCGCTGGCATGTGAGTTGTGGTCATTTGTTCTATCAGTGAGTTTGGGTATCCATGTAGTTTTTCTTGTAAACTTTTTTATTATGTTCTTGTACCGCTCCTTCAAAATAGTAACAAACGATTGGAATTTTTGATTTAAGCCTTCAGTAGCAGTTGTATTGGTTGAAGCTTCATTCTAACTTTTTTTTAAATTAAGTCATGCTTTGAGTTCTATCATGTTAGAAGTTTTATGGGAATAATGACATAAGGTGAAATCAAAAAAGTTTCAAGCTTTTAAAATTTGTCTAGTGGTTAATAAAATAATTACAAAATTACCATCACAATAGGAATGCTTTGGTTTAAGAATGCCCTTTTTTTTTTTTCAACTCACATGGAGCATTCAAATGCCTTTATTAGAATAATTAGTTGTTATTTTTTAGTTATGACATTGTTCTATTGAAGGAGCAATATGTTCGTAGAATTTAACAGTTGCTATAATAACAACTTTACTATCCATATCAGTAAGTAATTCGAAACTGAGGATTGAGAGAGGCAAACTGAAGAAAATAAATGGTGTAAAATCCGTTTTTAGCTCAAGGACTTCAGGAATCTGAAAGAGTGCCTGACCTGGGCCCCGTCCGCTTTGGCAATGCACTGGCTTACTCGCTTTGATAGGCCTCTACCGACCCGTATCATTATATCTGCCATTACTAGCCTTCGATTATCGCTCTGCAGGAGTTTGCTGACCTCGGTGTGTCCGATCTATCTTTCTGTTAACATTCGTTTTACCTCAGTCATACCGCCATGAATCCGTCCATAAGTACTCAAAAAGAGAAACCGTCTACTCATGTCCTAGAATCGAGCGTGAACCTGATCTAAAGACAGTGTATTACGACTGCAAGGACATCTGGAAGTTGGTGTAGGACAGTTATGGATTATATTTTCATGACGTTGACATATTTTCTTTTAAATTATTACTTACCAATTGGTAATTAATCTAATCAATAAACAATTACATTTAATACTATTGCTGTAACTAAAGTAACAAAAAATCCCAAAATTGCAATTAGGTGGCTGATGATATGGTTCCACCAAGCGTGTTAGTTCTTTGGTGTCCATCGCCTCTGGATAATTACTTTTTCTATAGAAATTATAGTTATCAGTGGTGAAGTCGAATTTTCTCAAAAACGGGTTTGTTGTTCTTAAGGAAGAGAAATTTTCGTTGTGAATGAGTGTCTTGTCAAAGTTAATCCAAAAAAAAAATTGGATATTAGTAAAGCAATGCATGAATGTTGGTATTGGAATTATTTTATTAATCATTAGAAAATTTTTAAAAGCTTGAAACTTAATATTTTAACTTATCATCATTTTTATAAAACTTCTGATTCAAACATGATACAATTCAAAATATGAGTTTATTAAAAATAAATAAATATGGATATCAGATACGTAGTTGTTCTTTTGAAGGACCAATCTTCCAACTGCATTTCAAGCCAAAAACTACAAAAAATACACGATCCCACTTTTCTCTACACTATTAACTCTCTCTGAACAAAATTCGAATTAACCTCTTATTCACAGGGGCTGTAGATGTATCCCTCTCATTTGTTGTTGTCGACAACCAACAACAGATTCTGATTAGAATAAATTTGTGAGCCCAAATTGTTGTTGAGTTGTGCCAACAAACCACAACAACTTTTAACTAATTTAATACAGTTTCAATTAATTCATAATGTCCCATAATGCCTACCAACAACCTAAACATAACTTCTATCTTATGTGTACAGAACTTTCTCTTTATTGATACTCAAAAGGATTGGCTGTTTACTCCAGGATTTTTCTGCCCAATGGACTCCTCCGGATGAAGTAGTGTACTCTCCCACCCCGAACAGTTCCCCGAAGACACTCCCCCAGAGAACCTGTTCTGGAAAGGGGGGATGAGGACCGCGGGGAATGGAACAGGTGTAGTTCCGCTTCTAGTTTCCGGGTCACGGTCAATTAACCACTGACGTCAGGTTAGGTGCATCCTACATCTGCCCTTGGGGGGGGGGTCTGGTAGGGCTCCCCTCGTCCGAAACCCTTTGTAGTATTTCGTAATACATTGATACTTCAGCCTGGGGAAGTGGGATAGCTAAGCCTATAATAAGCTCGACTGGGAGGCTAAAAATCCCAAAATATCAGGAATTGGCAGTTGAATTTAAAGAATTGTGCCATTTGGAAAGCATAGTAGTAACGCCATTTATATCAAGAAATGGACTGATTCCAAAGTAAACTATGGCCGTGATGGTTTTGGATTTCGTTTTGATGTTAAGCTCAAAGAGCAGAATATTTCGAAAATATCAGCAATTATTAATATCTGAAGAGTGTACTTGTCTCCCTCAGTTCTGACCTCTGAAAATGATTTGAAATCTGGCTATAATAAAAAAAAGAAAAAATCTGAAAACTGCATTTATGGAAATTCCACTGAAATTGCGCGAATATTTTGGACGCACGGTGTTATAATACATCTTTGAACATGCAGGCAATGAATATATCGTGGATACAAATGCAAATTATCGAAAGTGAAAAAAAAATTGTATTCAAAATCAAACGTCAAATGTGTTGTTTTTCACATTCTATACTTGTATTGATATCAGCGCTGTACACGCTTTTGTAACCTGGTTTGTAGAACGGAAAAACAACCATCGGGTCCCATAACTTTTTAAGTAACTTTTATTTGATCATAAGTAACTAGTTCTTGAGAAAACGATTGTAAGTTTTCTTATTTCTTGTTTTTACATTATTCCCATAAAATTGGATTCCCCTTCTTCTCGTGTTTGTATCACCATGTGTTATCGCTTTTCTTTACGACGAATAGTAAGTTGAAGAGCGTTCTCCGACTCGACAGTCCTGTTGATCAGAACTCAGTATCACGGAGAGCGGTCCTTACGGATGCCAGAGGTACATCCCACTTCGTCACGTACTATCGGAATCACATAAATTAATCGGTCTACACGTTACTTCAACCTCTCATTAGCAATTTAAATGCGTACTCGGCTCTTCCTAGAGAGCTCTTGTGCCCGGAGGATTTCGGTTATTAAACCCGTTGTTACTTTCACCTGAGGCAGACAAAGCCCTAGACTGCTGATGAACAACCTCTCTCAATGACAATAATCTTCTTGCATTAGTCACACAGCTCCTCCATGTCTTCTTCTTGGACTCTCCTCTGCTTCCATTACTCTCTTCCTCTGGTATTGTCCCCTTTCTTGTTGAAATCACTTTACTTCACAAACTGATGATGTAATGATTATTATATAAATTGTACAGCTGCTGTGATTAAATGAATTGGATTTCTAATCCCATTATTGGTATTTGAGTGGTAACCAAAATTCATTTGGAAAGTTAATTCAGATTATGCCTTAATCTTAATTCTATTATTAATGGTTTTATAACTTTGAAAAGGGCTGTCCATAATATACATTTCACTTTATTTGACCTTCATGTAATTCTTTCTTATATTATTAAATATTCTTTATGAAATTATTTATGAATAACATGACTAGATCACAAAACTGGGTTATCGAAAATATTTATGTATAAATTGCAAATTAAAAAAATTAAATAATTCATAAAATAAATAGAAACTGTTATCAGCAACAGATAGACCCTGTTGTATCCGGAACTCTCCTGGGGCTCACCCAGCCTTTATAAAGTAGGTACTCTTAATTTGTGGTAAATCTGGCGTTTGTACATGATTTTGGACTAGTCACCTCTCTGCACTACTATTGCCTTGAAAACGTTACAGTCTCTATCATGTACTGAACCCAAGACCCTTTATGTTAAGTTGGTTGATAAGGTTATATTTTATTCATATCAGGTTTCAATTACTTTCCTCATTGAACTTCGATATATTTTGTAGTTTATCCCTGACTTATCATATTTCTGAACATTTCTCTGCTAGAGAATCTTCAATCAATTCTGATCTCTCAATGCCTACTCATCAGATTATAGCTCTTGTTTATTACAAGTTGTGTGGACCATAGACAAACTTTATTGGTTTTAATATAAGTTGGCTTCAATCAATATTGCATTTATAGAATTAATTTGTAATCGAAATATATAATTATAATAAAAACTCAATGCTTATTATTAGTTAGAGTTTAATGGCTTTCCACTAAGTTGTTGAGTGGAATATAATATTTTTTAATTAATTTTTTTATTACTTAGTGACATAGTAAAATTTTGTTCAAGTGATTTGTATTCATAATTTAATGTAATATTGAATATATATATTTTTTTATAGATTAATTTATTGATATTTACAACTATAAAAATATTACAACAAGTAAACCTGCTAATATGAACAATATGACATGAAAAAAAAAACACTTGTGGAGAAACTACCCATCAGTAGCACTCCAATTAAGTTCTAGTAGAAGGTCTCGAGGCCATCTTCTTTTCAGGCGCCTCGGAGGGTGAATATATTAAATTCCAAAATTATATCACATCTAATTTAAAATTGAATCTACTGTCAATCTATTCATTTTTGGAGTTTTATGTATCTTGAATGTGAAATAATGTCCTGTTGCTCTAGATTGTCCCGTCTTCAATAAATTAGCAAATTATTATATTTAACAATATTGATATTAAATTAAATTTATATTGATAGTTAAAATTAGGTGTTTTTACTGCCGATTCTAAAAGTTGTTCCTATTAATGGGAGAATTCACTTTTTATGATGGTGTGATGTTAATTTGTTTGTTCATTTAACTGCTATGGCTAATTAGGCAATGCCATAGTGGGAGCTCTAATTTTAATTTTGCCTATCCAGGTTTAATTAGGATAGGAATTTTTAACGAGTACCTGACATCGTACAGGCTTGGGATCCTGCCTGTCGGGCCACGAACCCACAATCTTGGGCTTAGTAGATTGTTATGCTAACCACTAGATCACAGGTCGCCCCAAAATACGTTGTTTTTCACATTCTAAATGTAACCTGGTCTGTAGAATTGAAAAACAAGCATCGGGTTCAATGTTAAGCAATGTAATGTTTTTAAAAATTAAATGTACACAAATGTTCAAAGCTTATACGAATATTATATTTATGATATATATTTTATGTTTCAGGGTTCCACTTCATCTTTAGTCAGTATCGAGAGCGATGAGGGGCCGTTAAATAAGATGAGAAAACTGTGCGATTCACCAACACAATCACCTGCTGAAAATTTAGATGTAAGATTATGATTATTTTATATTGGTGTTATGTACATCTATTTATTTCTGAAAATCTCATATTTCAATTTTAATTAATTTCAATTCAATACAAATTAACTTTAATTTTGTTCCTTCAAAAGAACAATGTCATAACTCAAAAAACAGAATTTTCAATAGAGGTATTTGAAACTTCCATATGAGTTAATAAAATAAAAAGCATTCCTATTGTAATGACGGATTTGAAATTATTTTATTCATTAAAAGCTTGAAACTTATTTTCATTTTAACTTATATCATTATTCTCTTAAAACTTCAAGTTCAAACACGATAAACTCAAAATATAATTCAATAAAAAAAAAAAAAACATGTTGGAAATGGAATATCAGATATGTCGCTCCTGAATTCAAGCTTCAACCAATATTGCTATTGAAGGCTTAACTCTAAAGTGCTAGTTTTTGAGTTATTCCATTGTTCTTTCGATGCATTGATATGTATCGAAAGAACAATGGACGTATATATATGTCTATGTTAGTAAATAAGGTAGCTTAGAGGTAGGGTTGAAAGATTCTATAATTTTGTTTTTAATGTATTATAATTGATAAATTTTAAAACCAAATCAAAAAGGGGGATTTTTCAATTACCATTATATTTAAAAAACTATTAAATTAATTGTACAAACCTTTATTTATTTTTTATTTTTTTTATTTTTAGGATGTGGATAGTTCTTTAATGGAAGTCGCTGAGGAAGGTGAAGCTAAGAACAATATCTCGTGCCAGATGGAGATTGAAACAGTCCCAGAGTTGGTCAAGTCCACTATCGATGGTGGTAATTTTGTACAGTCGAAATTCACTCCAGAAACCATCAGGAAACGCCTCTTGAATGAGTCTTCTAAGTTCACGAAGTAAGAATTATTTTCTGTAAGCCTCAGTTTCAAATATATATTAAAAACATTTGTCACATATTGTTTATTGTTATTTTGTGTAATAATAGAAATAGAATCATCTTCGTAATATTATTTAATCAAGTAAATAATCATTTTAATGTAAGTATAAAGTAATTTTTATGTACTTAAAATGACTTTTCATTTCTATTATTCTGAGTTCTCTCCAAAAACTATGAATAAAATAAAAACTATTCTCTAGTTGTTGAATCTTAAAATATTGGAAATTCGTATTTATTTTTCTAAGATTTTTCAAATTATATAATTTTATAGGGATAGAATTCATTGAAATATTTATCTACATCTCCCTGAAAAAAAATTGGAATAACAATAATAAATAAATAAAAAAATTAGGGCTATTGAATTAGATCAACCATTTTAGGTGGTCTTAAGGTTTAACATGGTTTTGATAATCAATTATTAATATCAAAGTAATCACCTAGCCAATAATTGTTTACGGTAATAACTCAGTTATAGTGAATTAAGTCAGTCCAGATGTTGTATCCCTCAGGAAAACATTGAAGCCCATTTTTCTTTTTATTCTCAAGAATCATTATTAACCCTCCTCCCCTACCCGCTGGGTCGTGAGCAACCCAGTCCTGCTTTGTCAGTGCCTGCACTCTCCTGAAAGATGTTTCTATAATTTCAAGTTTTTTACTTTTTATTTTAAACCCTCAATGATTGATTTTTTAATGGTAAGGTGAATTTCAAGGCCATGGGTCGTAGACGACCCAGGAGTAGCAAATTTGTTATAGGATAAATAGGGTAGGGGAGGAAGGTTAAAAAAGAATAAATAATTCAATGAACCATCATGGTATCGTGTATTTGTTTTTTTATTTTAAATATGCTTACATATTTTTTGTAACAATTTAAGGATGAATTACTTTATTTTTTTATTATATCTTGGTTTCCATTTCTATATAAGTCTAAATTAACGAGTATAATTTACAATCCTTTAACTAGATCTTCAATGTTGGGGAAAAATTGTGCCACAGTCTACTTCCGCCATAAAGACACAGACACTGAAGGTGTCGATGGTAAGAGTGCTGAAGATAGTAGTGAGGAAGAATGGACTTACGAAGGTTCCCAAGTGCAACAGCAACCAGAACCGGTTCAACCAGAAATAATACCGCAACCGGAACCCGAAAAGAAATTACAAGAAGCTGGTGTTCAGCCTGAGAGGCCGGATCATGAGGTATGAAATGATATTATTATTGTATATTCTATCAATTTTTTTTACTTTATGAAATTATCTTAAAATAAAAGTTGGTAACATTGCAATAATTGTTATAATGTTTTATACTTGTAATTACTTTATAATTATTATTTTGTCTCTGTATAACAAGGTTTTTAATCAACTATTAAAAATGGTTATAGGTAATACAACGCCTAGTTGAAGAGGCGGAAGAAATTGTTGCTTCTCCTGGAAGAACAAGGCCTGGCTTCAAGTACCCCAGAGTTGAGGAATGGTTGCATCATCAGTATCCAGAGAAGGTATGTATCATAAAATAATTACTAAATTTTTATGTATTATTGTATAATTAATTATTATTAATCTCCACTAGTTTTTCCCTGTTAAAACTCAATCTCTCGATTTTACAGTTCAATTGTACTATTCTTCAAATTCACGATTTACTTTTATTGGTATTTAGAAAAAAAAATATTTCATTGTGTTTAGGAAGTACCAAGAAAACCTGGTAAAGAAGGAAAATTGTTATTGAATTATTTCAATAATCAAAAGTTTTTTCCCAATAAAAAAACTAAAATTATCCTACATTTTTAATGTATTTCATGGTATCTTAAAAACTACTTTACAGTTCTTTAAATCAAGTAAATTTGCTAACATTTAAAGAGCCTCAATCAAGCTCTTTATGTTTACTATTTTTTTATTATTAGAATTTTAGACAGTTAATAACCATTTTTCATAATTTATTTAGATATATATCATGGAAATTGCTCTTCCTACAAAATAATCATGATAAACTACTTTATTGTATATTTAACCTACTCCAAAGTGGATCATTACATCAGCTATGTAGATTACAGTACATCAGCTAAAGTTTTTTCAATTTTTTTTACTGGTAAATTCCTTACTTCTCAATCTAAGAGAAGTAACAAAAACAATATATTCAAATTCATCTTTCAATTTTTGTGCTCTGTTGCACTAGATCATAAGCTTTTAAACTGGTTTCCACCTTGCCCTTGTAGTAGGGAAGTAGCTGTAAAAAATTTCGACCATAACTTTTAATCTAAATTCTTAAACTTTTCAAGTTTATTAACTTAGCTTATTTAATAATAATCCTACAGAATCAAGACTTTTGTTGTTACTTAAGTATTTATTTGTGTTATTAAAAGATATTTCAGAACAAAACTTTCTAACATCGAGTCCGATATTACTGTTTGTTGAAGAAATCGACTACGCTGATCTACTTAAGTAACAATTATTTATTTAGAATAGTATAACATCTGTTTTGGCCAATATTTTGAGACTGAGAAATGTTTATATGACTTTAATGTGTTAATAAATGTTTATTATTCACAGACCGTGGGAGACAGTTGTGACGCCAGCGGTGAATACACTACTGAAGAAGACGAAATAGAAGCCAGAATAGAAGAAGTGACAGAATCTATTCAAGATCTCGACACTACCCTCGTTAATCAGGCAGATGTTTCAATGGTGACACCAGAACAGCCAAAGGTAATTTTGTTACTTTAAAAATTCTATTCTCTAAGATTGACCAACTCATATTCCAAATTTTTATTAACATCCATATTGTATTAACTTATTATTATATGTTTAAATTTAATATGTTAGAATTCCTCTATAATTGAGCCCATTCACTCCAAATTGGGACACTAACTTAGTTTCCCATTGGCATTTTTTCACTCTTCCATTATGGAAAAAAATCCTAAAACATGTCCACACATTACTACATAGATGTAATTCTGGAACTGAATGTATAGTTGTTTTTTTTGTAGAATAATTATAAGAAGTATACCCGGTGATATTTGCTGAATATATTGGGGCATTAACAAACAATTATAAATCATTAAAGTTATGAAATAGACCATTAAGAAATTGTTTGTACTTATTTGGTGATTTAAGTGATTGCAAGTAAATTCTGATATCCAGTGACTGTAATCATGTACATTAAATATTTATGATAAGTACCCTTCTTAATTTACCTCACCTATGTGTCAGTCATATAGAAGTTTCAATCACTGTATTTCATTTTCTCTAATTTTGTGTTAATTTTTTTTTTAATTTGAAGCTAATTTCAATTGATTTTAATGATTTTATATTAATATCTCATTGCAGGTAATAATGAGAGTAAAGAAACGGGATGGCGGCGGTCAAAGACCTTGGAGCGTATCTGGTTCAATGGGAACACAAGATCAGAATGACATCATACTTCCTCATTCGATATCGGAATCTGCCATTCACCAACTTGGTGGAACTCCAACTCACTGGTAGGTTTAAATTTTGAAAAATAAATTCTATCTAAATATTAAGAATTAGAAATAATCATTTGGTTCTTCTTGATTGTTTTGTTATTAGTACACATGAAATTGTTCATTTGAGAAAAGCCCCCCCCCAAAAAAAAAATAAAAAATAGAAAAATTTGTTTATAGACAGAATATATTAAAGTAGAACTTAATATTTCATTTTACAATAAAAACAATTTTTTTCATTATTCTTTGCAGAACAGAGTATATGACTTGAATCTTCTGTCTGTAAAATATTACTTTGTTATTCTAGAGTGATATTTTTCTTAAGTTATTTTCCTTAAATGGTTAAGTAGTATTTTGTTGGTGAATTATGATAACATAAACCAGCTAAGAAATATTCCAACTGTATTTTTAATCATTATGATTTTTTTTTTCACTTTTTATATTTATCCACACGTGTCAATAAAATAAAATGACAATCAGCAGGTTTTCTGTCTGTAAAGTTAAAATAAAATGGCATGAGAAGTGTTAAGAAGAACAATACCCAGCAGTACCTTTCCTGTTGCTTGATTTGATACTATTATGATAGCAGATCCCTCATCCATGTTCTTTTTAGTCTCCTCCATGTGTTCTCAGGCATGATATTCGTCACCATTTGTTCTATCAGTGGGTTTGTGTGTCTGTGTAATTTTTCTTGGAAGAGTTTCTAGTATTTTCGTAAATGTGTACGTTGACCGTTAGTATTTTTAAGTCAGTATGCAGAGTTTTGTTATTGACATACCATGGTGCTTTTGTGAACAGGTCTTAAGTATTTTTGGTTGGAAAGTTTGTAGTCATTTTCTGGGAATCTGTTTTGCTGTGCCATAAATTTGGAATGCAAGTCCAAACTGGTTTTTGTTACTAAGTGTTTAATTTTTGTTTTGTTTCTGATTTAGAATTTTTTCTGAATAGAGAATACATTAGGACCTCATTTCATTCTCCTATCAAATGTTAGTTCTAGGTATTGTATGATTTTTTAAATTTTTAGTTGTTTTTTTTTTTATATTTAATAGTGGTGGCAAGATGGAAACATCTCTGCATGCAGGCAGTACACTTTCCTCTTCCACTGTTGAAGACACAACACAAACACAGGAAGGAAGTGGAGGAGGGTACAGCTCTAACTCCTTAAGAAGAAGAAAGATCAAACTCCGGAAAAGGAATATGGTAACTTATTGAATTAATCCTTTACTAGTTATTTTAAGGGTTTTCCTTTATCGTTTTTCTTCTAATCTATCTTCTTTTTATTATTTCCAAAAGCGTAAGAGTGAGTCAGGTTCCGAAGGCCTCTTAGCCCAGTCCGATGCCACGACAATCAACTCTTCTCCGTCTAAACTCCCTCCTAGTAAACCTGGCCCGAGAAGGCTGAGCTATGACAAAGCTTCAGAGTCGACTCATAGAAGACATGTTCTACCTGTACGTTTTACATAATGATAATGTTATTTAATATTATTCAAATTAGTGTACTTGAAAAAGTGAAGTATAAATACTTGTTTTAATTTTGCCTCTTTCTGAGCTTTCTATCATTGAGTCTTTTTAAAGAACACTAATTTGGTTTTATTGGTAGCTCTAAGTCGGGACATTAAGTAGCAAATCACTAACTACATAATTCATATTGACTTATATTCATACTACTAATTTATTTAATTAAATATTCTGTCACTTTATAATTAATAAAATATAATAAATCGGGGAAGTGGGAATCTTTCTTAATGGAATTTTTTTTATAATCTTCATCTTTTACAAACCTCTGGTTTAATTATTCTTTAATGTTCAATAATCATTCATGAATGAAAAATGATTTAAAAAGTATATCAGTGAATGAACTTTATACCAAGCTTTTAAAAGAAAATAATGTTTTATAATAATGTCACTAATAACTTTTTTGATATGGGAATCATCATTTTCCCTGATGCTTTCTTTGTCTCAACACTTCAGATATACCTGCCCATTAGCCCGAGAATGATAAAATCTCATTTATGAACACCTATGATATTTACATAAAGCACTCCTATAAGGCGAGGTATTTAAACCCATTATTAATGTGTATTGATTCTATTGGTCATCCTTATTATTATTATTGATCATCCTTATTATTATTATTTTATTGATCATCCTTATAAAAAATTTATAAGACACCAATGGTAATTTTGTTTTCATATTAGTTAAAAATGAATCTAAAGTATCTTAAGCAATGGACTAAATTTAACTAACTGAAATCTAATTAGTAACTAATTGGGATCATTACTAGTTAGTTAACTATGTAAGCCCAGTTCTTCTGTATCCTCTGAATCCAAACAATGGCATGGGAGAGGAACAAGAACCTATACCTTGCTTTCCTCGACCTCAAATCGGCCTTCGACTCTGTTCCTCAAGAGGAAATTTGGAAGGCAAAAAATTAGTTCACAGCTTTTTAATAGTTGATCTGTATGTAAGATGTATTTTTTTTTAAATTTGTAATTATTATATATAATCTCTTAAATTCTACCCTTAAATGAAATAGGTCACCTATGGTCTAATGGTTAGTTTCTCAACCTACTATGCCCAAGATCGTGGTTTTGCTGCCCTACAGGTGGCCTTATAATTTTTTAAATGCAGGTACTCCTTAAAGATCCCTATCCTAATTATACCTGGATAGGCAGAATTTAGGCCTCCCTCTATATTATCGTCTGCTTAGCCAGAAGCGTAAAGCGACGTTACAGGACTTTACTACTAATTATATATGTTTAATTATCTTATTTATAGCTTAAATTACTTATACCTTAGGTTGAGAGCCCAGTCAGTACGAGTGCAACATCAGAAGAAGAGAGCGAAGGCAGTGTGAAGATCAAACAGAAACTCCTTCAGATGCCAGCCTTCAGGATTGGCCCTGCTCACACACTCTGTTCTTACGCTGCTGATAGAAAAGAAAGGGTCGTTGTGAGCAATGACAGTTCCTACTCTGAGCAAGCCTGGGATAGTTATCAGGTATTATGATGCTAATATTAGGTTTTGTTAAGTTATAATAAAGTTAATAATTTATAAGCTTGCTTTTTTTATCAATTTGTTAATCCACCAAGTATTTTAATATTAGTAATGGTCATGTTCTTAATGGTATACGAACCCATAGGCTTTTTAAAGAAAACTTAATTGATGTATAAGTTTTTAAGCTATTCACTGTTATTAATGATAAACTTTTACTTTATAAAGAAGTGTGAAATTCATAAAAAATTATCAGCATGACCAGTCATAGATTGAAATCCTTTCTACATTAGAAATAGATTTTTTTTTATGTGATGATCAAAAGCGGATTACTTCAAAATATCAAAAATTCACATTTTTCTATTGTCTAACATAACACTTTGCCGCCTTATTTCTCATGTTTTAGTCCGATTCTGAACCTGAAGTTCCTCTAGCATAAGATTGCTTGACTAAACAAGCAAAAAATCTGAAAGTCAATTTTTCAAATTTGGAGTTATCGGCTTTTAATCCTGAATGCCGAACTTGTCCCATAACAGCTCTAATTTTTATATCAAATTTTATTTAAATTGTTTATCTATTTTTAAACATATCATTTATTTAATTAAAATATCCTCTATTTATAACTGTGTTGGATTAAAATTTAATCTAACTGCATTAATAGCACAGAAAGGAACAGAAAGGAGCACAAGAATATAACAATTAACCACCTGCTATACTTTTTACCCTTCGATTTCATCGAAGGGGAGAGTAGTGCATTTAGTTTTATGAAAAAATAAAGTTAAATATAGCAATAAAAAAACAAAACATAAGAAGCCAATTTTTAAAATGTCTGAGTTATTCAATTTTGATCTTGAATGCCTCATGTATTGTATATATTTTTTATCTATTTATTATGCATCGCTTCGCTCATATATTATGTAAATTTATCAATCATGGATATCAAAAGAAATTAGCAACTTTTTAACACAGCGAGTTAACTTTCGATAACTATTTTTTGCAGGAAAAATACATGTCTGAAGCTTATTCTGAAGAACCAGTGGACGCTGAAGCAGCCAAAAGGTTGCTTGAGTTTGGTGACGATTATCGTAATTTTCTTGATAGCCAATCGGATTGTGCTTCCAGCCTCGGCAGAGTTCCCCTATCAAGGAGACCACGAGCCAAAGTTCATCATGTAAGCTTTTCATTTTATTTATTTATTTTTTAAAATTTAATCTACAATCTATTGTTTTATAAATGTTTTAGTGAAGCTTATATTCTATTTAAATACAGATTGATTACAAAAAATAGTATAGGAAAGATTTTTTGAGCATTGTTGATTTTCTCTTCCAATTTCCTTAGGTCCAAAAAAAGTTTATTTTTAATTTATTGTTGAAATGTGAAAGGTAGCATTACCACTTTGAAATAGGTCTTGTTGCATTTTATGATACTGAACTTCAAATTATTTTAGTTTATTTTATATTGGCCTCTTTCATTTGAATCTTCTCATATCCCCTAATTAGTAAGACTTTTGAACCAATAAATATATGATGCAAGATTAATTGGAAGAAAATATTTTTTTTTTAAATTATAGAAATGTTTTGTGTAGCATTCTTAAATTAATTTCTGATGCAGGGTGTAGAAAGTGACAACGATCTTGAAGATGTTTGGCATTTAGTTCACAAGTCAAACAACCAACTTCTTTTCTCCGAGCAGGTGTTTAACACACTATCAAGAGCCTCTCCTCACCTTGTTCTTGCATCAGATTTTGTAAGTAGCCCATTATTATTTAGTTAACAATTAATATTATTAAAATTGTACTATTTAATATAAAAAAATGATAAATTTTTCAAGGCTGAACTGATAGCGACATGCAGAGAAAATGTTAGATGTTTACGAGTGTTACTGGATAAAATAGAGGAAGATACTGCTTTGCTGTCAGAACAGGAATGCAAAGACATCAGAGGTAAGACTTAATAATTTATTAAATAGCTAAAGGCGCCACTCAATTCGTCTTACTTTCTCTTTTAGTTGTTTTTGAGATTTAAAACAATTGTTTCATATTTGTAGACCAGCATCGATAATTTTTGAAACCAAAAAAAAATAGTAGGATGAAACCCATTGGAAAAGGAAGAGAATATAACAAAAATGAAAGGAAAAATAATTTATGGGCGATCTGAGGTTGGGAAGTGGAAGGGGGGGAGATTTTAAGGGTAAAAACGGTTTATCTCGATTTCTGGCAAAACGTTCAATGGAAAAGTTGTATGTAATAAAAAGATCTACAACTTTTGTATTTCCTTTTTTTTCACATAACCTCAAAATTTATGTGAAAAATTCAAATAACCAAGTTTTCGGTTTTTATTTTTATAGTTTACAAAAAAAAAAAAAACTAACAAAATTAGGTGAAAACTTACCTTTTTATGTCCTAAACACACAATAATTTTTTTGTAATTTATTTTATTGTTATATGATATAATTTTTTTAATATTTTATTTGAAAAGAAAAGATATGGCCAGGACCGGGTCTCTCACCTCTCTGTGGTGACGCCTCAACCATCTCGGCCACCCTGGCTCGCTTCACGGCCAAAAAGAGGGGATATGGCTGGCCGGGTTCGATTCCCGGTCCTGGTCACATCTTTTCTTTTCAAATAAAATAATTTTTTTGGTTTAAATTATTTATTTTTTCACCTTAATATCGAAAAAGCACCCTAATTTTCAATAAAAAATTCTCACATCAAAATATCTCCTTTTTAAAAAAAGTCGGAGGGATTTTTTTTCGTTGATATCTTTACTTTCTGATGGTGTAAAAATATATACATTACTATGGTAAATGTTCTCAGAAAATGTAAAGCTACAATTGAATACAACATTGAATCAATTAAATTCAAATAATCATGACATTTATTTTCTCAAGCCAAGTTCTGGAAATGTAAAAGATCTATTTTTCACGTCTGGTTTCAAATATGAATCCTTCAAAAATATCGTTGCATTTCTGCATTGTTTTTCTGGTTGCGAAACAACATCTGGATTTCTCGGAAAAGGAAAAAAAAGTATCATAAATTCATTATTTGACAGTAAAAATTTGTCAAATTTTTATAAAAACGATGCAAACAAAGAAGATATCGAAAAAAAAAAATGGATTACAATTGATCAAACCTATTTATAAATGTAAAAATGATAATATAACACTGAATCAATTAAGATTTTGAAGATATCAATTGGCAAAAATTAAATCATCTTTCATATTGGCAAATCTCCTACCCACAGAAGGTTCAGCAGAACAACATTGTTACATGCCATATTATCAGCTTCAAATTTGGCTGGGTAACTAACTGACAGCAACAGATTGGGGCTGGAAGCAACATCAATGCCCAAATTTACAGAAAAGGAATTAATTCCGGAAATATTACTCAAAACTATTTCCTGCGGCTGTGAAACTGTATGTAACAGCTTAAAATGTGGCTGACAAAAACATGGTTTAAAATGCTCAAATTGTCATGGGTCTAAAAAATGCTCCAATGTAGAAGAGAAAGTTAATGATTCAGATGAAATTAATTTTAAATAAATAGCTCAAAATTGTACATGATTAAAAAAAAATTCGGATTAGAGTTTTTTTCGTTTCTTTGCATTGTATATATTTTTTACACCATCAGAAAGTAAAGATTTCAATGAACAAAAAGCACACCAACTTAAAAAAAAAAACAGATATTTTGATGTGAGAATTTTTATTGAAATTAGGATGCTTTTTCTATATTAAGGTGAAAAAATAAATTATTTAAATCAAAAAAATTACTGCGTGTTTGGGTCATAAAAAGGTAAGTTTTCACCAAATTTCGTGAAATTTTTTTTTTGTAAAAAATAAAAAACCAAAGACTTGGTTATTTGAATTTTTCACATACATTTTGAGGTTATGTGAAAAAAGTGTAAATACACAAGCTGTAGATCTTTTTATTAAATACAACTTTTCCATTGCACTTTTTTCCATAGGACTTGTAGATTTGTCAGAAATCGAGATAAACTGATTCCAATTCCTGACCTCAGATCGCTCATAAATTATTTTTCTTTCCAATGGGTTTCATCCTACTATTATTTTTTTCACTTTTTACCATTTTCAAAGCCTTCTGCACTGGTATATTTACAGTTCTATTTATATTATCAATGCATAACATTTGCTGATTTATGTTTTTTAGGAAATGTTTAAAAAAATGCTTGGTTAGGACTTTGTCTTTAGGGAACATTCTGAATTCCATACAATTCTATAAAGTACAACAGAGTGAAATTAAGTAATCTGAAGTAAAAAGGAATAATGTTGATTTACAAAAATTCCTTCTTCTTAGGATATTTTACCCATAATTGAAGATTATTAATTAAATTGGCCTGACTTTTAAGTGGCCATCTTAATTTTCTCTCTTCAACCACATCTAAGGTATTTTTTTCTTCCACACTTCTGGTTTCATTGTTCCTGAAACGTTTTATTTATTTTTTACTAATTACATTAGTATGTTTTCATACATATGTCTTTCGGTTATAGATATGTTATCTGCAAATCCTACAGTTTCAAAACCTTCATTCAATTCTGGTTAGCTTCCTGAAGGAGGAACTACTATATCAACAACAATAGTCCATCAAAGAAGTGATAGGACACTCCCTGTTCACATCCTTTCATTGTTTTTATTTGGACTCCTATTAGGTTTTTTTTTAATCAGCAATTTGTAATATAGATGATAGTGGTCATACTAGATTTTATGGTATTATATGAGGTATAAACAAAACCACAGTCTATGTCCGTGTGTGAAATGCTGTCTCCATGTTTTCATTGGATTATTAGTATTACTAGTTATTATGGATTAGTTAGTATGGACTATTTATTATGTTACTATTATGGATTAGTAGTATTACTACTTATTCCTTTTTTAAAAAGTCAGTGCTATGCTGAGATAGTTATTTTTCTGAAAAGATGCGATTATGAAGTAGTATCTTAATTTCTTTTATATCTTATAAATCTTTTTCTTATTTTTATGAGAGTTTCTGTATTATGTTATTGTAGTAAGTGCTGTGGAAGTATTTTGTATCACTTGTATCCCAAAATTGACGTGATGTATCACTTTACATACTTTCATAAATTTCCCATATTAAGCTTTTTTTTCCTTATTTTTTTTAACTACACTTGCAATTTCTGAAAATTTTTATTTAATTTTACCCACTTTAAAAGTGTCCATTCTTACCATTACAATGCTTCTAACATTTAATTCATGGGATTATCTAGCACTTGGCATCAGCAATGTTTTCACTTTGATGAGAATCTTTTGCCTTAATGGTGCAATGATATTGAAAATTGAATAGAAAATGACACTATGAGAATCTAGGTAAATTACAGTAGCAATCTGTTAAGTAATTATCTAGATGAGCTTGTTTGTGACAATGAAAATTACGTTATCTCTTGAGGAGAGTGTCTGTCTTCTTTGTTGGTTTTAAATTTAAAAGATGAATTATGTCTTCAACTTATGGTGCCCCGCTTATTTTATATATGACATACCCATTAAAAGCGATCTAGCGGATAGGCGTTTGGGTAGTGTTCTGTGGACGAAGGGTTGTGAGCAAAGATTGGTAGTGTCAGCATGGAGCCTTCCAGCTAGCTAAGCTTTACTCCTATTCTTTATTAAGTTTTCCAACTGGATTTATTACAGTATGCGCCATTTTCCTCATCCAATATGCCCTTTTCCACTATCTAGTGTATCCTCACTACTCATCTTTCTGCTTATCATGGCTTCCTCTACTCCCTATACCCATGTTTTTAGAGGTTGCCCTCTCTACAATTAGATTTTAAATAGGAAGCAATAGGAAAAATATCCTTGAATAAAACAAAGCCTTGAATCTCCAAAATACTGGAACAATAATAATCAAGTCAACGTTCCGGCTATTCCGGGATCATCTGCAATCAAATACCAAACAATTGCAATCAAAGCAAAGTTGCTGTCTCTTATTTGGACTCATGTATGTGTGATTTGACACTTTGACATCTTTGGTGTGATTTCCTTCTGATAAGTGTCCTGATGATGATGAAATTGGTGATATATTGACTGCTTATTTTTATTGCAGTATTTTAGAGACTTAAGGCTTTGTTTCTAATGCATCATATATATGTATTATGTGTCTTTTTGAGTTTTTGCTCATTTTTATTGATTAGATTTTAACTAATTTATTCAATAAAATTCAGTAAATTAGGTATTCTTAACTTTTTTTTAAATTTTGAATTTTTTTGTATTCATTTCAAAGTACAAATCAATATAAAATTAGAACAAAACAAAAGAAAGGAAAGAAAATGCGCTGTTTCTACCCAGTGTGATCCGCCTACATCACCCACCTGTTGTAGGTTGAGTTACTGTTTTAGGGATGTTGATCCTTTGGGATTTTTCTTTAAATTTTCTGAGCATCGATAGTAGAATTTTATAAACATAAAGATCGTGTGAACTCTTTAGCACCTTCCTGTAACCTACTGGTTTCGCTGGCAGTCTCTACCACACCTACGCTCCATCACGATCTCACGATCACAATCGATACCCTGCTCAGGGCCGTACTCCCGATGATGGTATTCTAATGAGCTACCGCTACCGGGGGAAGGGGACCCTGGTAGTCCCCACTCCGTTCTACGCTATCAGCTGATCCCCTCTTCATTTAGTTAGTCACCTTCCCTCGTATCTTTATCATTCCCGATTTTTTTTTTCTCTCTCGTTCCCGCCGTCTTTTCGTAGTTTTGGCTCAGTTTTCGAAAGTTGAAACTTCTTTGTGACTGTTCGACCCCTACGAGTCCAAGCTGGGTCCTCACGCCAAGAACGACACCGGAACTCAGACGGAATGTGCCGGTGAGTAGATTTTAGAAATTTTCAAAACTCCTATGCTAGGTTGTTATTGTGTTTTTAATGTACGCTTGTCATGGAATATTTCTTGAAATCATTCTTTCTCCTTTTTTTTGTTTTTTTTTTGTTTGAGGCCAGAGTAATTATTACATGATTTAATTTCCTGTGACCCACATGCAGTGTAAAAGACTCGCCTACTAGAAAGAAAAATATTCGGAACGATGATGAATTTATTTAATTACAAGTCAATTAATTAACAAATTATCAGATTTTTTAAAATTTAATAATTAATAATAATAAATTAAATTAAATACTTACTGTTTTGTTTACATTTAACGTAAACATTAACTAATTTCTATCGTCAATTTATATCTTAGTCCTGTCTAGACTAACGAATATCAAAGATTCTGTTGTAATCGGTGTATAATGAGCAAATCCGATATTTTTTCTTTTGTTCTTTTTTCATTTATTAACAGAAAAATAAATTGTAGATCTTTCTCATAATTAAAAAAAATACAACGGTATTTTTGTGCGCTTGACTTTTTTAATTTAATTTTTGTATTGGTTAGTTTCGTATGGGGAAGGCAATGTATACAAATAATCTGGTTTCCTACGTTTTTAGACTCTAGATAGATTCAACCTGCGAATTGTTTAAAATTCTTATTAATTGAATGAAGATTAATTAGGTGTTTTACATATACTCATGTCTATTTTCATTCCCTTCAATACTATATTAATAAATAAAAGAAAAAAAAATCTAAAATATTCATTCCCGTAGAAAGAAATGCGTAAATCCGTTTACGTTTTTAAAGAACATAAAAATGGTGAAATATTCTGAATTTTAATTTAGTTATTTTTAAATGGATGAAATTACAAAATATTATGATGATTACTGAAAGTGACGACGACTTGTTTAAATGATTTATTACTGGCTATTAATTTAACGTGTTTGGCCTAGTGACTATCGTGATGGAATTCGCTTTATTATTGTTATCTTAGCGATTTCTTTACGAAGGTCCTTGAGGAATATTTATTCAGGAATAATAATTAATAAAACGCGTCTTCTCATTGTTTTTACGTAAATTGTTTGTATGCAAATTAATGGGAAAGGAGTATTGATGTTCGTAAGTGGTTTGAATATTTGTGAAATAATAAATAATGTAAAGTAATAAATATCCTAGTGAAGTCATATGGCTCAAGATGTATTGGTTGAAGTATAGCTATTACTTTTGTTCAAGAGATGCTTTGAGTTCCATTGGATGGCTTACAAATGATGTGATTATGTTCATGCAGATTGCTAATGGAGCTATACCTTGTACTAATGTCCGTCTTTAATGATGTAATGAGCCTGACCTCAAATACTCCATTACCTCTGTTATATCGGTATTGTTTTTGTTTTCCGTAGCTCAAGGTGTGCCTTAGAATCTCGGGAAAAAAATTCTCCCAAGAACAACGCAATACTCCATTGCGACAACACTAATGCCAAGGACCGTCAGACCTAGATAGCGAGCGTCCAGTAGTTCGTGTTTACTCCTCGGTCGATGCCATATCTTTTTGGGTCATCCGATCTATATGGAATCGTTAGGATTGTCCGCTATGGGAGGCATTCCGATGGACTGTGTATCGTCTCACGTATTCGACATAGATCTGTTATTGCATGGTCGGATTTCACATGTATCAATTAATACCAGTTTAGAAGGTCGTCCGATCACCATGCTTGATTTTCAGGTTTGCTTAAGCAGATATAATGTCTTCGTGAGGTATAGAATTACGAATTAAACCCGTACCAATCTGTTTCCCTTGAATACAACACACATAAACAATAAACATTCATTACTGTGTATTTTATTTTAGAATAATCTAATAATTTAATTTTTTAAATTCTTTTTTTCTGATCTGACAAACTTGCTACTCTTAAAATATGTTGTTTGGCGGTAATAAAGTATGTCTTCTATTTATTATTTTTGTTTTCTTTTTTTTTACTTACTTAATTACTGATGGGCGCTGCGGTCTTACAAGGACCTGGGCCTCCTGGTGTTTGCTTTGCACCCGATTTGTTGGTCTGTAAACATCTTTTTTGCCCTACTTCGCGTTAAAATCACCCCGAATGATTTTTACAGTTTATAGTTTTTTTTGGGAGGGGGTGTCCGAATTGGGAGCAGATTGTTGCCGCCAATCGGATTTCAAGTAGCGGAATGGAGCCTTTTAATTCTAACTTGTGCCCGAGATTTTTGCATAATTTCCAGATACCTCCTTCGCCTACAGTTAATTTCAAAAGCCCCTACGCGCTGATCTTAACATCCTGTCGGCTCTTTGAGGTTCGATGAAGGGTGGGTGGCATTCGATTGAGGTCGCCCTCGCTACGAACCAGAACTTGCTGGCCTTGAGAATTAGGTAAAGGTTCCGATGTGGCCCTAAGCTAGAAAGTTTATGTCAACTTCAACCGCACGTTAAGTTATTAATTAGTCAACTTAAGTCGCCCTGAAGTTAACATGAACTAACAGTTTTTTTTATTTATTATCACCGGAAATGTCCAAATTTAGTACTTACATGGAAATTACCTAAAATACTATCTATCTACCATCTATTCGGAAATTCAAATAACAACAAAGTCATTGTACATAAATAATAATTATTATAATTGAGGTGTTTTTAAACATGGACGCCACTTTAACTACCTCGTCCAAGGCTTCTTTACGAGGCACTTATTATTTTTTATTTTGAGTCACTTTATTCATTAATAATATTTAACTAAAAAATAAAATAACAATTAGCCCATATGAGCTTATGGATGCTAATCGTAAAGGTGTGCCTAAGTTTAATATCTTTGAAAAAATCGCTATGTGTTTATCTGGAGTCTCTTCCATTATAAATAATGCGTAATTTCCCCCAAAACTAATTAATGATGTATTCAAATGATCATACGTTTGTTAAATCGTAATGGAAAGTTAAGATTGGTTCGTTTTATACGCCAAGAAATAAATTTAATTTCGTTTGTTTCACAACTGAAATCTAAGTTATATTTATTATCGTCAATTCTATTTTAATAATGTTTCAGTGATCATCCATAATGTTTCTAACCATTGCTCTAGATTTCTTTTTAACTGCTCTTTGTTTCTAGTAATTATTACCTTATATATCTACTTTTTCTTATATATATATATATATATATATATATATATATATATATATATATATATATATTTTTTTTTTTTTTTTTTTTTTACTGCTAAATCTCTTGGTATTTTAGTTTAAAAGTATTTATTTTCATTTTACAGTTAAGGCAAATTATTTTCTTTATTTTCCTCAATTTATTATTCTGTGACTATCATGTTCCCTCTTCCGCTTGTTTATTTGCCTTCAGTTAATCTAGTTATTGACAAAAGCGGATTTTTAAATTTAAAAAATCATGGCGAAGTCTCTGAAGTCGTTTTTGATATAGTGTCTTTTTTTCCTTACAAATGTGTGCGTTAAAGTTTATGCTTAGCGTTCTCTTAGGAATAATATCCATACGTTCTTATGAGTTAATAATTAATATTTTATTTTTAATTAGGTATTATTTTTATTATCGTCATTGCATATTATAAGTAATGAGCTCCTAATAAAGGGGCCTTGGAGTTGAATTTGCGTCATAAAGTTTATTTGACGACTTAATCATAGCAATTTTCATTTGCATATAATGACATTGTCTTCATTCGGGACCTTGAAGATGTTCTATAATTTCTCGTACGATTCGATTCTTGAGCGTCGGTCTCAACGATTGTGGTCGGTTGTTGAAGACTGAAAACTCTAAATCACCTCTTTAATTTGTAAAGCCACTATTCGGAGTTGGTGAAGAAACATTCGAGGAACAGGTTTTTTTAATAGCCTTGTGTCCTTTGTCAACATCATGAGGGAATGTTTTGTAACTGTACAATCCTGTTTCAAAACATGGGGGTTTTCGACTTTCGTTTCATTCTCGCTTGGATGCTGTATTTATTAATACTTTTTATGTAATTTTTAAAAGTTATCTTTAAATTAATATCATATAATAATAAGGTTTAGTAAACCCGAAGGCTCTCCCTCCCCCAACAACGTATCTCTGTTTACTAACTTCTGTCCACAGACCACTACAAAAACCAGATCATTCAATATGTAATCCTCCCATCTACACCTGGGTCTACTCCGAAAAAAATTAATATCACAATTAAATATTTCTATTTATTTAAATATTTTCTAATAAAGTAATCAATCTAAGTTATGAAAAATTAATAAAATTAGCAAATACAATTAAATATATAATGTAAGTAGAATGCAATTGGAAATCTCCAAGAGACAAAGCGTTGAGTGGCTAGAATATTGGAAAAAAAATGTTGTAAACAAACGTTACGCATCATCCAGAATATAAACGCACATGAATGTTGATATAGTATATCACATAATTAGATATACCATATCAATAGCTTGTCTATGTATGGAATAGATATACATTCAAGTACAGCACATCTCATTTCAGCAGTTCAAACAAATTTATCAATCAGATAGACCAAATTCTATCCAAGACTATAAAATTTAAAAAAAATATCAATCTGCAATTCTTGTCCAATTTTTTTTGCTACAGCAGCATTCAATAATCTTAATAACTTAACGGTTTAAGACGAAAGTTGTAGAGTTTTACTTCGGATATATGGAAAGACTTTACAATATCAAAATCGATTTAAGCTTAATCGATTCTTGTGGTTTTATTTGATATCGCTTGTTGACTTTCCGTTTTTTATTTACCGAATTTTCTTGTAGATATTGTAAAATACCGCGATTACTTCCTTCCTTTTGTTATTGAATAATTAAATTAGTTAATTATTGGATTAATCCATAAATTAGATATTCGACTGGAAAGCAGTTTTATTTCGGAAGGGGCTAAATATTTCACAACTCCAAAAGAATCTTCTTTCATTTTATTTTGAAGACTGAACTGGTTTATGAAGGGAGTGTGGTAGCTCTCTACGTAGGGTTCTGGACTTTCTGATTTCTTGGGTATAAGTGCAGGAAATCAATTCTCGTTGGGCTCACCCAGCCTCTATAAAGTCTGAGCCCTTAATTGAATAAAAAAACTGCTTCTTTAGCATATTGAGGGAAGTGAAGTAGCTTAGTTGGTGCCGGGCTCAAATCCAGCTGCGGCAGATAAATTATTCAATCTGTTAACAGTAATCTCGGATAAATCACGTCCTTGCACAACCATAGTACTAGAAAAAGTACAATCTCGATCATGAACTGAATCCAATACCTTTCATGGGTTTCAGTGACAGTTTTAGCGTGTTTCAATCTAATTAAATTATTGCACGACCGTTGAATTAAAACAGTACTGCTTGTACATGACCCAATATCTTGAGCTACGGATTAATTTGGCTGCTGCTTAAATTGAGTTGGTCTTTTTCGAAATAAGCAATTTAACTATATTTTATGTACAAATAAGGATTGTTAGTAAATTTTTTTTTTAATAATAGCAGTTAATGGCTTAGCAACCACTATCTTACTTGATTTTGTGAACGATCCTTTGCAGTTTTCCATGGATTATCGACTTGATTGCTCTTGTTAAATTCAACTTAACCAATTATGCCCACAATTTTATCATCTCCTACAACTTTCAGTGAAAGTACATAAAGAGATGTTTTGTGTTTAGAAAGCATGTCCGAATCGTAGGGCTGGAATGCCTCGGGGAAAACCATCAGACGGAACGTCTTGCGATGTCTTTTGCATTGCAAATCCCCATCGTCTCCTGAATGCAGATCATCGCCCATTCCTGTCCACGATTACCCCTAATAATTTTTAATTTATATACTTACTGATGTTTAAGCGTATTAAATACATGATACCTGTGATGTGATAATTCCGCGCTTTCCATCCTGCATACATTTTCCTTACTAGACGATTACGTAGGAGTTTGGAGCTAAAAATAATGGCTGATCTGCGTATGACAAAACGGAGAAGGTTGATTTCACATCTGAGTTCTACGTGATGCAAGATTCGCGATAGCTAGACCTGAAACCTCTGTCCCATTTGCGTTCCTGCCAACTGTTCCATATTATCGCCAAATTTAGTTTGGAATTTCCTTTCTTTTGTTATATTTTTATATTCATCATTTATTATTTTCTGAAAACAAATTATACTTCCAAAGAAAATTCATAATACTTGTAAGTTGGATTTTAATAACTGATTTTATTAATCTGTAAAGATTTAGAATGTAATTAACTATAAAAGCATCCAACACTTAAACGATATAACATAAGCGAAATAAATATACCTATAAAGATTAATTGAATTTTTTTTTTGTTTCGAATCTCCATTTATTTATATAAACAAATATTTACAATATATATATATATATACAATACATAAATATATATATACGGAAATAATTATAGTACTTTTTCTACCCGGAGGTATTTTAAGCAATACATAGAATGAGTCCGCTGAAGGCGGGTTCTCTAAACCGGCCAAGGCCGCTGATTCTATACATTCAAAGCAGGGAGAGACCGCTTTAAGGGATTAGGTGATAGGAAGAAGAAAGGGGAGAGAGGAAGGAAGAAAGGAAGAAAGGCTTGGATAAGGGAGTCCTCACCCCATCCCTAGGCCAATGAGAGCACGTCGACCAAGGGGACACTGCCTTGCCACCTCCCAGGTCTGGGAGGGGGAACTATGTCTCTAAAGAGTGGGTTGCTACACGCCTTCAGCCCATCAAAAAATTTGATGTGCCTCCGGCTAATGTAGTTCGGTATAGACGGGAGTTTCAGCTCCTCATAGATTTTAGTATTACGCGCCCTTTGGAGCGACGTGCCTTTAACTATACGCCTAAGAATGGAGTTCTGGAACTGCTGTAGACTTTTTAGTGTGGTTTTGTAAATATGTTTAAGGAGCGGCGCACCATGGAGCAGCGTTGGTCTAATAATCGACTTATAAATTTGGCATTTAAGCCGTAACGACAGTTGGGGCGAAGTGAGGAGGTGGTAGAGCCTATTGGACTTTTGTCGGGCCAGTTTCAGCCTCCCCCTGACGTGACTCGAGAAGGTAAAATGCCTATCAAGAGTGACGCCAAGGTAGAGGATAGAGTTAGATACACGACGATCTTCATCTTCAATTGTGAAGGTCGCCGGGAGGCGCTTTTTGCCTTCCTGAAATGACATCACGATGGCATCCGTCTTAGACGGATTCACCCTGATGCCATTCATCTTTAAATCATCAATAATTGACACCGACGCCTTTTGTGCCTTTTTAAGGGCATGACGGGCGTTGGCACTTGAAGCATAAATCCCTATGTCGTCCGCATAGGCCGCTACTACCGCTCCTTCATGCTTAACCGAGACCACGGGTGCTGTGAATATCACAAACAACAGTGGCCCCAGTACAGACCCTTGTGGTACTCCACAGGTGGTGTTGCTAGAAGTCGAGTAGCTTTCCCCGACTCGCACGACGAAGGATCTTCTGCTAAGATAGCTTCGGATTAAACGGCATAACGAGCCTGGGAAGTTAAACTCTTCCAAGCGTCGGAGTAACAGTGTGTGAGACACACTGTCAAAGGCCTGAGTGCAATCAAGGGATATAAAGGCCGTGGCTTTGTTCATGTTCATCTGCTCTATGGTGTGCGCTTGGAGCTTTGCCAGGTGATGGTCACAGGAAACACCTCTAAGGAAACCAGTCTGTTCTGGGGGGATAATGTTTTCCTCTCTACAGTGGGTCAGCAAATGGTGGTGGACAAGTCTCTCGAAAATTTTACTCATATGAGAGAGCAAGCTGATCGGCCGGTAGTGATCAGGTAGTTTACCAGACTTCCCCGGCTTAAGTAGTGGTACTACAACGGCTTTTTTCCATGCTTCAGGAAAGTATGAGATTCTCATACAGGTGTTGAAGATGTTCAATAGGAAGGCTTTACCTTTTCTAGGGAGCATCTTCAACATGACATAAGGGATGTTGTCTAGCCCAGAGGATTTTTTACCTTTAGTGCGCCGTAGTACCGATTCAAGACCTTTGAAGGTGGAAAAAATGGGTTTCTCATTGGGGCAGGGAAGTGGTCCCTCAGGGATTGGTGGAGCATTTACCAGCCGAGCAGCATCACTCGCCTCGTATGCCTTCGCCAAACGTTCAGCCTGTTCCCCCGGCGTCATCAGTTCGTCTCCGGAAGTCAGGTGCACTGTCCTTTTTTTAGTTACGTAGGTTTTGACGAGTCGCCAGAACTGGCGGTGGTCATCATGAGTCCTAAGTAACTGTTCGTGCCAGAGGGAAGTTTTCCAGACTCGCATGAGGCTGGCTATCTGCCGGGTCATCGCATTGATGGCCGGTTTTAACTCATAGTCATGAGAGCGCTGGAAAATGTTCCTCAGATGATTACGTTGGCCAATGAGGGCAAGAATGTGCTTTGGAGGTTTCCTGATGGCGTTGGGTTGCGGACTAAACTTCGGGATATGCTGGTTTGCTGAGTCCAGTATGGTAGTGGTGATGACTTGCACCGCCCTATCCACCTCTGCCTGTGTACTCAGGCGATCGATCACGGGGAGATTTTCCTCAATGCTAGCCCTGAATCCTTTCCAGTCGGCCTTGTTTAAGAGGTACTTGCTAGCAGTCGGGGCTGCGGGGTTACCTCCGAAAATATATGCAATCGGCCGATGATCTGACGGACCGAATGGGAGCGCTATACAGCCCGTTATGGTGTGCAGATCCCTGGTTAGGAGGAGGTCTAGAGTTGAGGTATATCCGGGTAGGGAATCATGCCGGAAGGTATGAACCCCGGGATGGTAGGCGACTAGTCCAGTCTTGGTAATGTACGTCCCTAGAGGGTCATGGTTGATACATAGCCAGGCAGGGTGTTTGGCATTGAAGTCACCAAGGACTATATAGCGACTGACTGACTGGGCGTGTTGCAACAACGATCTCACAGCTTTATGAACAGCTCTCGGCCTCCTATAGACGCAGCTGAACGTGAAACGGGTCTTGAACCGCACGTCAACAGTGACTATATGAGTGCCGGCAGTTGAACACACTGGACTAGAAACCCTCCTAGATGGTACATCATTTCGGACGAGGATGGCGACGCCTGCCTTGGTTCCCATTGCACAGGTCTCCCTGTACACTGTGTAACCATGGAAATTTATTCGAGCTGAGGAGGGTAGCATGGTGTCCGTCAGCGCCACCACCGATGGACGGTGCTGCTGTAGGAGGATTTCAACTTCGGCCAACTTCGAGAGAAGGCCTCTGATGTTATAATTGATGACTAGATGTTCAGTCATGTCGCCTGGTATCCATCACCAAAGACATCATCTGAGACATCATCTGTGTCATCATCTGCATCATCAAGTTGAACTTCTCGAAGAGGCAGGAGAGGGTGAGGTCTTGTCCTGGTGCCAGCTGGTAAGCTGATGGTACCGAGGGGAGCTGTGTCACTAGAGGTGGTTCAGGTGTGGGGTGGAGGTAAGCAAGGTGGTGGGGGGTAAGAGAGGAGTGGGGAAGCGGTCCCTTACCTGATTGGCTCGGCTGCTGTGCAGGTGTTCCTCCAATGAGTTGAGAATAGCTTGTGTCCTTGGTGGCTAGGCGGCTAGGCTTCCTTCCTGATGCTGGTGTGGCTGCTACGGCGGCTTCCTTCTTCTTCGCTTTCGATCTTAGGAGTTCTTGTCTCTTTGGGCATTCCTTCGAGAAGGCTGGGTGGGGACCCTTGCAGTTCTGGCATGTGGCAGTTTCTCCGCGATTTTTACACTGGTTCAGCAGATGGTGCTCGCCGCACCAGGCACAGTGGCATGTTCGTCCGCAGTATTGCTTGGTGTGGCCGTATTCCTGGCACTGGTAGCATTGTACAGGGCCACGTTCTTCTTTAAAGGCAGATGCGGTAAATTTAACACGACCTGCATACCTTAGCTTCTTAAAGTCTTCGATTTTGACTGTGTGGTCAGTTATTACCAAAATGCCCTCGGTGGGTCGTAGTGTGCCCGTGGGGTCCTTTCGCATCAACTTCTTAGCAGATTTGAACCCTGTTAAGCCTATCATGAGGTCCTGAGTGATGGCTTCCATGTCTGCGTCGATATCGTAACCGTAGAGGACAAACTTTTTCGACCTCTTGGTACCTCTTGGGGCATAGGTGTGGTACTGCGTCGTGCCATCCGTATTTAGTAGGGCTCTGGTGGCATTATGATCTTGGTAGTTAAATAAATAAACTCTCAGTTCTGCTTCAGATGAATTGGTGGCATAATTCGTGATATTTAGTTTGTCCATCCTTTCCGTGAGCTCTCGCTGCGAGATCGGAGGCCTGATCACAATCGGAGGAGGGAGCCTCGTCTTAGTAGCTGTGTTGGTCGCCGATGTGCTTGGTTCGCTGATATTAGTTAAGGTACCAAATTTGTTCGCAACTTTAGTGGGTGTAGGTCCCTTGTAGACTGGAGGTCTGGAACTGAATTTCTTAGGTACAGGATGGAAAACTTCCTCTTCGGTGGGTCCTCCTGACCTCTTCTCTCCTCTGTTGTCGTCAGTTACTTCCATCGAGGTACTAGGTTCTTCAACAGGCACTGATCCGGTAGCCATGGCTGGGAACGACGTGACGGAACTAGATACGCCGAACCGGACGGGCCGTGACGTCGGGACGAGCAGTGGGGGGGCTCTTGCCAGCGCAAGGCTGCCCGTTTGGCTGTTGAGGTTTATTCCACTGGATATGTGTGGACCTCGTCAGCTTAAGGCGCAAGCTAAGCAAGATGAACAGCGCACAATACACAACAAAGTGAATGGTAGGATAGGTGTGTTTAATAAAGACACCTATGCAAAAAACTTAACTGTGTGTTAATGTGTGTCCAATGATCTTGTTGTTGTACAGTACGATTAATTGAATTACTCGTTATTACATGTTATAAGTGAATAGTCGCAAAACGCGATGCACTAATATGTAATAAGTCTTCATGAATATAATTTTCAAACACGATAACAGTTAACTTCTACGAGATGGAGTTAACTTATTTCTATAATGTAAGTAGTTTCTTATGTACCATTCATACCATTTGCTTGTGGTACTGTTAGTTATACAGTTGTGAATGTCAATGAAAAAAAAAAAAACCTTTACCTTTACAATCCGTGATCGGGTCTGGGGTTCAGTACATGGTAGAGACTGTACTGCTTCATGGACAACGGTTCTGCAAGGAGGTGACCCTATTTTTATTATATTTTATAGAGGCTGGGTGAGCCCTAGGAGGGTCCTATATCCTATTTCCGGCTGCAAAGAGACTAAATAAAAGCCTTGACCTGCAGCGGGATTTGAACCAGGATTTCCGGCATGACAACTCAGTGCTCTCCCACTGAGCCACTCCGCTCCCTGTCAATGAATAAATTATTAAAAAAATAAGTAGTTTCTGTTTTGAGGCAATTTAAGTACGCTATGTATTTCTATATGAATTTATCTGAGAATATATACAATTTATATACAAGTATATAAGTTAGTACAATTTATACTTAATGTTAAATAAAATCCCTGGGATATATTATGAGTCGATGATGCGTTGACGTTTTTAGATTAATATTGTCTTAACACCAACTTGTTATTGTTTATTTGTTAGTTTTCTCATTTTGTTTGCATCCGCTTTTAACATAATGTTTGAAGTAGACATTTAAAATGCAAATTTCATTCCTATAAAGTCTCATTCCGTTAAAATTCTGTTGAAAAGTTTATTGTCTTATTATATCTACTTTCAAAAGAAAAATATAGAAATTAAAATTCACTTAAATTAATATTTTAAAAATATTTGAATGGTCAGTTTCATATTTAAACAAAATATCCTTAACATCTTTGGATCGAAAAGATTAGCTAACCATCCAATGTAGGTTTCAGTTTTGCTTTTATATAATACATTCATAATAGCTTGAATATAATCAAAGTATATTATTATATATTTTATATTATATTATATATATAAAATAAAAATAATCTTAATTCGAAACAGTCTTCTCACTGAACGTCACTGATAAGAGCTGAGCAATTTTAAAAGTACTGGGGCAGATCTCAAGGACCAAAATAGGGATCATGTAACCTTTTGGCTCGTCATCTAGGTTTTTCTTAAATAACATGCTTATTTTTCGTTTGTATCCCTTATATAATTTACTCGTGCATACGTATTTGATAAATATATGTTATGTGTTTACCTTAATATGTTTATAAAAATAAAATCTGTAAAACAAACCAAATTCAATCATAACAACCTGTGCTAGCTACAGCCTATGAAGGGGAATTGGAGATTCAGGGCATGATATGGACTATACTGTATTGGCAACGGTTGTGCAAGTAGATAATTTTCCGAACCAGGTTTTTCTTCCATTTAAGGGCTCCCACTTTATAGAGCTTGGTTAGCCCCAGGAAACTCTGCAGATGCCACAGGGTCTTTCCGTGGCTTTTAACAGAATAAATAATTATGTGGAAGATATTGGTCCGGGTAGAGGTCAATGAATTTCTCTTAGAATGGAGAAAACTTTATTGAGAAGCCAACGTTTCGACCTACTTTGTAGGTATTCTTCAGGGCTACATGCAAGATACAGGCAATTAAGAATAAACTTGGTACAAATATATTAAAGCATAGTATATATAAATAAATAAAAGTATGGTGAATACAGGTACATAATTGAAAATAAATATTTCACAGCAAAGTAAATATAAAGGTTAAAATGTATGAGTGTATAGTATAAACGACGAAGTGCCAGGAAGGTAGTAAAATACATTATGAGGAATAAAATAATAATAAAACAGAAAGTGTTGAAAAATAAAAAATAAGACAATAAAGAAGAATAAAAACTGAATATTAAAATGGGAAATGTAAAAAAAAATGATATGGGTAAATGTAGAAAATGATAAGAAATACAGTAAGAAATAAAAATTGTAAAATTAAAGACCCATAAATAATTCAGAAAAATTGAAGACCTCTACCCGAACCAATTTCTTCCACATATATTATCAAGGTCAACAATTATCTTTCAGAATAAATAATTATCTTACAAATCAAACCACAGCCGGTTTATGAATAATTGTACATAATATAATATAATATGTATTACATTATATTAATATATTTTTAATGTTAGAATGCTTTAATTTGATACATTTTAAAAGAATAATCTGTAGTTATCTTAACGTTGATCTTTTGTTTTTATTTTGGTTACTACAACAATGAGCTTGTTTTTTTTCTAGTTTGAGGTCGATTTCTAAAGATGTTCATCGCACAAATAACAATAGAATCTTTTTTCGTTGTGGGTTTAAAAGCCTTTTATTTTCACCCTTTGATATAATATGAGTTTACGTGATTAGAAAATTAAATTAAAAAAAAATTATAATTCAATACATTTTACATTTTACGATATTTTTTCAATTGTAATTTACAATTTGAAACGAAATGCATTTAGTAAATTAGTAAACAAAAAAATACTGGTTGAATGTTTTACAGCTATATTGCAATTAAATTAATTAATTAGAAAATTAGTAATTTAATTTTAAATTGATATACTTAAGTTTAGATCTTCATCAAGATGAATAAGGGAATGCTAATAATTGAGCTAGATGTTACTATATATTAAGTTAAATCCAAAATTATTAAATTGTTGTTAATAATTGTAGAATAGATGTTTTTACTACTTCATACTATTATGGACGAATCGGACCAATCTGCTGAGGGAGTTATTAATTTGTGCCTAGCCAAGTATAATTTAGTGTCTTTAACGAGTCTCTGATACCTTATAAGCTGGACATCGCCATTTTACGTCCCCTCTGAAGGAGATGTTAACTAAAGATTTTTTAATCCCTTAAAAATTTTTAGGCCACCTTCTGGACTATATCGGAAGTGTGTTTAAGATGTCTTTCCTAATATATTACACGAATTATAAAATAAGAATAAGAACATTAAACCAGTATAATAAATCAAATAATTTCCGTACCTCTCTTCAATAATTATTTTTTCACCTATGTTCTGCCTACTCAAAATGAATGAGTTTTTAGTTGTCTTTTATCTTTCCGCTGACATCTTTTCTTCCTTGTGAGGAACGTCGGACAAAAAGTAGATCCTCTTACAATACGAGTTGGCATTGAGGTTCTTAGGTCTGCCTGATCAACGCCTTGACGTCCTGTGTCAACGCTGCAACCTGGGGTGCGTACGTCGGGTATTGAAAGGCGTAGTGTCCTATAAAAAATGAGAATGTCCTTGAGTTTTCTTTAATAGGGCGTTGTTACGTAATATTGCCTCCCACCTTCATCTACAACCTATCTCGTGAATACTTCGTGTCCAATATTCCACGATTTTCAATAAATTCTCCTGTTCACTTGTACCTTCTGCTAACTTTCGGTCGCTTTTCATTTGATGCTTAGAAAAAAAATTAAATAGAGAGTCATGAGCACCTCATACATAAGTGAAAACTCAAGTATTTGGAAAAGCTTTGTTCTTTTTTGAATTTTTAAATCAATTATAGCCCGAATTACTTAAATTTCAAAATTTTAGATTTAAATTATTTACATCCTAAACGTTCCTTATTTTGTCACAAATAAAATCATCCATAATGACCTTAACGTTCCATATGTTACCGATTTAGCCCATCCAGAAACCTATCATTCCATAATAAACTCCAGGTCCATCCAAACCCACTAGTTTCCATCCTTGCATTCAATTCCATCCCGGACAATCCTAGACGTCTGAAGAGAAGATGGCCTCGGGACCTTCTATTATACAAATGTAATCAGAGTGCTGCCAGTGGGTAGTGTCTCTACATGTCCTGTCATGTATTATTTATTCTTATAGGCATTGTATTAGATGTATATATTACAGTTGTACAATTCAATAAAATAATTTAAAAAAAAAAAATTTACATTAGTCTGGTTTTCGCATATACCGACACACCGAACAATACTTATATACATTTTCATGTATTTATTTATTAATCGAACATATAATGGGTTGCGAATGCTCAATACAAATTAATAATTTATTATTATTTAATTTTCATTTGCACCTGCGTAATTGCGCGTATAGCAAATTTGATTGAAGTGTCTTTCTCTTCGTTTTTCTCCATGATCATCCAGTTATTTTGGAAAAAAAAAATATATATATATATCAATGATTGAGTAGGTTTCTTGGCCAATGTCTTTTTTTATCAAGTCCAGGTAACAGCGAGTAGGAAAGCGGAAGAACGAGTGGGTTTTGGTGATATTGTGTCGATGAGTGGAATGTTACGTAATTGTTATGAATATATGCTTTTATAGTGGGAATGTTCATGTCGTTGTGTATAGTGTGATTCGAAACATACCATGGTGCATTAATAATTTTTCTGAGAATTTTGGATTGTGTTATTTGTATCTTGTGTATGTGAACTTTTGCTGAACCCCAAAGTTCTGCTCCATATGTCCAAATAGGTTTTAGTATACTATTATAGATAAGTCGTTTGTTCCTCAAGTCAAGTGAAGATCTGTAGTCCAGAAGATGTGATAGTTGTTTGTACCGTCTAGTCAGTTCTTGTCATTTTAATTTAATTTGTATGTATGTTCCATGTAAGTCTTTTTAAAATAATAATTAATATATAATTATATTATATATACCTTGTATTGGTAATTAAAAAGATTTTATTTTTAGCATTATTATTAAAGTTCAACAATACTTAAGATCAATTATACTTTCAATCATTTCATAAAACAAGACATTTTACTAGTATAAATAAAAACGTTTAGGTGAAACGATAAGTTTAACCAGTTATTAATTTATTTATTAAAAATGTATGTATTATTGTTATTTTTTATATGAATTGCACAACTGTTAAGCAACTTTTTAGCTAAATATAATCATTATTATATCAATGGAATTCTAACCTTTAAACGAAATTTGCCCTCCCCCCATATAACCCATGCACAGGCCCCCTAGGTGTCCCCAGTCTCGAGTATGTTGCTGACGCGAACCCACTACGGTAAAGAAGTTACACGCTAAACGCGGCTAAAGAAGTTTTCATTTCAAAAATTATCGACCAAATAAAATGTTCTTCATAGAAAGCGTGAATGATTTCCTAGTCGATTCGCATGTCTGAATTGTAAACGACATGTGATTAGTCTATGTGCGTACCGAAGTTCTTGGCGGACGAACCCTAATTGCTGGATCCGACCCAGCAGGTTGTTAGTTCGTGCCATCCCTGACTGCAGGTGAAAGCTTGGAATTATATATCTCTCCGTAACCCGGCTGTTTCTTCCCCAGCAGCAATGGAATTAGCGTGTATTACGCAATTCGACGATCAGGTGTGCACGATCTTTGAGCGAATTTCCTCGTGTTTATATCGCCAAAATAGAGAAATTCGAAATGAAAAATAATTTAATACACTAAAGATTAAGTGGAATGGGTAATATCTGTACCCCGGAGGTAAAGGGCACCATGTCGCATTTTTGTATTTGTTCAGGAGGGCAAATTTTTTATAACTCTGAACTCTTGGTTAAATTGTTTCTTGGTTACTTACAAAAACATCTACACGATTATTGTTGACATTGTTATCGTTATTGATAAGTAATTGGAAGTATTGATCATAGTATTTATTTATGACAATTTACCTAAAATATTACTTCTTTTGTTTATATGGTGTTCAACCTACGGGGCTTTATAATGACTTTATAAAACTAAAAAGCACTCATTCCGTCTGGGAAACAATGGGTTTAGTCCTAAAGTTTCATTTTATATATTAAATATTTATTATTGTTTTCCTATATTTCAATAATTTCATTTTTAACTTTGTTTTTATCTTGTCTATTCAGTCCAGAAGAAGACCTGCTTTGTGAGTCGAAAATGTCGGTTTCTATTAAATAGTTTATCACAATTTATGGAATTAATTCTTTGACCTCCACCCGGATCATTTTCTTCTCTTATATAACGTCAACTAATTTTATTTTTAAAAAACACTGATTCCTTCCTATGGATTAAAACAAAATTAGGAATGATTAAAAATTCTTAAAGTAGTTGAAAGCAGAACTTTTTTCACACGACTGGATGGAAATTGTAATAATATGCTTGATAATTTAATTTATTTTGATGTATGAGCAAGACTAAATGAAAAAACTATGTCTCGAAGATAACCCTAGCCGATTACGTTTCGATAGTGTCATTCCTATGTATGGATAAATGTTAGTCTGATATTTTATAATAAAACATTAAAAATTTTAATATCTCCAATATTGAACTAAATGGAGTAATCTAGAGAATTGATTAGTCCTAGAATAAATTGAGAAGTTTAGAAATGATTGTTAAAATTCATTCCTTGTACGGAATACAAATATAAATGTTTAGTATCTTAATTTGTAACTCTTGATTATTGAAATATTTAAAATATATAACTAGTTTCTTATATAACAATTTATAATTTTTTAACTTTTAATTATTTAAATCAACTTTTAATGAATATCTAACAAAAAATAAAATAAAATACGCTCAATCGCTCATTTATTATTTAATGTTAGGTATCTTTGGATGAAAATATATTATACTGGTTTTTGCCCAAGTTCGCTCTCTTGGAATTTGGTCTGCCAAATGAAGTTTCGTGACAGATCATTTTAAATAAATAATTTAATTTTTTTAACTATAAGTAACTCGTACATACGAAATTTCAGATGTCTAACGATCAGCGGTTTAGGCTGTGCGTTGATCCCTCAATCATTCAGGACAAAGCATTTTATAAGTATAGATTAATTTAGTGGAAATAATTATTTGCAATATTACGATAGTCATCCTTACTGTTCATCGCTTCATTATAAAACACAAATGAGTGAATTTGTATACAACATGAAACGTGCCTCGGAACACGAACTAAGTATAAACTCAAAACAATCGAAAGATAATTGAACAAATTTATAAAATGATAAACGTACAGTTAGGATTAAGGCACTAAATTGAGAACAATTTAAACTAATTGGAACCAACGCACCACCTACATCATTTCTTCAAGCTGTTTTAATTTTACAGGAATTTCATATGGTGTAGAAAATGAGATAATGCTACAAAGATCGATTCGTTATACTTTTAAATTATAAAATACTAGCTTCTGCTCGTGGCTTCTCTCGCGTGGAATTTGGTCTGTCTTAAAACATAAAGTTTCGTGAAAGATCATTTTAAATAAATAAATTAATTTTTTTTTACTATAAGTACTCGTACATACAAAATTTCAGATGACTAACTTCAAAACTGACGGATTCTATACAATCTTTGAACCCCTAATATATTAAAGGGGAAACCCATGGGGGTGGAATTTTCCAAATTTCTTTCTTAAATTATTCCACGAACCTATCTGCAAATTTAAAGATGCTAAGTTTCCGATTTGCCTTTAATTATGTACTAAAGTGGATTCTCCACAGAAAACAAAAACTGTCGGCCCCTAAATCTGTCCTTGCTATAGCCTATGTGTTATGATGTATAACCTATATTACTCAATAAGTTTCATCCAAATTCTTTCAGTAGTTTTTGCGTTAATGAGTAACAAACATACATACAAACTTTCGAATTTATAATAATAGCAGGATAGTAGGATATCAAAACAATAGCTTCTTGTGTTATTTTAGCATGTTAGCAACTTGTGTGTGTCTTGTGTGTTCGTGTTAGCAACTCATGTTCTTTCTGTTATTTTAGGGACTATTATCATGTGATTTGCCTTTAATTATGTACTATAATAGATTCTCAACAGTACCTACAATCTGTGGGGGGATACGTCTCCCCATGCCCCCATAAAGGCGCTCTTGTTTTAGTCTATGTGTTATTCTGATGTATAACATATATCACTGTTAAGTTTCATCCAAATCCGTTCAGTAGTTTTTGCGTGAAAGAGAGACAAACATACAAACTCGCATTTATAATATTATTAATTTTTACTTTAAATATGGTAAAGTTTATAGAATAAAATTTTTGAATGTATTTTGTTCCTTTGTTCAGTATTTAGTTGTTAAAACATTAAAAAATTACAGGAAGATTATCATTTTTTTATGGTTAAAATCTTACTAATATTATAAATGTGAAAGTTTGTATGTTTGTCTCTCTTTCAAGCAAAAACTACTCGACGGATTTGAATGAAACTTTACATTAATATAGGTTATACATCAGAATAACACATAGGCTATAGCAAGCCCGGATGTAAGGGGGGAATGCACGGGGGCACGTGCCCCCCCCCCCCTCCCCCGACAGTTTTTTAGGTACTGTGGAGAATCCATGATTGTACATAATTAAAGGCAAATCACATGATCATAGTTGTTAAAATAACAGAAATAACATGAGTGAAACTATTTGTTTTGATATCCAACTAATCTTACTAATATAAATGTGAAAGTTTGTATGTTTGTCTCTCTTTCACGCAAAAACTACTGAACGGATTTGGATGAAACTTATTGAGTAAAATAAGTTATACATCATAGGCTACAGCAAGGCAGATTTATGTGGGGGCACGGGGGCATGTGCCTCCCCCGTTATAGTACATAATTAAAGGCAAATCAGGAACTTAGCATCTTGAAATTTGTAGTTAGGTTCTTTGTATAGTTTAAGAAAGAAATTTGGATATTTCCACCCCAAGGGATTCCCCTTTAATATAATAGGGGTTCAAAGGTTGTATAGAATCCGTCAGTTTTGAAGTTAGACATCTGATATTTTGGATGTATGAGTAACTTATATTTTAAAAATATAATTATTTATTTAAAATGACCTTTCACGAAACTTTATGTGGCAGACCAAATTCCACGCGAGCGCAGCCGCGGACATAAGCTAGTTAATTATAAAGGTATGATATATTCTTCTAAAAAAAAAATATGAAAAAAGCGCATTTTATGTTCGAATCAAGCGTTCAATGCCTCGACTTGAACTTATTAAAGTCCATCCTTGGAGAAAGGTATTTCGTTATTTGTCTTGGCTATAATATTTTTATAAATTACTCTTATAAGTTATTAACTTCATTAAGTAATTGGCTATGGAATTTAACAGATGTGTATCATTCTGGATAACATTCTACTTGCCAATCAGCGTGCTGGTGTAATTGCTTCTTTTTCAATGTTTGTGCTTTCGAGAGGGAGAGTGTATTAAGCTTTCGAATAAATTAATTAAATTAACAACTAGATTAATACAAATTTTATTCCGATCATAAAGTCTATTGATTTCCCTTAGTGCAATTAATAATCGTGCATTTAATTTGTTAGTTAAATTTTTTCTTAGATTGATGCGTTTGATTACATGACTACTTTAATTTTTCTATTAATTACCACAAATATCATAGTAATTTATATATTTTTAATTTATATTAAATCTTACCCTTAGCCATTTATCAGAAATGATGGGATTTAATGCTATTAAGGGATGAGTGAAAATAAAAAACTTATATCAAGGCAACGCTGACATAAAATCTCGTGACTCTAAAATAGGACATGAAAAATAACGTTGCATAGCACACGCCAAATTTTGACATACCAAAAGCAAATTTTTGTATTTACGTGTCAATAAGGTGACGAAATATATCTGAATAATAAAATGAATACATTCTATACAAAAATATAAATTCCACTCACTTTTTTAGTAGTGATATATTTATTTTTACTCCATTTTTAGTATGCATAAATTTGCCATCAAGTTAAATTCACCTCATTAGGTTTATGATAGAATTTACTGTAACATTATTTTGCAATCGAAAGTTTAAAAACGCTAATTAATAATAGATGGAAATAATAAGGAAAAAAATATTAACTTAACTAGGCTGCAAATAATTCGGTGAAATTGAAGTTTTATATTGTTGCTATTGAGTATGCTATTAGAATCATCCAAAGGATTGTAGTTTAATTAATTGTTATTTGAACAAAAGTGTCTTCAAATCTACTTTTCTATGTACACTTTTAGTTTAGTTATATCTTGAATTATTATTATAGATTATATTTTATTATAAATATTTCAGTTTTAAATATTTATGTATCTTGCATATTCAGCCATAAAAAGACCTTGAATGTGAATTAAAATGTTGGTTTTTAATAAATATTTAATTACCTTTTAAGGAATCATTTTTTTTTTTTACATCTCCCCTTAACATTTTCTTCTCCCTATTTGGGTTTTACTGTTTTCATTTGTTATTTAGGCTGCATGTTTCGATATAGGCTTTAAAATACTTATTTGAGAAATTATTATAATTCATTATTAGTTATTAATAGTAATATCAGTATGTGGTGCTGAGATGCAAATCCGAGTAGCTACGCACCATCTTGCTAATGACCTCTTCACTAAGAGAGCTCGCATGCTTTACTAATTGTCCCCGATCATCGACCCTATCACTGTTCGCCAGATACTTTCCCGATGATTCCTCTCAACTCTTTCGTTATTAACTACTTTCTACCGGTGAGATATCCAGGGATTCCAACATCTTCCTCAACCAGCTTCAGATCTGGGGTCGAAGAACCGTATCTTACGTAATCAAGTTCCAGTTTCGGTGTCCTTCGAGTACCCTTCAGGAGCTTTTATTTACGTTAGGTGCATTCAGAGTAAAAACGACTTTTCCGGAACTCCACAATCATAACAGTTTTGCCCTTCGAGAGCGATTAACCGCTCGAACGGTTAAAATAGTTGCACCTGCAATTAAAATTTCTAGCCCAACAGCTTAATTATAGTCTATCGGTGTCCGGTTTACGATCCGGATGTGACGGGATGAAGTTACCGCTATATTTTTCTTGCCTTATATGGCAATCCAGGATTAGTCTCTACCAGCAATCAAGGAACGGAATGTTTCCTAAAGACATTAAGGGCAATCACTACAAGAGTTTTAATTATTAAGTATTTGAGATATGTGGAAGAAGTAGGAGAAATCTACTATTATTTGGAAAATAATGATAATAAAATAAATAATGGGTTGAACCGGAATGGAAGCTTCCATAAAACATTGAAGTGCTCGCCTAAAAAACCTATTAAGAATCTTGGGTTTATTACATGGTAAGAGTATGTACAGTTTAGTAGACAACGGTTGTGCACGATGGTCATTAGTCAGAGATCACACTCAACCATTAGGTTTCTTCTCCAATTAAGGTTATTGGATATTATACCCTCTAGAGTATAACTATAAGTTCCCATACTTTTTTGTACCTCGCCCCCCTTTTGTTGAAATGAAAGCTTCTCGCGCCTCCCCTTAACAATAAATTGTGTGGGCCTAGGAACAAAACAAAAACATATAAGTATTACATTGAAAACAAACATTTATTTATACTGCCATAAGGTACAACAATATCAGTTTTCATAAAATACAAAAATTATTAATAAGAAGAAATAGGTTAGGTTGGTTAGTGAGATGGGTGGGCTTCCATTTTTCTTACTAGTATGCCTATTCGTGGCTGAGTTTTAGTAAGTGCACAACTCAAGTCACTAGCAACATCAAGTTTATTCCGATACTTTGTTTTAATTGCCACAAGCGTTGAAAATGCTTTTTTGCTCCAATAGGTGCTTGAAAAAGACAAATATAAACGAAGATCTTCCCGTGATACACTCGGATACACTTTGAAATATTTTAACCATAATGAAGGTTTGTCCATTATATCAAAGTGGTCAATTTTCTAAACATCATGGTTAATTTAGAATTTCAGAAACACTACTTAAATTTAATTTAATGTTCAACTTGTCTCGCGCCCCCCTGACATCTCCTCACGGCCAGCCAGGGGGGCGCGCCCCCCAGTTTGGGAACCGCTGCTCTAGAGAGAGCCCTATAAAGGTCTGCAGATCCCTCTGTATTCCATCCCATGATTTTAAAAGATTGAATAATTTATATGCCATAGCTAGATTTGAACCCGGGATATTCAACATGGAAACTCAGCGTACTACTGCTGAGTGATCTCTCTCCCCTCCTCGTCTGAAAAATTATTTAAAAACTTAGCAAACTGCTTACCTAAGAATCTTCTAGACAACTAATATCCAAGTTAATCAGTGATTAACAGACTGTGCTTAAGCACTATTTCTTAATTAAATTAGTACTATTATTATTTATATTTTTTATTGTGTAATCGATTAAAATGGTCCATTGGGACTAAAAATGAAGTTTCTCAGTGTCAAACTCCCGCTTTGAAACTATATTGACAGTAATTTTTTTAATATATTCTAATATATTCCTTACTTATTTGTTTTGTAAATTTATATGCTGTTAATGCTAATTTATTCTTGTTTCTTTTACGTCTCTCTATATGAAGTTATTTTAAGCACTCCAAGTTTAGAAACACCTTCCTCCTACAAAGTACTTTCTTTTTCTCACTATTGCTCAAAATTTCTTGGACTGAAATAGTAAATATTTCTAAAAGAAATTCCACTAAATAATTTCCATTTTTTATCCTTTTTTCTATTCTGATATATTTACTTGTAGTATGTATTCCAAATTCAATTTACTTATCTCATTGTTCTTTGACCTTAAATTTTGTTTAAAAAAATACCTTATTATCTTTGGTTTCACCCAGCCTCTATTAGCTGGGTCTCCTTAATAGGAAGAAAAACCTTAAGTTTTTCAGTGTGACCTCAGACGAATCATCTACCTGCACAACCGTTATCCTAGAAACAGTCTTTAAAACGTACTGAACCCTTTTTGGGTTACAAGTTTATTTCCTACATATTCATTTACTTATTACCCAATATAGCCTTTAATTTATTATTGTTTAATTTAATGCAATGTAAAAAAAATAGTTCAAACTTTTACATGGCAGGGCAATTATGCGGATTGTCATTAATATATTCAATCCTCTTCGAAATTCTAATTTTTTAATTGCTTTTGCCTGCATTAATTACACCATGCGAGTTTAGTTTAATCATATATAGAAATTAAAGAGGATGTGGGATCTCACACACGCCATTTTGTCCTTGGCCACTCCCTGAAGGTCAAACTGTGTTGGTAAACCTTATGAAGTACTTGAGGCAGTTCTCGCATTATTTGCTTTATCTAAAGGTAAAGGTCGTGTTGGAGATTTTTATTGAACGTATTTCGAAGAAAGAAGTTGATATTTTCGCCATAAAAAAAAGGTTGAGAGATTTTTGTAGCTTTATTAGCGAAATTATTTAATTAAAACATTTGAAACATTTGTACTATCTAATATCCATATATAATTTTATTTATTTGTAAATTATTTATTCTAGAATATAATATGAAGAGAATTTAAAAGATAAAATATTATTTTTTTACGAACAGAAACGCTGAGTTGCTATGAGGTCCCTGGATCGAATCCGGTTATGGCTGATAAATTTTATAAGCTGTTGACAGCCATAAATAGATCTTATTGGGGCTAACCCAGTCTCTATAAAAGGGTACCCTTAATTATCTCTTACCATGCTCAACCGTCGCCTTAGAAACAGCACTATCTTTACCAGGTGTTGATCCTAACAACCTTCATGGTTTGTAGTTCTTTCTTTTCTTCATGTTTTATTAAATGAATGCTGGACGAATCATAAGGACTCATATTCTAAATAGTAAGGTTTTTTTGACGAAGACAAAAATAATGGAGTACCTTAGCAACCGATTCTTATAGCGAATAGCTAACTAGTTTGGGTCGAAAACTATGGCCAGCTCATATATACCAATAAAGGTAGGTTAGGGATAAGGGAATATCAAATCCATATCCATACTATGACTACATACAAGTGTATCTGACATTTACCGAAGACCTAAGACACCCTGCTTTTATGTCAGCGACTCCACATCAACGGAGTATTGTCCTATAACTTTCCCCAAGAACTCACGACAGGACATGAAGATGGAAGCCTGACGGCAATTCATCCTCAACAAGGACTGATGAATCGCTTAGCGAGAAAGTCAATATTGTCTTTCTTTTTTCTCTGGTGATTCACTCTCCTGCATCAATCAATTCAGGTAACCGTGCAACTAAAGCAAGTGACGTAGCGTGTAGCTGTCGACTTAATATGGCGCCGCCTCTAAACTCCGATGAATAGAGTTTTAGAAATTTAAGATCTCTCTCTCAATTAATAATTTGCAATTAATGATGTGTTGATGAACCCGATCATAATTCTTCCTAGTGGCGATGATTTGGAAGTTGTGCATTCTCAGAGATAGGGGTCTACCTGAATCCAAATTTATGCTTTTATATAAATGAATGTGAATAATGATGCAGTAGATACAGGTTTTTATTTGATTTTGGATCGCTTAATATGTATTGATATTTTGTCATATGTTATATCAATCAAGCTATGTGTTGTCTATATTAGATATTTACTTTTAAATTTTTATTATTTAATGTATAATTTTTATTATGCATGTGTATAATCACAATCACATGTATCATAACCAACAATTAATACAAATTGATTTAATTGGGCAGGGTGTGGACTCCTACACTATAGTTCTGTAAGCCACGCCTTCCTGTCAGTTTGTATTTCTATAGAGTGAAGTCATAGACTAACTGAGTAATTCAGATTTTAAACTAAGATATTAAAAAAAAAATGTAAACAAAAAATGATTATAACAATGTTTCTATACTCATTGCGGAATTTATACTTGGCAAAAAAAAAGTAGGTACTATGCTTAAAAATAAAATAATAATATCTGATGTGAAAAATACATGGCTTCCTTGCAAAAATATTAAATCACAAGAATATGAGACTAAATTAAATTACAGTTTTGGTTTAAAAAAGTATCGAATATTTTTATCTTATTTAAATTGCCGTTTATTACTTATTGCAAAATACGTAATATAAAAATAGTTGTTATGATTAAAAATATATATATGTATTATAAAATTACTTGTCACTTATAACAAAATTTTACAGAATAGGTAAACAATAATATTTACAATTTAAAAAAAATTGTCACTTCAAGAAATAAAATTGCTTATCACTTATTACTGAATACTACATAATACATAAAAAAATAATTGTTAAGATTAAAATTAATAAAATTACTTATCGCAACAATACTAAAGGCATAAAAAATAATGATTTAGATTAAAAATATTTAAAAAATTACTTAAAAAATAAACATTATATTTTATTGTTAAAATATATTGACTTATTAAAAATTACTAAAGAATACATGTCAACTTGTAAAAAAAATAAAAGCATTACTTGTTATGATTAAAAAAAAAAATGAAAAATATAAATAATCAAAATGTATTCAGAGAAGAAATGAGATTATCTGCATTAATATGAAAATCGAAAATTTTCGTGAATAAAGTACTTTTTTCTTGAACGTTACAAATACTTGTTATTATCTGGTTTAGAGATTAATGGTTTCGGTAGCCTTGGAGTTCGCTAAGGCCTATTGTTATTATCTGGTTTTACGTATTTATTTTTATCTGTTTCAAATCGTCTCTTAGTCTATAAAGACAATATACATACACCTCGGAAAAAAATATGGACCTCTGGCTTCTATTGAAATGGTAATTTCGCTTAGTAATTATGTTGAATATAATAGATAAAACGGCTTTGCAAAAATATGTGTCATCTTGTAAATCAAAGATGGATAATATTATCCTTATCAAATTAAAAGGAATATGATAAGCAACTGTAGTTCAAGCAAATTCTGTGACCTCTCTCACTATCGCCACGTTATGCATGATAACCGGATTATTTTAAAATGTGCGATAATCCGAGATAGAGGTAGTGATATGTAGTTTATTATTATTAATTATATATATTAAAATATAGCGCATCTAATTGCAAAGTTTTTATTGTGATTATACATTTTCGGTTAATAATAAAATTTTCCTGAATAATTTTCTGAAATAACCTTAGATAATATTATAATCATATAAACAATTTTCTCTTCTTTTGGTTTAAATATTATTAAAATTTTTACATAAATAAAATATTTATAATCTATTGAAAGTGCATATCATTTACATTATTTACGTTATAATGTACTCATGTGGGTAAACTTGATAATTCGTGTTTAATTGCATTTTTTATCAAACATGTGTATAATTGTTGTTGAATCTTGTTAACAGGCGAATGCACTTTTTTTCCAACATCCTTATTATGGTCCAACATATTCTCATTGTTATTATCAAGATCTCTATCTACGTGAAAGTGTTTATTACAGTTCGAGTACTAAGATCTATTTTGAGATATAACTGTTGTTCATCTGAGAACAAGATGTGAAGTATCCCATTGTAACCAGCTTTCGCTCGCTTACTTTCCCATTGGTCCATCATAAGTTCTCTTAAATTGGAAGTGTTGTATCGGCATACACATGTATTATTTTTCAGCTCTACTGCGGTTTATTATTGTTGTAATAAAGGCTACTAAAATAAATATAAAATAATTAGTACAGTTCTAGCTATTACATTAAAGGAAAAGAAAAAATATATAATCTTCAGAAATATAACGAATGGGAATAATTTTTTCTTGTTTGCATCAATAAAAATCCTAATAAAAACATTACATCGAACATAAAAACATTATATTACATCGAATCTTTTACAAATGACACATTTTAACAGTTTTTTTAAAAATCATAACAAAGCTCCTGATTCAAAGCTGAATTATAGCTGTTTTAAGCAAGCTAATTATACAATGATTTGTTTTTGTTAGGGTGTGATAATCTCCTGATGTATTACAGATTTTATTATATATCATCATGCATTTTTGTATATTAACTAATATTCAGCTTCATATATAAACAAATAGGAGTGCCTTCAATGTAACGTTTCTCCATCCAATTCCCTAAGCGAGATTTCACTTAAGAAGATCACACATACGACATAAGCCAAACTGAATGTGTATAAAATTCCCTAATAAATATTTTATTATTGCGTGTAAACAGACGTGTTGGTAGAATTGTCAGTGTTCTGGCTGTTCAATATGAGTTTTGTATTGCACTTGGCCTGACTACGAATGTCATGACCTCGCTCCTTTTATTCTCCTGAACAATGGCACCACAGTTCCATCAACCTTTGTCCTGGTGGAAGCTACTGATCTAATATCTCTTTATTCATTAGTTTTATGTTTATATGTCATAGTTGTAATGTTGTTATAATAACCATTTTGTTGTCCCTTCTCAGGCCTTATCGACAGATGGGACACCCTGGCCAAGGGTTCCGACGACCTTCAGATGTGCAGGTCGTTGAGGAGGGAGATCTCTGCGCTGAAGGAGGTGATAATTGAGGTATCCGATCGAACCAAACGACTCGACACCAAGCTTAGCGACAGGGACCAGCTGGAGATGAAGATACAAGAGATAAAGGTTAGTCATTAAACATCTCCTCGATATTCATAAAATTATGAGATCTGAAATTGTAAAACAATCCGCATCCTTAAAGTTATATATTCGGTAAAAGTTGAACTTCTTCGGCCTGTTTTTCTTCAAACCTCAAGTCTCCCTAAAAAGTCGTAAGTCCCTACAGTCATAAGTCCAACTAAAATTAACAGTTTGCTATTACGAGGGGTATTTTAAAGATAACATACAATCCTCCATTATTTTCCGGGCAACCCAATACCTCAAAATATTTTTCTGCAGTTTGTTATTTATTACGTTCTGCGCGAAAACGTTCTGCGCATAAGTTGCCTAATGCTGACATCGCTTTATTAAGCCGATAACCAATTGCAACTTTCCACTAAACATAATTTTTTATGTTTTTATAGGTTGCCTTAGTTTAACTTCGTAAAAGGGAAATTTACAGTTAATAAATAAGTGATATGCATTTTATCTTTTATTATGGATTCTCTTTCTAGTTAGAGCCATTAGTCATGTAATATTTGAATTTTAATATTAGTCATCAGTGATTTTTTAATATTCCCATTAATAAACAATTTTACACGGTTGTCCATCGTTTATGGAAATGTTTGGCAATTACTGTTTCTATACAGCCCTCTAGAGTAAATTCATTATCAACTGACCTACCAAATAAGGTATTGAACCTTGAATCCAAAGAAAGGTTGTGATAGCACATGGCCATCGTAGAACATTTGAGTCGGCAATCATGACAAATAATCTTTTATCCTTTCACAAGTTACGTCAATTAATGGTTTTATTTATTTATTTTCCTGTTTATTCTTTGTACTCTTGTAAAGTATATTGGACAGTCATATTTTTTTAAATTTAGTAAATATTTTTCCTAGAAAATTATTTGAACCATTGTCTGGAGTTATGGTTGATTTAATCTACAGCAATAAACATGGAAATCAGCCATATATTTTATGATAATGGAGAGCTAATATTTTTCGACTTCATCCTTTTCTACATATAAAATTTTGTTCATGTTTAAGCTCAATAATTTGTCATTTGTTTATATATTTAACGCTACTTAGAGCTGGTATGGCTAATATAACTTAAGTCTAACTTAAGTTAGAGTCCTGAATTTGACTTAAGCTGATATATAGTATTTAGGATAGGGATCTTTAACGTCTACCTGACACTGTACAGGCTCGGGACCATAATTTTACGCCCCTTCCTCCTAAGGCCACCTGAAGAACTGCGAATCCGCAACTTTGGTCATAGAAGGCTGTTATATTAACAACTACACCTCAGGTGACCCGTAGGTTTGTTTATATAACTAATGATTCAATAAATATGAAAATGTTAATTTTATTTATAGACATGAGAATATCAGAATTACTACATAAAAAATTGAATCCATCAAATAAAATTCTACATAATTGAAAGTACTTTTTGACCTTCTAAAAAAGAACAAAAAAAAACAACAAATAACCGTACCACTACATCAGTACTGTGACGCTCAGTACATGGTAGACACTGTACTATTTCTTGGAGAACGGTTGTACAGGGGGGTGATTTGTCTAAGATCACGCTCAACCACCAAATTTCTCTCCTTTTTTTGGATACACACTTTATAGAGGCTAGGTGCGCCCAAGGAGGGTCATAGATCCCATTGGATCCCTATCGGGTCGATAACAGATTAAATACAATTCTGCCAGCGAGCGGGATTAGAACTGAGGACCTTCGGCACGGCAACTTAGCGTTCTACAGCTAAGCCAATCCGCTGCCATTTTTTGACCTTCCACCTTCCCATTTTCCGTACTTTAATGTACCAAATGTAAAAATTATTCCTATATCTAGTATACATTTCCATGACTTACGATTTAAAGGCGTATTAATGGTAGTTAAAGTTGTTTAAGGTGTCCCTCAGGGTCGTATTCTGAGCACGCTCCTTGTCATCCTAACTGGGCTACACAACCGTTAAATGATTGTTATCGCAGGTCGGAGCCAGTTCGTGTATATCTGTTATAACGAACCGGTCATCGGGTCTGCAGGTTGCCCATGGCTCTTTAACACCTTTTGAGATCTGCCATGCGGTGAACTTGAGAAAGCTGTAATTTTCCGTTTATGGTTTGGTTTTACGATCGACCATTTAAAAGCCAAAGACCTCCGCCTATGTTGATTTGCTCGACCTTCTCTAGCTTGCTTATCGATGAAGGACTCCCATTTATGAAACTTAAATCCAATTATAGTCTTATTTTAGTTTAAAAAAAGGTTAATCGTGAGGTTGAACTTTGTTTATATTGACATTAAATTAAAGAGAAAGTTGAGCAACGTCTCTACTTCTACTCCATGCCAATCGGATGTTTTATATAAAATAAAAAATATAATAATAATTTCTGAATGCCAAACATTGTATCCATTAACAATTAATTACATGATTTATGTTAATTATTTCTTAAATAGGCAATTATACTTTTTATATTTAGAAAAATAAATAGGCTGTATTTATATAATGATAAATACGTGATAGAATGTATTATATAACAAATAATTCGTAAACTATACGCTATAATGTTTTTACTTTTGTGTTATTAAAATCTTGTTTGTTTTTTTAGTTGTTACGATGTTTTTCTTAAAATTAAAATCTAAAACGTTCAAGTCCGTGTTCTTCCTCTATAATGGTTTTGATCTATATGATCTAAATGTTGAACTGATTTATTTAAAAAAATATTTTATATAAATTAATCTTATAAATCAATCTCACCCTTTCTTGTTTTATTTCAAAGTAAGCGTTTACTCCATGATTAAAAAAACCTTTAACACTGCAAACTATGAAGGTTCTTGGGTCCATTAATGCTAGAGTATGTACATTTTCTGAGACAACGGTTGTGCAGAGCGGTGATTGCCAGATCAAGCTCAACTGCCTGGTTTTTCCCAATGTAAGGTTCCTACTGTATAAGAGACTGGGTGAGCCCTAAGAGGGTCTCAGCGCTCTACACACTGATCTCCATAGTTGAAACGAAGATTTAATATCTGATGACATGTGCTGTTTCCGTCTTAGTGCACTCTAATGTGAATTAAGTTATTCAAAGAATACAATTACTTTAAATTAAGACCACCGATGTTTTGTAGCGTGACTAGCTAACCGGAAGGTCTTATAAGGATGTTAAGACTGCAAAAATAATTACATGTTCTCAATAATTGTCTAGGATAAATTATCGGTGAAAGTTAACAAATACCAGAGTTGCTGAAGTTAGAAGAATAATAATTAAGTACTATTATTATTAGTAAGTTGCAGAGTCTCATTTCAAACCTTGGTTTGAAAATTCGAATAACAGTTTTGATTTTTAAACAGTTCTTAAAAAATTATTCTGCTTACAAAATTAAGAAGGAAATAAATAAAATAAGCTGTAAATACAGTTCGGATCGTAAGCGTTCTGTTCATCGCTTATATTAAATATAATGGTGTGTATAAAAAATGACAGTTTTTTAACCAAATATTTGTATTATTATTTCTTTGAGATAAAACACAGTATCTTTCGACACACCACACTCCCTGGCAAGTTCCTGAGTACTTGTGGACGGATTTGACTCAACAGCTTCCTTCAGAACCTCATCAATATCCATTAATGGTCCTCCGGAGCCCTTCTTCCTTTCCAACGTCGTATCTCCACTGCTAAATTTTTCAAACCAACGCCGCGCAGTGCGCTGGTCAAGGACACCTTCCCCTTCATATTTAATAATTTCACGATTTGCCTCAGTGGCTGTAAATTTTTTTTCCCCAGTAATGTCTTAAAATTACGAGAATTTCATAGGACACTGTCATGTTTCTTCTTTGAAATAAATTACTAAACTGAGGTTTTTTTTTTTTTTTTTAATCAAGCTTAGAGAATGCTCTAAAGGGATTATTAAGTGTTGGTAAATGCAGGCTTTTGAACTCTGGAATTTGATAAAACGGTCATATATTTTTTTTACACCCTATTAAATTCAGTGAAATGCATTTATTGATGTCCTAAAATTTAAGATCGTGTTGATGGGGTAATACATGCTGATTACTGGTTAATTAGTGAAAATCATTTTAAAAAATCATGTTTGTATGAGTATTTTGAATCATATTTTTTCTCATAAGTTTTCTATTGTAGCATAAATTCATTTAGTTTTAATATACTAAGCTGAAACATCTTCAGCATAAATGTGCATCTCCGGTAACTAAGTGGTAAAGTCTAATTGTAATGAGGGAAGCGGAATCGTGTCATTTTAGTTGTCTCATTTTAGTAGCTACAGTAAAAGCAATAACTCCATTTGAAGCCAATGCCTGTCCTGGCCACTTATACATTACGAGAATAAGGATTCCGCTTTGCTCAGTACAGTACAGTTAACTCATTCTGGGCAACATTCGGCTCAACCACTTATTCACCGCGGGCGGACTTATTCTTTTCGATAATCGTAACTATTAAGCCCTGATAAAGGTATGCAGTGCGGGTCAGAACGCAGGCTTCTAATGAATAGTTTCTGACTTTTCTCTTTAAAAAATAAAAATATTTATAACTCATAAAAAATGAGCAACAATTATAAAAAAAATAGTTTCTGACTGTTGAAAAAATTATTTTGATCCCCACCCGAACTATTTTCTGCTCCACATGAATAAAGTGCGTTTTTGTCAAATTAAACATAATTCAAGTATACTCTAGTTTTAAGTGATACGTTCATTGGAAGTTTCAGATAGGAGAAAAATGCCCATCAATTTCCAATTAGCACTTGGAGGTAATGCTGCGGAACTAACTGCATTGACTAATAATAATTAAGAGTACTCGATAGCCATTTGAGGCGCATTCCGACAAGTACCGTGACAACTGGCCGCCATGGAACCTGTCCATGCTGCTATATCTGGAAGCTCTTCTTGGAAGGCGGTGCTCCGGATCACATGGAGGCCAGTGGGCAGTCCGAACCTCCTAGATCCTCCTTCGCTTGTCCTGTTCTCTTTCTACCTTCTTCTTGGTAGGCACTCTTTTGCTGGATGCATCATATAGGAGAAAATACGTTTTATATGGTCATTTGTATTACTTTTATTAAGGAATTTGAGGTCTCGAGTCGCTATGCCGTAAGTTTCAAATCCAGATTCGGTAGATAAATTATCTGTTAACAAGATTGGACTGTGTTGTATCGGAAGAGCCTTCTGAGTCTCACCCAACCTCTATAAATTGGGTACCCTTAATCGGAAGGAAAACCTGGTGGTTCAGCGTGATATCGGACAAATCTACACAACCGTTGTTATAAATTAGTGGTTTCCAACCTTTTTTGTACCACGCTCCCTCTAGTCTAATGAAAACCTTCCACATCCCCCTCTTCATATGAAAATCTGTTCTGTTACCTTTGCATAATAACTTGTATGAGAATAAAAAAAAAATACAGGTATAACATTTAGTTTTACTATCACAATTTAAGTTTCAATTTATTAAGATAAAAAAGTACTGGTGAGAAAAAAATAACTAAAATTAAGTGAGACTTAGTTCATTTTCATCTGGTCTTGCGCCTCCCCTGACGAAATAGTGGACTCTACCGTGTACTGAACGCAAAATACCCTTCATGGGCTGTAGTATTACAGTTTTTTTATTATTTTATATATATTTATTATTTATTTTTTTATTATTTTTATTAGCTATATTTTTGGTCTGTATTTCCATAAACGATTGCTTACTTAAAAATGTTACAGTGATTACATTGTGTAAAAAAATCTACTAAAAAAGAGCTTATCAATTGTTAGCCATTTTCGTCATGCGCCTTTAAGATGCCTTGAAATATTTGTTTGTAATTGGAACTGTCCCATACAATTTGTTTTTCTGACCGTACACTGTGTACCTCGATTCTCAGTAAGTTTGTTGCATTATTATTTACATTTATTTTTTTAATTTTATGGATTTCTTTAATATTATGATAATTAAAGTTCAACAGGATTACGTTTTAAACAAGTCAATATTACTGATACGTAAACCTTTGAAAGGATAACAGGGTCAAATTCAAGGTCTAGTGGGACTGAATTTAAATATCTCATCTTTATTTTGTTTCAAAATAAGTTATCAACTTTTTTTTTTATTTACTGGCATATTTTTTGTTTTGTGAATATCTGTTACATTTTTAATTTATTTATTTATTAACATTATTTTCCATTTAATAATTAAACCCCATAATGATTAATTATTAATGTTAACTTGTTTTTATTTGAAATGCTATAAGGATATAAAACGAACATAAGAAAGTTTAATTATAAATAGTTTCGTTAAGTATATTAAGCAAGTTTTGAAGAAAAAAAAATCGTGTCCAAAAATAAATAAACCTATGTCAGTGCTATATTATTTTTTTTTTAACTGAGTATGTAAAAATAAAAAATATGAAAATATATATCAATGCATTCTATTATTAAAAGTTTAATAAATAAAAAAATATTATGTATATTTTATTTACATGTTTACATAGACAAACTTGTGACGACATTTTGGGAAAGAACTTCCTTTAATTTGTTATACAAAACTGATTTAATTAAATAATTAGAATTGTACGGGAAAATATGGCCGAGATAATTAAAATTTTATTGCTGTTTATTGTTTGGAGAACTGTTTGACATAAATTTCACTTCAAACGCTCTAATGAGAAAAGGACAAGTAATAGTAGTCTATTTCTAGACAACTATTTCTATCACTGGGCTCTTGAGCCTTCCAAAATTGTTTCTGCTTTCTAAACGATTTTTGCATCTGTTTTGTTAAAATTTCCTTAAGAGATAAAAAAATAAATATACATTTATTTATTAGAAAGCGCCTGAAGGCTCTGTATTTCTAATCTCTACTTCAATATATCTGGCATTTGAAATCGCTTATACCTTAAAAGCCATTTTCCATTTCGATATCAATCTATACTTAAAACAAGAAATTTATTATTTCATTCGGTTATAAATTTTGGGTTTAATCGAGCGTGAATTCTAAGTCGAATGTTTAAAAAGATCGTTAAAATTAACACGATAAAATAGTAAATAAATAGAAAATATTTACTGATTATGCACAGCTGGTATACGAAATCAACCGCTACGATTCGTTATCTGGTTTTATATTTTCCTGTACGATATTTCGCCATTAATTGAAAAGTAGAATATTTATTGATTTGAAAATGTATTATTACTGCGGGAAGGGATTTTTTTTATTATTCATTAATAATTATTATTTAATGACCTTTGAGGAAAAGATTAAAATATAATTCTGTTTCTGTTCGCTTAATATGTCTAAAATTATAGTTTACAGCTGGAGAAAGATCCAACGGGCATCGCTCCAGGGATAAGTTTGGCTGGAGAAAATTAAATATATATGTTTATAATTCATATAGATAGTATATACTATATTATAATTGTCAAAACAGTTGTATTTTTTTAAATTTTCTGAGACGATATATCTTTTTTATAATTTTGTGAGATATTTTGGTTGATTTGAGTTTGAAAAATAGAAAACAAATGTTTGAAAAAGAAAATTATAAAAAAGAAGTGTCTTTTTATTTAATTTTTTATTTTATTTTATTAATTTTGGCTAGACAAAATAGTGCTATTTCTTATATTTGTGATTTTTTATTTCTTTTTTGAAACTTTTTTCGGTTATAATTTTTTATTTTAATAATCTGTTTTGTTATTTTAGTTTTTATTTTAGTCAATATATTTTATAGAATTGTATTATTATTTTTTTTAAAATTTGTATACGAACCATAGGTCGCATATAATTTTAAAGAGACATTGTCAGACCGAAGAATCTTGGGGTTTAATATTAATGTTTACATATGCTTGTTTACATGTTGGCATTTACCAAGAAATTTAATTGTTCTTAACATCCATTACTCTATAATATTTTTAGTTTTAAATGTCGTAACGACCTATCTAAATTCAATATTTTGGGTTTAAATATAAAATCCATCACATCCATGTTTGTTCGCAGGCATTTACACAAACTTTTAACTAATAATGTTTTTTTTTTTAATATTATCTAATTAAGTTTACGTTTTGTTTTAACTTTGATTTTTATTGCATTTAAGAGGCCTATTTAAAAAAATATTAATTAAAAAAACTATATTAATTTAGTACCTTCGTAAGCCAGCTTTATTCAAGGTTTTCGCATACATACTTCTGTTTTGTGTTTTGTTTACATATAGTTACGGTATAGTTTGTTGCTGTAATATATATTACATGTTATTATAATGTAACCGGTTGCAGTTACCGGTAAGAGACTAATGGTCCGATAATATGCGGTTGTAATGAGGAGGCCTTACCCCTACCTCTTTGCCGGGAGAAAGCTGCACAACGCTTCAGTAACCTCCCGGGTCTATTCCGAGGAAGATATCTTCTTGTTTCTTTGTCGTTGGATTGTTTATTGTTTGTGTGATCAGATATCGGTCCTATTGAACGTATATGGAAGTCTTGAGTCCAGGCTAAGGTATGAGTCAGTTAGAATTCGTTCGAAAACATTCCTTTTGCGAATTGAGGCGTTGAAATGGAAAAGGTACTAGTAAAAAAAAAATGTCCTCTTATAAAAGGTAGTAATCAATTATACCAATTTCATAGAATGAAGAGCAATTCAAAACTGGGAGAGGTTTAGTTACTCTGAACGGTAATAGTTAATGTTTTAAAATTTAAACTTTCATTTTTAGTTGTCAAACATTTTTTTGCTTCTCCTATAAAATTACCTTTTCATGGCTCATTGTCTTTTCCATATCAACTATGTCCTCAATTATTGAATATAACCTATGATAGCCATTGTGTAATTTTAGCATTGCAAAGGTATTTAATAGGTAATAATTTAGTAGGTAATAATATTTATTAATTTATATGTTGAAGGACAGGCACAAGAAAATATATAATTATTATTTAAAAAAGTTTCTTTTTTTAAATCTAATAGGGCAAAAATAGTATAATTTCTAATATTTGTGGTAATTTTTTAAGTATTTTTTAAAATTATTTATTCCATTATAATTTTTTTTTATACGAAATGTTATGTTTTGAGTAACAGATACGTAGTATAATAGATAATGCGTGACTGAAGGATCTTTATATGTGTATTATTAATGTTTACATATTCTTATATAGTACTCTTATATGTAGTTTTTAACAATAATTAGTCTATAATATTTTTAGTTTTAAATTTTAAATTGTAATAATTGTAACTAAAGATCAAAAATGAAGATTTTGGATTTAATGGAACGTGAATAATTAAAACAAAGTTGTATGTAACAATGTTAAATAACAAGATAATTAAAACAAAGTTATATGTAACAATGTTGTATAACAAGAAATTATAAATACATCTAGTTCGTGAAAGAATACACAGGAAAGTAGATACGAATATGTATACATCAATAATATAATTGAAAAATGAAGATCCTTCATTCAAACAAAACAATTTATGGAACATTTTCGTTGGGTTGTTGGAAACTATGAAGAAATTCTGTTGATTTTTTTTTTTACAACTTCTTAATCCAGAATAACTAGTTATATTCATAGTATCAAAAAAATAACGTTATTTATTATGAATAAATAGCTTTTACTGTGTAAAATTAGAAAATTTTGCTTGATATAATTTTATTCAATTGTTGCCATGTTATCGTATATATCTTATAGTTTAGACTGTGAAGTTTCTAATATAATTTTTTTTTTTTTTTTAATCTTAAAAGAGTAACACTAAACGTTATTTAAATATATTTATTGTATTTTTTTATTTAAAAAATAAATTTAATATACTAATGAATTTTTTTTACCAATAGGGACATTTTTTTTTCGAACACACGAAATATATTATGAACTTCTTGTAGTAAATTTCAATTCTTGTTAAGATATGAATGGAAAATCCCAAACATATAAAAATAGGAATCGAAAATACCCGTCAAATATATGTCTATTTTGAGCTTTTGGTATTTTATAATTTATTTTAATAAAGTTAAGGTATGCTTTGCGTTACATGCAATGTATAATTTAAAGCGGATTCTAGACCATTGTTTAGGAGGAGGATAATAGTCGGTACTAATTTAAAAAAAAAAAAATGCTAATATCAATTTGCGCCGGAAAACTTGCCCCATTCTAACATGGCCTGCCTACCAACTGCATTAGTGATGATTGGTTATAAAGAACAAGGCCATGGTGCACAGTCCTAGCGAAGTTGTCTCGTGTAGCGCAAATCAACTCAATATCTTACTAATATACCAACCTGTTTGATTCGAGTGGAGATGTAATATTAAAGATAGGGTAGTTAGGGAGTAACCTGTTTGGTTTCGAATTCCTATCGAAGTTAAAACACAGGCCATCCTGAGATGATTCTATGAAATCGTCATTACTATAGGCAATTTCGTTTAAAAATGGCGCCCGAACATGAGTTTCGTATCTCCTACATCCTCCGGTTATAAAAATAAAGAAAGACATAAAGCGATTTGGAATCATTATATCAATGACTTAAAAAAAAAAAAAAAAGTACGAACAAATTAATAAATTATTTCTTTTTAAAACTTTTAAGAGTATGCCGAGGCGTAGGTGAGAGGATTGTTTTAAACTGTCCGATTTGGGCTTGGTATGTGGTCCATGAACGAAAGTTTGTAAGCATACATAAGTTGGCTTTGGTATCGAGTTCTCTTAACCTTAACAATAATACTATTATTATTATTTTGTATAGAGAGTAAGTTAGCTCAGCACGAGTGTGCTGGATTACTTATCTGAGGAACGGTAGTTCGAGATAGACTGCTGTGGCAGGTAAAAATGTTTTTAACCTATTAATTTATTCAAATTAATGGCCCAGAATCGCCTCTGGGATACAGTGAACTTCCTAGATCTGCTCACCCTCTATTAAGTGGCTACTTTTGTGGGGGGGACTTGGCGGTTGAGTCCTTTTGCAATCGTTGGCTTGTAAACAGTACAATGTATATATTATACTTATTTAGAAATAATAAACCAGAGTGTACTTCTATAGAGTCATGATTACATTTTAATAGTTTCTTATTTTCTGGTCCCTCTTCAAATAAGAAGAAACGATTGTATACAAGAGCGCTAGGGTTTCAGAATATCTGATTCGGATCGGTGTGGGTTCAATTCCCATCTGGTTCTTTTAATATTTATGTTTCGGCAGTGCCAAGAAATGAATATTGAAAATCCTACTTTGTTTAGTACGCACCGGAGATATTTTTTTTGGTTATTTCTTTCATAGAGATTTGTTATGAGTGCAGGTTTTATCGTTGCATGCAGTTATTTCCTCTAATAGAAAATTATTTATTGTCTGCCTTGATTTAATGTTTTTAAAATATTTTATTAAGAATTTGGTTGCAAGGTATTGGAATTCGATTTTATGAAGGATTTTATTTCACTTAACTTAGTTTTAAATGTAATAGATTTTTCTAAAAATCTGTTTAAAATGACGCCAGGCCTGTAGTATTTAGGTCAGTGCAGTAATGTTAAGAAAGTTTGAGTTATCGTGGGTTTGAAAGTACAAGGACTTCTAAGAACTACTTTTAGTCGTATCTTGTAAAGAAGTAGCCGATGCTTCGGCCTTGGAGGGAGAACCCAGAATAACAAGAAATAAAAGAAAACGCATTAAGTTGGCATCCACATAGTCACGAAGAAGCGAGGTTCTGAAGGTAAATGATGACGATTCTTCTAAACGATATAGCAGTGACTAGTTGTTAAGAGGTTTGGCACAAACGGTTTTTAATAACAGGTACTACTTATTATTAATATTTATGGAAAATGATAATAGCATGCATTGAGTCATGGTTCTATTTTTTATAATATAATTGGTAAAGAAATATCGTTTGAAAATAAAGATCAACGAAAACATTATATGCGTTGTATTGTGGATTTAAAACCAGGTTAGGGAAGTTTTGCCGAAGGGGTTTTAAACTTGTATTGTATTTTTTGAATTTCCTATGCTAAATATACCTAATTGAATATACTACAGTCTTAAGTACAAACTATTTAATCAAAATATTAACTTCCATATTTCTGCGATAACCATCATCAATTTAACTATTTTAAATATATTGTTATTGTTAAAAAACATTATTATATACTTGAACGCGTAGGTGATAACATAATTATTTGATTTTATCCTATCAGAAAAACCGTAATTAATAAATTATTATATATATTTGTGGTAGCGAGATAGTTCATTATGCTATGCTATGTCGAAGATTCTGGGTCCAAATCAATTATTTAAACTGTTAACAGCCACGGATGAAACTTGTAGCATCTATCACCCTCCTGGGGCTCACCCTGCCTACATAAAGTGGGTATTCTTAATTGGGAGAAATCCTGGCGGTTGAGCGTAATCCCAGATATAACCTCCTTCACAACCGTTGTCTTGGAAACAGTACAGACTCTACCATGTACTGAACCAAACAGATTTTTATTGGTATTTATATTCTTAATTCCTTGTTCAATAAATTGAAACGTTGAATCAAATAAAATAATAATGAATGTAAAATATGATTTTGATTTTAGCTTCGATGGAATCAGAATTTCTATTTTGTGAAATCAGGATTCAATAATTCATTAATTCATTATTTCAGTACGATTTGAATAATAAAAATTAAACGTTCCCTAAATACTACAAATGTCTAAAAAATAATTATTTCATTGTTCTTAAACGATTCTTAAGCGGCCTAAAACCCCAATGCGAACAACCATCTGAAACCGGTTGTAGCCATCTTCTATGCATTTCTATGCTAAATGCTCCACCTTGCTTACAAATCGTCCTGCTTTAAATGGCTTCTCAACTATCCCATTCTAGTCTTGACCCCATAGAAATAAATCTTGTAAACCCGTACCCTTGTGTATCGTTGTCAGAATCGAAATCGTCCTATGTCAGGGACGTCTCTGCGTAATGTGAAATTACTGTTTAATGTTATACATAGAACAGTAAGAATGTTCCTCTTGAAATATTATTGCACATGAATGTTATAGTCTCGTCTTATTGGAAGCCTTGATACGGCACGAGTAAGAACAACCTAAATACAGATAAGGAATGTGCATACTTCGCTCAACCTGTATCCTTGAGAACATCTGCCATTTTGCAATATCAACTCCATAGTTGTAACATCTCTTAACGAGTTGTTGGTTGTTCTGCGTTATGATCAAAACTATTAAAAAAATAAAAATTAATTATGTATTCATTAGGACTGCTAATAGAAGTGAAAACTCAAAACTTAGGAATAATTGTGTTCTTTTTTGAATTTCCAAATAAATTACAGTCTGAACTATTACAACTTCATAATTAGTAATATAAAACTCAATAAAAAGACATTAACGAATGCAGCTAAGGAGATAGGACTAGAAGTAAATTTGGATAAGACTAAGTATATACTACCACCATATGGTTAGGAAGCCGAAAGGGGGAGTTTTGGGGGTATCGTTTTAGGAGGGAATACATTTGAACATGTCGAGAAGTTTAAGTACATGGGGCCTATGGTAACTAGGAAATTCAAGAGGAAATAAAGGTGAGAAATGCTTGTTATTATTCGGTCTCGACATTGCTAAGCTCGCATCGTTTGTCCCGAAATCTAAAAACCAGAATTTATAAAACCGTCAACCAACTCTTCTTTACAAACTTAGACGCTAATGATGAAGGAAGAATAAAGTCTTAAGGTATTGCGTAGAATATTCGTTCCAAAAAAGGATGATACCACTGGGGAATATAGGAGATTACATAACGCGGAATTGCGAATCATGCATCCGGTAAATATTTTTCAGAAGATATCGTCGCGAGCTTAGTAACGAACGAATTCCTAAGATGTTAATAGGAGCTGTACCGCTGGGAAGCGTCTGAGGGGTAGAGCGAGGCGTAGATGGGAGGATTGCGTTAAGAGTGATCTGGCGGATTTGGTTTAGGTGGTGCTCCGTGGACGGAGGTTTGTAAACGCGGATTGGTGGTGTCGGCATCGAGCCTTTGGGTTCTCTAAGCCTATTTATTTACTTATTAGTATGAATTTCATGATAATTAAACAAGTTTATAGTTAAATATTATTATTCTTATATCAACGGAATTCTAATCTTTAAACTAAAGTTGATTAAAACCAATTGAATAACTCATGCTCAAGCAGTTAGGTGTCGCCAGTCCCGCGAAATACGTTACGAGCTTATCTCTCCTGTTGCTGACGCGAACCCACAAGTTTTTCCCCAACCGAAGGTCGCTAAAGAAGTTTTTACTTAAAAAAAAAAATACTGTAATACTGTCTTAAAAAGAGTTTTCCATTATTGCACGTTGTAAATCCTCTTAATCTAAAACTATAAAATGTTTTACTATCGATTTATTGGACTTAACACACTCCCGACTGACCATGTTGTTACGGTTGCTTCCATTTCGTCATTGCCATTTTCGGCGACTGAAGAACTCATCCAGTCGTGAGAGTCATCGCCATTTTCGCTCCTTGCTTCCTACCAACTTTCTTCCGATAATTTATGCTGGCGTCTTCCTGTTTGGATTCCTTCTAAGACTTATTAAATTTCTCTTCGTCTTATAAATTACTTTAAGATAGCGGTTTGTAGACGTATTTTTATTTATCATTTCTCGCAGTTCATTTATCTCGTGATATATATTTTAAAAACCACTAAATCCCCTGTAATATATAAAAATATATATTAAATAATATTAGCTGACCTTTTATATATACTCCTATGAGGAAGAATATACTCCGGATAGAGGTCAGAGAAAATTCTCTTAAATGAGGAGATCTATTTATTTTAAAGCCAACGTTTCGACGCTCTTTGCAGGTCCTCCATGATGCTTGATACTTGTTGAGATAAAACAATTTACACTGCAAGTTGAATTAACATAATAAATAAGAACAAGTATAAATTTATAATAGTAGGAAAAAGGAAAAGAAAAACCTACTCAAAATAGAGAAAATAAAATAAAAGTAAAATAAATAAATTAAAATAAGTATATTTGGTAGAATTTAGTACAATAACTTTTTTGAAGTATAAATTAACTTATAATCAATTAATTATTATAATGTAATAAATTAATTATATTTATTCTAATAGTATATGTCTAGTTCGTCTGCGTATCGTCTTAACGGTTGTTTGTTATAACTACCTATTGATTGCATTAATGAGTGATAACAAATATAATAATATAATGTAATATATAATACGCTTATTATAAATATACTCATCCATTGTTAGTTTTTTATGATTTTAGTTAAGTAGAAAAATCTTAGCATTTCCATTTATTTGACGTAGTTAATATACACTTACACAAAACTATATCGACATATTTTAAGGCTGAATAAAGTCTGTGCGGTTTTATGAAAAGACGTAAAATATAACTTTATGAAGATTCTATTCATAAAAATCTCTCTATTAACTATTTATACAAGTTACTAGTGATGTAAAATTTTATCAGGGTGCCTAGCAAGGGATTAAGAAACTACTTTTTGCTGAGTTTTTTGTCGTCCTGGATGAGTTGAATTATTAATATTTTTTTTAAATTAGCACAGCACGACTTATTTAGGCTACAAAAAATATTGCACTGTTTTTAATTTAAATAGGATGCATCGAATACAAAAAAAAAATTCTAATAATAAAAATATTTATTTCAGAAATTATAAAAATTCTATTTGACACATAAATTAAAAAACAAAACAAATCTTATTCCGTTATTTTCTGATTTTAGCACTGTTATTTTAATACAGAGAATGCAGTGAAATAAGTTGAAGACATTTTTCTTATTAACTAAAATTTGGTTAATTTTTTTTAGGGAAAATATTCAATATTTCCAAACAATACTAAGTGGGTACTTATATTTTAATTGGTTCACTAGGCGGGGTAAAAAATAATTCCATTTCTAGAATAATATTGGGCTACTTCTGTCGATGCGTTAAAAACCAACTATGGAACAATTAAATTAACTGTCGTGTGATTTGTCAAATAAGGATTGGTCAATCTTTAGGTGGATTAAGGGTTACTACCCTTGTTGAATTAGTATTTATCGTCCTTATTAACATGATGGTTTTATTTGTAAAGACTCAATTAAATAAATATTTCCAGAAAATATTTAAAACGTTGTCGCGAGAACTTATCCTTGCGTTCGATTCGTAAGTTGTTAATAAGAAAGTTCGTGAAGTAATGGTTATTAAAGTAATTATATTCAGGTAATTGTGGTATTGCGTAAAAATTAGTTTCGAAACTTTCGGTCAGAGTTACGTGGAAAATATGAATTAAAAACTGGATATACAACTAAGTATTCCCGCTACCTGAATCAATAATCACAGGTATCTCATCCAATCACATCCACTTTAGAAGTAAATTCGATTCGATATTTTTTTTTAAAAGTACATTACAGTATAATTAGTGAATGCAAAAATCATGAAGTTGTTTGATTGAATTCCTTCATAGTTCATAACAGAATTAAATCAATCCTCCCACTTACGGCTCGGCCTATCTCTCGTTAGGCCAGCGGTCAGGTACTTCAGGTTGCAATAAATTGATAGCTGAATTTTTTATATGTTGTAAGGGCATGTCTGACTAGTGGAAATCCAAGTTCGCTACCGAAAAAAACGGATGGAAAAAGTTTTGGTGGCCGAAAAACCTCGAAATTTTCGGAGGTATTTCAGTTTTTGGCCTGTATCTCGTAATCGGCGCATTAAAAAAAAACATGGGTAACCATTTGACATTAGATTAAATTTGCTACAATTTGAATCCAACAGCAGTTCTGTAGGTCTAATAGATTCTGAGTTACGCTCCATTGAAAATTGGTCTTTTTTCAAAAAAGTACAGATTTTAATGTTTTGTCCAACTTTCTTGTGAAACACTGGCCGAAGGAGTGATTCTACGATAAAAGTCAAGGTAGTAAATATAATTAGCCTTAATTTAAGCACAGACTAAGGCCTGTAAGTGTAACAGATTCTGAGTTGCGCCTCTTTGCAAATTGGTCATTTTTTCACACTCACTTTCCCCGATTTTCCTTTTTTTTAATTAACAAGAGAAGTATAACAACTACATGCCTCGTTATGTGCTTAAATTAAAGCTAATTAAATTTACTACAACTCTATTTCACTTGATTTTCATCGTAGGATCACTTCTTCGGCCGTTGTTCCTCACGAAAGTCGACCAAAACTTAAAATTTGGATTTTTTGGAAAAAAATACCAATTTTCAAAGGGGCGTAACTCAGAATCTGTTAAAGCTACAGAGCTGCAGTTGGACTCAAATTATAGCAAATTTAATGTATTTTAAAAATGGTTAATAATGTTTTTCATCGAAAACGCACAGATTAGAAGATATAGGCCCACACAACGAAATTCGTAGGTTACTAAGCCCAACTACTTTGCAAGTCCATTTCAACCACCAAAAGCAATCACTTCAATTATATTTGTTTTTGTTTTTTGTTTATTGCTAAGATTAGATTATACATTCCATTATAAACCCTATTTTCATTAATAGGTTTTTGCGAAACATTTCCTATTGCATTAGCGTGTGTAACTGAAGTTTATCCTGTGTAAATAATAAATAAAGATTCGTAATATATTTTTTTAAACCACAAAACCGATAGGATAGAAGTTTAAATGTCAAATCCGTGAATGCGGCCGCAAATGTTTTTGGAATTATATCTTATTTTATTTCAGTCGGCCTACAAAACCTTTTTATTGTATAATTTATCTTATATAAATAAATATTCTTAATGTTCTTTCATAGCTTTAATTAGAGAAATTTGTGAAAAGTTAATTATACGAGTAAGGTATTAGTTCTTTTTTTTATTTTATTGTTACTTGAAGTTGTACAGTCTTAAAATAAGTTACAATTATGATTATTTTTTATATCCATTATATTTTCGTTTTATTTCTTACTTCGGAAGCCCTCAGCGCACCCTTTTGTATTAACAAAAGCTGAAATGAATACAATAGGGTATTATACAGAAATAGTTTTTAAACTGTTATAAACCTACGCTACAATACCGCTATAAATATCGTGTTGCATTTGAATTACCCATTGTTTTAACAGATCATAAATGTTCCTGTGTTTGATTTATTTTTCCACTAGAATTTATTATCATTAGTTTGTTGATGCGTTATAGTCATTATAATTTTTTTTTTAATATTGTATGATTTATGATCAAAATAAAAAATAAGTAGTATGGTAAAAATATCAATGGAATCTATTTATTGTTTTCACTGTTCGTTTATTCTTTCATTTTTTTGTACTTATTTGATTAATGTTTATTTAGTTTGATCATAAAATAAAATTAAACAATAAATTGCCCTACTGTATCCTTTAATAATATTCCACTGATCCCTGTCGAACAGATACTTTACCTAGGACTCCATCTGGACAAACGTCTCACTTGTCATACAAGACTGGAAGACTCATACAAACGCTCTAAGCTTCCAATTAATTACAAAAGACTCATTTATATGACAATTATCAGACCTATTTGGACATACGGAGTTGAGATTTGGGGCTCTAGTAAACCATCCAATTCATCTCGTATCCAATCCTTACAATCCAAGATCCTTCGTAAAATCCTCAATGCTCCTGATTATGTCACAAATAAACTCATACATCATGATCTCAATATCCCATATGTTGCTGATTTGGCCCTAAATAGATATCTATTTATACCGCTAGTCTCTCAACTTGCTTCCCAAAATATTCGTGATAACCCTCCGAGGCGTCTGAAAAGAAGATGGTCTCGAGACCTTCTACTATAGAACTTTATTGGAGTGCTACCGATGGGTAATTTCTCCACAAGTGTTTTTTTTTTCATGTCCTTTGTTCATACAGCAGATTTCCTTGTAATATTATTACAGTTGTAAATATCAATAAATTAATCTAAAAAAAAACAAAAAACAAATAATGTATTTTTCTCTTTTAAAAGTTAAATATAAATGTTTCTAGCATTCACCATTTTTATTTATCTAAATTTAAATATACGACTAGGTATTAAAAAATGTAGAAATACGAATATATTCCTATTTGGAACGGTTAACTATAATAATTGGTTTATGGTTTAGTTTGTGTAAGTAATAAAATTAGGGAAAGCGATTATAAGCGATTCGTACTTAATTCGAATCGTTCTGGTTTCTCTTAAAATAATTCTACTACAATATAAATTAAAAAATGTTAATTATTGAATATTTGAATAATTATTCAATGGATTCAATGTTTGTCTCCGGGTTTTTTTTCATTACTCGTTTACTTACTCGCGCTGAGTCGACTGCTAAAGTGCCAAGGGTTAAACGAGGTGTAGGTGGGAGGATAGCTTAAGTGTTCATTTTAAGACTTAGCCCGTGCATGGAAGTTTTTAAGCAGTGATTGATGCTATTGGCATCGTATATTCGGTTATTATTATTTCATTTGAAGAAGCCCCTCTCGATGGCCCATTCCATTACTTTCTTCAGATTATCTTTGGAAGTCCGAATCAAGAGATTGTACTCTTTCGCAGTCCATTCCCATCTATTACTCAGGGCCCTCAGCTATGAAGATCTCAAAGGTTGGAACTATCAGACCGTAATAAGAGACGAATGAAAGAGAAAAGATATGTAAAGGCTTTCTCCTGTTGCTTTTCCTTTCATGGTTCGGCAGCGGTCTCAGGCATGACCGGAATAAGAACTGTCAGTGAGGCCATCGTCGGAGACTTAAATGCGCGAGCTGAGTTCTGAGGATCTCTAGTACCTCTCTAAGTAAATCTTATCCGAGTGACGCTTACGTTGTTGGGTCTTGTGGTGGTTTATGTGGCACCGTGGGTGTGGAGAAACCACTTGAAATATATTCTTCACTTCTGTAAGTTTCTCCTTTTAAATTCAACTAAATGGAAAGCTTGAATAAATCATCTTCGCTCTTAAAAACCGGATTTCCTTTTATTTATTCATGGTTTATTTATTTTTATAGGTTGTATGAAAGTATTCTCTCGTTTTACTCTTTTATCCCAATAGTTTTTTATTTATTTAAATTTTTTGTTAACTTTGAAAAGTCTCTGCTAAATGATGATTAAATTTAAAAAAAAAAACCTGTATCACTACTGTTTGTATAGGGCAAAGTTTGTGCTGGGTGGTGATTTGCCCGTGATCACACTCAGCTACAAGTTTTTTTATTTTTGTTACCTATTTTATAGAGGCTGGATTAGCCTAAGGAGGGTCTCCTAATCCCAAAGGATCTCCAGTTTTCAACAGATTAAATAAATTATCTGCCACACTCTAATTTGAACTCGGGACCTTTGGAACAGTAATTCAATGCTCTACCACTGTGCTACAAATAATAAGTGATCATTGTAATTTAGTAGCTGTAGATTTTTTAAATATATTTTCTTTAAGCGTTATCGAAAATATTTTTTATCTTTTGACTCACAAACAACTGTGAGCTTTCATTTTTTTACGCTAAAATTTTCTGTTACCATCTGTTAATAATATTTCCAATTTATATATACGAACAACTACGTTCTTAACTTTTTTTTCGATACAAATAAATAAATGCATTATTTATTTACTTATTATCAATCGAAAGCAAATATTGTCCATCTGTCGATGCCAAACAGCTCTGGGTTTTGTCAACGTTATCAACTAGGAACAGCGGTCCTGCTTTGTGCCGAATGTTTGTTATTACTCTGTGATAGATAAATATATCTTTAGGATATATGTTATTTAGAAAGCAATACCTCACTCGCTTCTGCAGTCTGCACAACTCTTGAGTTGGAGCGCGTTGTTTTTAGCCGCAAAGACTTAAGTGTATTTTTTTTAAAAAATTAATAATTTTAGAAGTTTTATTGTTGTTTAGTTTAGTAACGGTACCGCCAATTAACTCCACTATGGGGTCCAGAATTTTTAAAAATAATTAACTTCTCTCTCAGACTGCTATCGTAAGTTTATTTTCTTGTTTTTTTGTGTTTTAAGTTAGTTTTACTAAAGCGTACATTTCATATCATCAAGAAATGAACGTTTCGACAAAAATTTCTGGGCTTAGATAATTACCTAAACAGTGTGTGTAATTCGTTTCTTGAATCGATATTACAGTCAGTAATAAAACTTTTTTCATTTTCGAGAATATTAAAAAGGAATCGGATGGAAAGTAAAAACTTGCGACTTAACTCGAAGCGACAACCTGCGCAACTTTGTTTATTTTACATATCTATATAATTTATTGATAATAATTATAATTTTCTGTTGCAGAGAGAGGCTAGCCGGTTGAAGGAGGTTAAGAGCCAAGTGCACCAGGTCAACGTGGCAGTACACAGGTTCCTCACGGACTCGGGTCATCAAGATACCACTCTCAAGGAGGAAGTCGCCCAGCTCTATGGTCTATGGGAAGATACGCATCACAGGTAAGATCAATGATTTTAGATTAATATAATAATAATAATGGAGTGTTTAATCCATTCATCACGTATTCCTTCTGGCTTCCTCAGGACTGATGTCTGGTATTACACCCTGAGGAAGCTAGTAAAACTAGCTAATTATTGTAAGACTAGCTGTAAAACAAAGGTCATTATGATGACTTTATTCGTAAACAAGTGAGGAGCATTGAGGATTTGACTTAGTATTTTAGATGGTAAGGATTGGATACGAGAGAAATTCGATGACTGAGTGAAGAGATTCTTACTAAAATAAGAAAAACAAATTTTCCCCAAGAAATTTGTTTTCAACTTAAAGAAAAATATATACATTATAATGGATTGAATAAGTCAGGGAGGTGCAGTCAAAGATAACACACAAAAAAAAGAAGATGCTTATTTTAATAGTTTCAGCCTAAGATGCAGGTCATTCAGGGCAACCATTAGTGCCGAGTCTGAGGGGACGCGTCAAACTAGCAACTGTCAACTCAGTTGACAAAAATATTTACACATATATAATGCATTTGTTTTATTTTTTTTTTTTTTTGGTTCTATCACATTTTTGATATTGTATTCATAGAAATCCTATTATAATTACTCTAGTTCTGGGAATAAGGAAATATTTCGCGATTTTCTCTTAGTAAGGGAATTGTTGACCCATTAAATCGCTTTCAGGGCAGTTGTATAATATTCACCCGTTTATTTTCAGTCTTCTGTTAACTTCTCATTGACCATTAGTGTCTGTAAGGATATTAGTTAATAATAAAATAATTTGTTTTTTTTATTACCTATTGTGAATCGTATTCACTGTCCGTGTTTCCTGCCATTGTCTGTTCTGTTCGTCCAGTAGTTTCCAGCTCAGATGTCTTGATGGAGGTTCCTAAAAAAATAATACATTTCGGGTTTAATATTTTTAAACAGTTTGTGAATAATTTTTCATAGTTGTGTGTGAAGACTGTTGAAAGTGAATCCACGTTTACTAGGTGAGTTTTTAACATTTCATGAATTTAGATAGATATTCACTTTCGTTTTTAATTATATTTATTGCCAGTGTTAAATTTTTAATAATTAATCGAATTTATATTTGGATTCTGTCTAAATGTTTAATTATTATTTTTACAATAGGTAATCTTCTAATATAATATCAATGATTAGGAATAATTGTATAATAAGTTATAGTTCTTTACCCTTCACAGTATTTCTAACTAATTCTTGCCTAATGTTCAATTTTTTAAGAAATTATTGTTAAACAATATTACGGAAAAAAATTATAAAGTTTATGTATTGTATTTTTGTGTGAAGAAATATTCTGAATATATTACAAAGATTATTAACGGTAAATCCGTCATACATATTGTTATAAGATAATTAACGACTACTAATTGTTTAACCTAATTTGTAATTTATAAATGCATCATTGAGGCTTTGACGTGAGTTATTCATAAACACGCATTATTCAAAATACTAGTATAAATAATAAACACTATAAAAACAATGAATTGTCTAATGAAATTATTCCTCAGTTAGAGAGGAGTTATTTTACCATTTCATAATTACCAGCTTTTTTGACGTAAACGATCCATTGTAAACCGTTGTAATGGAGACGTTCGGGATCAAAAGCGGATAACTCGAAATTTTAAATATTGACTTTTTAACATTATTGACTGGGTTAGTCAAACAGTGCTTAATGCTGTCGAAACTTCAGTTTCAGTACCCGACTCAAAACATGATAAATTAAGCTGCAAACTGTCGTGTTGGCTAAACTAACGAAAAATGTGAATTAGTCAATTTTTGAGTTATCCACTTCTACTCCTGAACGTCTTATTTATTTGTTGATAATTTGACATTAGCTTAAAGTAACCATTCCCAAAAATTATCCAACTTCTCATTTAGTTCTCGTAAAGATTTTTAACAAGAAATGATTACAGTTACGACTGTAACAAGACTCAAGACTATTAGACGCAGTTACGAACTAGCAATGATTGACCAGCGGCAGTTAGGGGCACAGGCTATGTAAGATGACCATCAAGTTGCAATCATGTGGTTTTGCTACTTGCCCAACGGTCCGACTCCTGGCCTACATTGCGCCTGCACATTATGGCCACTGGTCGCCAGCGAAAGTATTGTTACGCACAACTCCTTCCTCAAGTTTCCTCCTGGCCTTCGTAATCGCCTGATCATCATCATTAATCTTCTAGAGGATTGTTAAGGTCGAAAGGCTATACAATTATAATCAGATTAATGACGTTTTAATTACAACCCATGCCCTGCCTTTTAAATTTTACATGATCAGGAACCCAATTTGACAAATGTTTCACATGGAATCCTGGTATTATAGATGTATATGAAACAGCTCGTCGTTTTAGACTACTTCAATACTAACTAAATAGACGCCCTGAGCTCCTAATTAATTACTGCAGACATATACTCGTACATGACTACTATTAGATCTATTTGGTCTTGTGGAGTAGAACTTTAGGGCTTGACTAAGCCCCCGAATTCCTATCGTATCCAATCCTTACAATCCAAAATCCTTTGTAAAATCCTCAATGCTCTTTACTTGGAGACGAATAAAGCCATCCATAGTGATCTTAAAGCATGCCAATTCATATCACACTATTTTATGTATACTATTTATGTATTCAAACAAATGTATTTCAAGGAAATGATAAACCTTAATATATTTATATATATATATATATATATATATATATATATATATATATATATATATATATATATATATCTTACTAATATTATAAATGCGAATGTTTGTCACTCATTCACGCAAAAACTACAGAACGGATTTGGATGAAACTTATTAAGTAAATAGGCTACAGCAAGAGGAGATTTATGTGGGGGCCGGGGACATGTGGTTCCCCTCCCCCCCGCTATAGAACATAATTAAAGGCAAATCAGGAACTTAGCATCTTGAAATTTGTAGATAGGTTCTTTGTATAGTTTAAGAAAGAAATTTGGATAATTCCACCCCAAGGGTTCCCCCTTTAATATAATAGGGGTTCAAAGATTGTATAGAATCCAATATGTTTTGAAGCTTACGGACATGAAGCTTACATCTGAAATTTTGGATATACGAGTAACTTATATTTTTTTAAAATAATTAAATTATTTATTTAAAATGAGCTTTCACGAAACTTTATGTGGCAGACCACATTCCACGCGAGCGAAGCCGCGGGCATAAGCTAGTATATATATATATATATATATTCTTAATTTAAAAAATATTAATTAGTTGCTTCCAGTAAAGAACCAAAAAAAATACAGATGAGTCTAGAACAGTTGGTTTCAGTAAAAGGGGGGAGAGTCACGTTGAACACAATAACCACAAAGTGGGAGGCAAACACATGTCGGAATATTATTAAAAATTCAGGAAGAGACAAGAAAAAAAGAATATCGGACATCGGAGAGCAGATGCGACAGAAGTAGCCGAACTGTCAATGGCCCACAATGACTCAGGGAGGAGAGAAATATATTGCTCCGCTCCTCGAGAAAAATGGCTTTTTAACCCCAGCGAGATTGTTTCCCTTATAGGGCTCAGTTTTTTCTTATTAGGAGAGTCCCATCGATATCTTGTTCCATACGTCCACTTCTGATGATATATTAAGTAGTCCTTCTATGTCCTATCATCTCGCCTATATATTGTCTTATGATTTATTACTGCGAGTTTGACCTTAAACGAGTTAATCTGGAAGGGGATGTCCGATGCGTAGGGTTCGTTGGGGACAATATGTCAGGCCTCGTTTTTTATGCCTTCTCCTGCCGTCCATTTGTCAAGCCACGTATATAATCACCTCGCCGATGTGACGTCTTAACTTGATTAGCTTAGGCCTAAACAGAGGATGATGGATTTGTATCTTCATCGCGTCGTCCGTCATGTACTTGAGCGAAATTTCTAATTTTACTTTTGTTTTTCGGTTATCTAGTTTATCTAGTTTTAGTCAGAGAGGGAAAAGCAATGGGATAATATTCTCTTGCCATACATTTCTGGATATTTAAATGAAGACTTAAATAAAAAAAGTGAAATATTCAGTAAAAAAATATATATATGCGAGACCATAGGGGTGAGATTACACAATGCGGAATCGCAGATGCTGCATCGAGTTATTATAACTGAAGAGATAGCGTTACGAAGGTTGTATTTAGCTTTTAAGGTTGTTAGGATTAATAACATACGAAATCATATTAGGTTAATGAGCGATGAGCAGACTGCTAAACCTCTGGGGATAGGACCCTCGCGTCAGTTAGAGGATTGCGTTCAGAGTAATCGAACGGACCTGAGCCTTTGGGTTCGCTCAGCCTTTATCGTATCTTATGATCTTTTTGTTATTAAAATGTCAATAACGTTATTATTAAATACATCAATGTTGTTACTGTGACGACCAAAATAATGTATTTGTAATAATAACTTTTCTGTATAAGTTACAGTAAGCCAGTGTCAAAACATAATTAGGGAATGTTCAAAGACAACGGACCTAGCCTTTTTGTGGTCAGTATTGAACACGTACTTACGGAGCCGATAAAAAACTTTTTTTATATTTTAAACAATTTTATGTTAATTTGTGACTGTGCTCTAACCTATTTCAAAGTTATGATACACCAGTATATTTTTTTTAACTTAAGAAAAAAATATTCTGCGGCTGTGTAAAGTAAATTCACAAAATTCAAAAGACGCTTGCAGTAAAGTAGAACAACAAATAAAGACTCGTTTTATTTTCAAAATAAAGATATTTATAAATTATCACCATCATAAGATAATAAATATAAAATAAATTATAATATAAAATTGACGAAAGTCAATGCGATTCTGATTAAAGTAAATGTTCAATGAATATTATTCCCCTTGTATATATACATCGCAAAAATTACGAGAACACGGGAATGTAGGATCGGTGAAGAAAATGGATGTGTCTGGCCGTGTTACGAGCCAGATTAGCTCAGTTAGTTAGAGCACCACAGGAGGCTACCCGGGTTCGAATCCCGGCCTGGACAAATCTTTTTTCTTCAAAATAAAAATAAATAACAAGACAAAATAATAATTAAGCAAATCATTTTCGATTCTATTTTACTTTAAATCCATTAAAAATAGTTTCCTTAAAAAATAACTTTGTTTTCATAAAGAAAAGTATATCGCCTATTATTTCAATGATGTTAATGAACATAAAACCAAAATTAGCTTGTAGTAAAGTGGCAAATAATAAATAAACAAGTCTGTTTCGTTTATAAATGGGATTTTTTTTTCATCCAACTTGTTTCGAACTCCTCTCACTTGGATTTGGAATGCTAAGCACGTCGATAGTTATGAAGAGCTTGGCCCAGTTACTAAATTTGCAACAGACCTTTTATGGTTTCGCTTGCGTCATATTGTTCATCGCAGTTCATTAGGCTACATACCTCCATGGGACCTCGTTACAGTTAGTTTGTTCAAGAGCCAATAATTTATATTACTAAGTAAGTAATAATTTTGCACGCTTTTGTTGAATAATATTAGTTGACCGTGTATATATGAGGAAGAAAATGGCCCAAGTAGTAGTCACGAAAATTCTCTTCTATAGGGGGAACTATCCAATAAAAAATTCTCCCTCTTAAAAATAATAATAAAAAAAACCTCTGCCCTTCCTTTTAATAATTTTGTACAGTAGGTACCTATGTCGTTATAGATTCATCAGCGCATCTTGTTTGTGAAAATCACAAAATGTTTTCTTGTGCGTATTATGAAAATTCATTAGCTATACTAATTGTTATTACTTATTGTTTAATTTGCTGTATTAATCATTAATATTTTTCTCGATTAAGTTATGACCGAAATTTACTACTATTCTGTTAGTATTCTTATTTTTAACTTATAAACTCATCATTATTATAATAGGTTTCATGATTATTTTTAAATATCCTCTTTCACACATAAAACATTGCATTAATGTTAAAAACCATTTTAGTTTTTTAACAAATAACAGTTTTTTTTTTCAATTTCGCTTTGCACAACTATTTTCTCCTTTCATATGCGATCTGACCAAGCATAATTTCAATCTTATTTTATTTTATTTCTTATGGTTATACATGTATTTAAAACCATAGTTTTAGTTAAAGCAATGATAACCGGATATTAATTTACATAATATATGGTAATGTAATTAAAGTAAAATTAAGGACAAATTAATAAATATACTATTTATGTAAAAAGATAATTAAAAACAATTTTACTTGTATTTAAGTGCCGAATAAGTAGTCATTGTGCATTCAATATGAATTTATTATTCTGAAAACCGATGCTTCGGTCTAAATTTGTTGCCATCTTCAGGACTGATTTCTCACAAATTTGAATAATATTATTAAATAAATAATATTATTTATTACACATACAATGAATCTCTTGTATTGACTTGCATTCTTCATAAAACCATACAAACTAAGTCATTTGCCACCTTTCAAATTCAAAAGTCATTGCCCGATTCATATATTCATTGTTGTTCGAATATATTAGATACATTCGACCATCAAAAATCACCATTTTATATATTAGACTATTGGTTATCTGGAAGTCTTCCTGATCTGATGTCGGTGATGCTACTGTAATACAGAAATATTTTGAAGTAATATTTCAATGGGTGTCTTCATTTGTTCGTTGGATGTGGCAGTATCCTCAAACGCCCCCGACCCGTAGGCCATTATTAGCTCAGGTAGCAGCCATGTAATGATAGTTGGGTAGTTCCTCTTGGAACATCTGTCCCTACCTGCCTGTGTGGATGCCGCAGTTCTTACTTCGCATCTTCTCTTTGCAGACTAACATCGGAGGAGAGCCAGCTGGAGCAGACGAGAGGGCACTGGTGCGAGTTCGATTCCAACCTGGCAGTGCTTGAGTGTGCCCTCCGCTCAGACTCCGAGACACTGAGAATCCTGGACGAAGCCTTGGCCAGCGACGGTGGTCTTAGTCCTTCCTTGGCGTCTTCCGCCAGGGACCTTGCCAAGAGGCTCAACGAGCACCTTCCCCTCACAGAACCTCAGGTAACATATATATATTATATTATGTTATGTATTGTAGAACATGTAGTATGCATTGTTTTATAGTTCAGATGCTCTGTCAGTTCAAAATGGCACTTGAAGGGAGAAGAAAATAGCTCTGCTTATTTGTATTCGGAATAGCATATAATGTAAATATGTAAGGCCTTCAGGATCAAAATTGGTGGATATCTCCAAAATTTTCACTTTTCCACAAGTTTCGCTTATTTAGTTATGCTATGCTTTATACTTTCGAAACTTCAGCTTCAGAACTTGATTAAAACCATGAGTAATAGGGCAGTAAAGTGTCGTGTTAGTCATAATTGCTTGTTTAAACTAGCAAAAAAGTGAAAAAATTAACCTTTACATTTTGGATTTATCCGCTTTTGATCGTGACTACCTCCTTCAAAATTACTGCGTTTCGTCAAACTTAGTTTATTATGTCAATATATCTGGTTTTGTACCTTATATCTGACTATATATGATTTTTAAAAATTTAAATTATCAATCCTAAAGGCAATTGAAATAGACAGAAAACGACTTATGTGTTTATTTTCACATAGAATAGGTAATTTGCATTTGTTTCGAAGATATATAAATTATGTATTCCTTATCTGCTCAAACAACGAATTGAAATGTTAAGGGGTACAAGTGTTTTTTGTTTCGAAGACAGTTATGGATGCTTAGGTAATCAAATAAAAATTCACATAAGAAAACAATATCGTTTAATAATCAAAGAATAAAGAGTAGAGCCATAATATAAATATGACATTAACTTTAAAGTGTAGTTATTATCAAAACATTAGAATATAAGTATAAACCATTAGATGAGGCGCTCAGGATTAAAAGCGGATAACTCTTTTCCACATTTTTCGCTCGTTTTGTCAAGTAAAATATGATAGTATGATCCAGAAATTTCATGTTTAGAACGGGACTAGAACAATGAGAAATAAGACGGCTAAGTGTCTTGTTAGATGAAATTGCTCTACTAAACTAGCGACAAATGAGAGAAAGTTAATTTTTGCAATTTGGGAGTTATCAGATTTTGTTCCTGAACGCCGCTCTTAAAGAACCTTCTTCAACTTAGCTTTCAAGACGGACTGTTGAAATAATTGGCTTTGTTGCTTGGCCATTTATAAAAAATTAATTTTAGGGAAGCATTAATAAATGACTGCTCCACATCAGTCCGTTTACAAAGTATACTCGGAATTCGACGGGAATGCAAGAAGAGGGTTAAGCTCATATGAATACGAAATTGTTGTCCTGGTCAATTTCGTATTTACACGGATTTAAATCGTGGAATAACCTTCAAGAGGTTATTTCTGAGTAGAGCGTATATTGACAACTACGTTGGTTTAGTGGTCAAGTCGAATTTTGTCCATTGTTTCGTAGTTTTCTGCTTGAAATGGAGTTATGATATAACCATTAACTCCTGTTCAAGCCAATCCCTTACTTAGCCCATTACTAACTACGATAAAAACCCGATTTCGCTTTCCCTAGTGCAAGAAACTTATTTTGCAGAAAACTCGACTTAGCCACTTATTCAGCGGAGCTTTATATGTAATAGAAGTTCAGAATGTGGCTAATGTGACTAAGTTGAAGAGAGAGCTTATAGAATATCCTGCTCATTGTCGTAATTTTCTACACGTGGATGTCGTAAAAAATTATGTCGCGTCATTGGCCCATCCATGTTGTCGTTCTATCAATAACTCTTTTTGATTGGATAATAATTCTTCTGAATTATCCCAATCAATATTATTTCGTAACGTTTAACCCGATTCATTCGTCGTTTTGTTGTTGAGCAGGTTATTTCCGATGTAGTGTTCTGTTATGCCAACTGTAAATCGATCCAATTCATTGGCGCATTCACCTTCTTTGAATCGTCGAAACATTGACTGTTGATATTAAAAATCTTCATAGTCGTGGTACATTTATTTATATTTTAATATTGACAATGTCTATTGTTTCATGATCATCCGAAATAACCTCCTATGAGGTTTGAGGTTAGACTTGCCATCTCGTGACTTACGGCATCGTTTACCAACCTTAGACCAGCGCCTGGTTATCATATATATTGGTTACACGATTCCTACCACTAACCAATACGCTGGTTCGGCCGACCCAGTCCCTCCCCCGGTGGAGGTCATCAAATGTAAATAAGACTCGGACCAACGGACCCAATATAACTCAATGAGGGTCCAAGTCGCCAATAATGGACACTCTGCCACACTTGTGCCCGCTTTTTTGTTCAGACCACTCCTCCATATTGGCCCTCCTCTAGGAATACAGACTGCCCTTCTCTGCCCTTAGGCTGTATATAGGGCCACCTAACTCTTACTGTTATCTCTATTTTCTTCATTTTAATACCTATGATAGCTAAAATACTCCAACAGGAACTCCAAGAACTTGTTTTCTTGGAATGATCCAATCTGTTATTTCTTAGAACAGGAGATTAGAGTTAATTTTTGTAAGAACCTTCTGGGAATTCATTCCTTAAGGTTTATTTTGCCATGTTCCATTATAACTTAAAAAAACAACATCATGGCAAACTAAGCATTAATTGAAGAATCATTAGAACACATTTATAAATGCAGTTATTGCTAAGATATATTAAATCATTAACTTTTACTGCTATTTGACTGGTATTATGATACTTATTTTGGTCCCAAATTCTTGAAGATTTTTTTATTATTTTAATTTGTTTAAATTTGTCTTAATGGAAAAAAATACATAAGATACAGAGTCTAATATCAGGATGGAGAGCAATAGAGAATTGAACAATTAAAATTAATTATAATGATAGATTGAATTGGTCAGGAGGTGCAGTCAAAAATAACATAAAATAAGCAGAACTTAGTTTTTAATCGTGCCAATTCAATCCATCATTAGAATAATCTAGACAACTATTTCCCACTCAAACTAAAATTAATTATAATTCAATGCATTATTGTTTGTCAGTATGTCAGTTGAAGGTACAATATCTCTTTATAAATTTTCCTATCATGAAACATGACCATTTAACAAGAATCATGGTTATTGAAAATGTTTAAAAACAGATGCTATCGAAGGATTAAATAGAAAATTTAAATACGTTAGCAATAATTGTTGTAGATGTGGAAATCTGGTTAGTTCAATGAACTAAATGATTTATTGAACCTCTATGAAAGTATGACATAAATAAAAGAAAAAAAAACTAAATAAAAATTATTTATCTTACAAACTTAGGTGCCAATTGTTTTCTGGATTAAATAAATAGACTTATATAATTTTTTGCTTGTGCATATTTGTGTTTTTGTAATTAACGATCCTATGTTACTGAGATTGTAAGTTAAAATTTGCTCAGCTTATAAATCTGAGACTGATAATCATTATTTTGCTCATATGGAAATCTGAACCTGTCTACTGTAATAATAACAAGACGAGACTTTAAAATTAAATTTTAAATTTAATAATTTGTTAGTATTTAATTTATTTCATAATATTTAAGATTATTTCAGTTCTATCAGAATGGTTACTTTCAGTATAATGCTTATTCCATAATTAGTTTGACATTGGTGTTTGGTACAAGTTAATACTGTGGTGTATTTGAAAGGAACATCAACATTTGTAGATCACAAGAAATGTTTTTGATTCTTCTCACATAGTTAGTCTTACACTGGCCAAGCAACAAGAATACCTAATCTTTATCTAATGAGTTGTTTTTTGTTTTAGACGACTGATGAAATGACTGGCGGAAGCCTTTCAGATTCGGGAATATCTGACTCAGGTTCTGAGCAGGACTTGAGCGAAAGGGAGCGAAGGTTGGCTGCACTCCGAAGACTCGCCAGACACCTTGAAGCGGTTCTGGCGCCAGGCTCGGCTGCCATACTCAGCATGGCAAAGGTAATAGCTCCATGTTCTTTTATTTTACATTTTTTATTTGGGTTCCATTACAAAATCTGGTATTGACAGTAAACCAGTAATGTAATGTAACAATAAAACAGTAATGTTGACAGAAAAGATCGGAATGAAACATAATGAAGTGTAATGAATATCAAGAAGAGCACTTTTGAGCAATGTTGAATATGGTTGGGCGCTGCAGTAAATTAATTTTATACAATTAAGAACTTATTTCATTTTTTGCCAACATTTCGGCCTAATTTTTAGGTCATAAATCTTCTATATTACTTTTTATTGTAATTGATTCTGCACTATTTATGTCATTTTGTTATTTCTCTGCTCTGATGAAGGCCTAAAAGTTAGTTCAAAATGTTGACATGTAATTAATAAGCTTTGCTTTCTGGTGTTTAGTTTGATTGACCTCAGCTCAGACTATTTTCTACATTAATTAAGAATTAATGATATCATTGCTGATTTTAGTATAAAAGTCAATTATGATCCTATAAATACTTTTAAGTGTTCTTGTCAAAGTTTAATTCTGTATTGTTTTGTTTTTTGATTCCTTGATTAAAAATTATATCTTCTTCCATTCGCCACTGTTATAGCCTTAAGAAATCTCTTTTAATTAATCATTTCATATTGCTATACTCGAGAAATTGATCTTTTAGTATCATAAAATTATTTTTTATTTATCATTTTACTTGTTATGAACTTTTATTTTTTATCTAACTAAGCTAGCAGACAGGACTCATTTGTCTTAAGAGAAAAAAATTCATAATCTTAGTAGATAGTCATTAAATGATTCAGAATAATGGCTAATTATTCTTAACAATACCAAGATTCTAATTATTTTTGTTTCCTTATTATACTTTTTTGTATTTTATTAAATATAGTTTTGAATATATTATTATTTTTTTAATTTAACATAATTAATTCCATATAGTGCCTCTCTAAAACTATCTTACTTTTATAAATTAAATAATGTGATATATTTATTACTTTAAATTACAATTATGATAGAATGTATATTATAATAATTTATTATGGACTTTTTGAGGCTGATCATTACTATGACTTACAGAGAATCGAAGCCACAGAAAACGAACTTCGTGGATTGCAGAGAACATGCCGTGAGTTGATTGTAAGAACAGCTGTTTGTGCAGAAGCAAAGGGACCTCTCCCCACTCTTATGAGCCAAAGGCAACCAAACATAAGGTACACTTTTTAATATCATTGCATGCAATATTGTATTGCAATATTGATTAGTATGTATTGCATCATTTATAATAAATGGATGTTATACGTATATGGACAATAAATATGCAGTAGCCCCAGTGGATAACATGGTTAATTCAAATTTTTCCCTGAGATAGTTATGTAGAGAATGGAATTGTGTAATTCTTGTTTTGCTTGGAATGGTGTTATAATTTAAGCTATAATTACATTTCAAGCCAATGTCAGGCTTAACCACTTATTTACTACAAGAATAACATGGTTACACTACCCTATAAACTCATTTTGGACTAAATTCGACTTACTCAATTATTATAACAATATTTTAAATAGTTTTGAGATGATTCAATTGCATTTAGGGTTTATGAAACTTAAACTTTGGCTCAGTTACTACTTTAAATTCTCATTTACTAAAGTATCAATTGCTTGTCTCTCTGCTCTATTTTTAGCTTATTTGGTATATTTTTATATCGCCTTTGTCATATGCTTCAAGATCGCCTTATTTCAGATCATTATATTTGCTGAGATCCAAGAACTTTTTTAGTGCCTACACTTATATTAAAGCTTATATGCAAACTTTTATATGTTATATACACTTATATGCTAACTGAATTGACAATTACAACTCGTTATAAATTTAAATTGAGTTACTACTTTTCAATAATTTGTTATGGAAATAAGACTTAGTTAGATATTTTTTAATATATTTCTTAAAACCTAATAAAGTAATGATTAGATTTAGGTATATTAGTATAGTCATCATCATCATCATCATCAGGACACGACCAGTAGTTTTAGTGTTCCTAAAACTAAAAAGGAGATTCCTTTTGAGTATGCTTTTATCTTAGGCAGAACAACTCATTATATTATCATTATCTGAATACATTTCTTATCTACTGACTTAAATCATCTTGGTATTGTTAAGAATAATTAGCCATTATTCTGAATCATTTAATGACTATCTACTAAGATTATGAATTTTTTTCTCTTAAGACAAATGAGTCCTGTCTGCTAGCTTAGTTAGATAAAAAATAAAAATTTATATAAATATATATTATATATATATATATATATATATATATATATATATATATATATATATATATATATATATTTATATATATATATATATATATATATATATATATATATATATATATATATATATTTATAATGTATCTAAATTACAAAACTAAAATCTTTTAATGGAAACAATTAAGGACAATAAATATAAAAAATAACAACAAATATGAAACGTCTTAAATTTTTAAACTTACTGGAAAATCAAATATTAAAATATTTTCAAATATTTTTTTATATGCAATAACATTAATAATAAACATTATAATGAATAATTGTGTGATTTATTAGAAAACATCAAATCCTCTTCTATTTATTCAGATAAATTACTTACCATAAATTAATTTAAAATAAAACCCTGGTTTCATTCATACTATTTTTCTATTTCTGAACTAATTTATGCTAATCATTGATTAATACCAACTCTTTTATTAAGTTTATTGGTAGCATTACTTTGCTTATACTGATTTGAGCATTCATTTTGAAGTATAGTGATCATCTGAATTCTGACTCGGAGTATTTTTTAAAAGCAGAAGTAAGGCAGATTGATAGGTGTAATAATTTATTGAGTTTCCTTTGAAGTCGTTTATAACTAATAGACATGAAATAAAAAGTAGCACAGTTTAAAAGATGAGAGCCGGTAGGTGGTCAGGCAGCCGGCTAATGTTGAGTGATTATTCAGAAAGCAGTCGGTGAAATATTCTTTCAGGACCCATCAATTCCATACGAACACTCAACATCAATTCCTCAGTTTTAACTCATTTTTTTCCCTAAACCTTCTAGATCAATTTTCAGGCAATTTATTTTGTTTTTTCCATTCATGTATTTTATGTTTGGCTCTTTTTTATTATGTTTCATTTTTTAATGTTCTTCCAAGTAAATTGTTTTTGCAATTTAAAAACCATTAACTTAAATACTACAATAATTATAAGGTTTTGGGAGCAATAATTGTTGTACAAATTGTCATTTAATTTCAATTAAATTGTAAATATCTTAATATCCTGAATATTTATTTAGTCTTTCACATACGTCAACCAAGAGAATTATTAAGTATTTTTTAAAATACAATAAGAAAATATCATTTAAAAAAACTGCTTATTGCTTATACTAAAGGTTTACTGAATGCAGTGATTTAAAAAAAAAAGAATCTAGTTCTAATTTACCAAACTTCACAGGTAAAACATGGGGCACAGAATATTTTTGCTTAAAAGTATATTTTATTTTATTCTTTACTACTTTTTTCTTGTTAACCTTTAGTTTTTAGTGATGATTGATTATTGATTTAGTCTTGATTCTAATATTTTTTTTTTGAAGTAACATGCAGTAATTAGAAAAAAAAATGTACTGATTATTTTCAAAAAGTTTAATTATTGTTTTTCTTTCACAATCGTATATTTGTGAGAAACAATTCATTGCTTGTTGAGATTATAAATTGATTTGTAGATTTTTTGTTTTATTTACTTATTGTATCAACTATCATTTTGGTATTTAAGCTATTTGAGTGATTTTAATCCTTAATTGGTTTTCACATTTTGGAAATCACAAAGAGTTTGTAGGTTATCCAAAAAATTCAGTTATCTTCCGCAATCATGATACTTAATAATCTTAAGCAAATTAAGAGTTGCCTTTAGATGGAAAATTTTGTGTTTGTTAAATGTGCGCTATCTCAACGTTTTATGTTATAATCTAAAATTATGTTTCCTGATTTTTGTTTGTGATTGCTAGATTTGTAAACCTTGTAAATGTAATGTAATATCATGATAGATTCATGATGATATGAAAATTAAAACTAGTAATAATTAAAACAAAAAATTAAAACTCATAGTTTTCAACTACATTAATTTTGCGATAAACACCTTAAATCTGACTAGTAAGCAAAAGATTACTTATTAGATTAACTTATCTCAGTTATCATTTTTATGTGTTTATTATTTTTTTTTTTAAGTTAATGAATCATTAATACCAGATAAAATATGAATAACAATGCATTTTGTAATTGAGAAATGACCTAATTTTGGAGGAATATTTGTTAGTTTTAATCATCGCCTTCATCATATAATGAGGAAGGCATCTTCTTTTGTAAATGTTTAACAGTCGTAATTTTTCATTGAGTGCCTCCTAATGAGGCCTGGGTGCAGCAGGGGGCCGTATGTAAATCCTTTGGCCAGCGGGGGGCCACTCAGGTACCTCTCGGATCACTCACTACCTTGTTATTTAGAAACAATCCTTTCACAGTTTTAATTTATATTTCATTAAGAATACAATAAATTTAAAGATATGTCTATTTTGATTTAAGCCTTATGTTAATCCGTAGATTCAAAATTAATTTCTTTTATTTTTGATGTATTTGTGAAGTCTTTGGCCTATTTTCTTTCCTCTCCTAGATAGGAAAAATTTAGGACACTCACTAAATTATTGTCCAATTAGCCATAGCAACATAAAGTCATATTAAATAGAAAAAAAAAAAGAAAACCTATTTTCCTAAGTTGTTTAATGATGAAGCCTTTGATTATATATTACTAGCTTTTGCCTGCGGATACGCTCGCGTGAAATTTTTCTGCCACATAAAGTTTCGTGACAGGTCATTTTAGATAAATAATTTAATTTTTTTTAACTATAAGTTACTCGTACATCCGAAATTTCAGATGTCTAACTTCAAAACTGACGGATCCCATACAATCTTTGAATCCCTATTATATTAGGGGGGAAACCCTTGGGGGTGGAATTATATGTGGAATTAAATTGCACTCTATACCTGTTCGAAATAGCCGAGAAAGTATTTTTTTTTTGTAAGCTTGATTTTTCTAGGTTTTGTTTTTAAGAATTATTTAGTTTATTAACTCTCCATCCTACCATTCAATTTTAAAATATGGGATTAAAAAATTGTGTTTCCTGGTTTTAGTAAATAATTTAAAAAACAAAGCAAGCCGTATCACTACAAATCGACAGGTTTGTCCCCCTATTAATGGTACCCAATTCATAGAGGCTTGGTGAGCCCCAAGATGGTGTCCAGAACCCACAGGATCTGTCCCCAGCCCCCAGCTGTTAACAGATCAAATAAATTATCAGATACAGCCAGATTCAGCACAGCCCTCCGTGACTTATAACAAATTGTAATTTATAAATGTTTTGATTTAAATCGGTTATAAATCGCACGTGGATCTTAAAATAAATTTTAGTAATGTTTGAAACCAGTATTTTACAGAGGAAAAAAGAAGGTATGCTCTGTCTATAATTAGGTCAATACAAGCTCATGAATTATTTACTGTCATTGGTAGCATATGGGGGATTGAGGTATGGGCCCCCTAACAGCATGCCTCCTCCCTGTTATATCCTATTTGCATATCAATGCAATCAGATCAATATGTGCGCACTCTCTACGCCTGTTTGTATATGATATCATTACGTCTTCTGCATGCTAATTGTATCCGCGAAATTACCTTGATTAATATTGTTGTACTAACATTAAATGGCTTTGTACGACATATTCTTAATATAACTTACACACATAGATGGTTTATATTTCTTTCTATAAAGTGGAATTCAATTTTATTTTCTTCAAATTATTTTTAAAAACTTTCTCAAACATTTAAATTTTTTAGTCTTTATAATTATATAACTGATCATTAAAACGTGTCATTTTATATAATACGTTAGTTGTTATAATAACTGATTTTTATTTTATTACATGAAAGTATGAGTATATCAATCAATACTTTTTTACTTTTCAATTCAAGTATTCAAGAAAGTTATTAGTAGTATTTGTTATCATAATTTTTTTTAACTTTTATTTTAATTATTTTATTTCAATTAAAGTTTAAAACAAAATTATTTGCTTTATTTTACCTAAATATTACTGATTTACACACTTTCATGGTTTATATTTTTCTTTAAGGTATCAATTTTATTTCGTTTCAATTATTTTTGAAAATTTTCTTTAGTCTTTCTGATTAAAAGCGATAATTAACATGAGTCAATTTCGTAATACATTATTTATCATAAAGAATGATTTTATTTTTATGACAATACAATTTTTTAAAAGTATAACAATACTTAAAGGAGTTCAAGAAATTTCTTATTAATATTTATTTTTATATATTTTTAAAAATAAGTAATTATTATTTATTTAGTATTTATACTATTTAATATTAATTTAATTTTGTTTGGATTCTTTTTAAATGCTTTATTAGGCATTTAATTTTTTTGTTTGTTTTTCTAATTATGAATGATAAAATATTTCAATTGATATTATACATTATTTATAGTTACTGATATTTTTTTATTCCATTTACATATAAGTATATTAATATTTTTGAAGTGTTCGAGAAATTAAATTTCTTAAATCAATTAATTGTTTTTGTTATCTAAATGTAATTAATAGTTAGATATGTCATTAGGTGTAATAAATAGTTATTATAGAATTTCTTAAATAGTTTTATTTTGCTTTATTGTTAAATTTTATTGTACTGTTCAGAATATTCGATAATTAAAACTATTAATGAGGCAAAACTGACTTAAGGGAATGGCAATGAAAAAGGGGTGGTAGACTCCCAAAGGCTTTAGAAATTAAGACAAGAAGTTTGTCCCTCAGCGACTTGCTCAGTAGCGATTACTTAATTTTGGTGACCGATAATGAGATGGCATAGAAATTGCTCTATTAGCGAGACCCCTGACAATTATTGCTTTTCCTTCAAAATCCTATTATGAGGCTCCCATTACTGCAACACATTTCCCTCACTTGAGCTTCTTTTAATGAAACTTTACTGCCTTCTTTCCCTTTTATTGTCCCTAAGGCTTAGGCGACTTAGCTCCTCCCATTAAGCTCACTGCTTCCTTCTTGTTCATGCCCCTACTTGCGAACTTATATCTTAGGGTTGCAGTTAATTATTCTAATCCCTGGGAACATTGATCTCATACAATTATTTAAAATGGTTATTCTTGTTAATATTTTTATCCTTAAGGATCTTGAACTTTTAATTTATTTAAAATGTCTCACTTAATTAAATAATAAAACATTAAAATATAAAAATAATAATTAAAAGTTACCAAAATAACGCCAATAACTCTTATTTTCATAATTCGATATTAAGCCTCAAATATGTACTGATGGCTCAAATCCTGCTGTGGCAGATAAATTATGTCCTATGTTAACAGCTGCAAATGGATCCTATGGGATCTGGAAAATTTCCTCGGGCTCACCCAGGCTCTAAAAAGTGGGGAAATTATTGGGGAAAAATAAACTGCACAACAAAATTAGGATATCAAATTTTGTTGTATTTATTTTGTTAGAATTTTAATATTATGTTTATCATAAATAGCGTTAATATTTATTAGAAATTATATTACTTTAAATATTGTAAAGTGTAATAATTTCCATAATAATATAAATACAAGGTAAAGCATATACCTACTACAAAAGTAGCAATGTCCCTATTCATTTTTGCTTTGTATATTTATACATTAATTAGGAGAAAAACCTGGCTGTTGGGTTTGATCTCCGGCTTAATACAGTTGTCCTAGAACCTTGTCCTAATTGAAATATTTAACCAGTGATATAGTTAAAGTTTATTTTAAAGTGCCTTCCACACATGGAATTAATAAATATTAGTTTAAAAATATGATGCACAAATATTATTAATTATTTACTCTAAGACTCTAAAGCTGACATTTCTTTTTCTGCAATTTTATTTTAAAGAGACAGGCGCCAGAATTTGTTACTATATTATTTTTCCTTCATATTCACCATTCCGGATGATGTTACAACTTATTTTCCTTTCCTCTGCAGGAGTTTTCTCTGTCACTAATAATCCTCCATGCGTTCAGTGGCAGGATTCTTTTTGATCCTCTATCCAGATTTTTCACTCTGGTTCAAAATTCACTTCCTCCTAGCATATGAGACTCTTTAATGTACAACTTGTCCTAATCTTTCTTTATTTCATTAGTCTATGCTGTTCTGGTCTTTTTTTTTCCAGAAATAATCAAATTTTGGCTATACAATTTATTATTACTATTATTTGCCTTTTCTTGTCTCAAAAAACGTACTTAGTCCAACAAGACCTTCTACTAGCCGACTCCTCAGACACACCAGTGGAAGAATGGCCCAATATAAGAAGATGAATAGATAATTAAGGTTTCCTAGAAGCTGTGAAAGGGAAGCTTCCCTACAACGGATCTCCCCCCCCACCCCACAATTCAGAACGACCCTCATGAACAAGCTTTAGATTCCTTTGTCAGAATTAAATAGACATGATGTAGGCTGCCAATAATGGTCTTCTATCTTAAAAAGATTGGCTCACGTATCCTAAACCCCTCCCATGTGGGACATTCAATTTAAAATTAACCGCTCGGCTCTCTCTACATATGGCTTCTGGAACGGCCTTTTGGGGGCGGTTATACGAAGTCGCGGAAACGGAAAAATTAATGGGACGGTTTGTTATTTTGAATGCGTTTCTTATGCACATCCAAGGACATTAGTTTAGGAGTTAGGTTTTTTTGTTTATTGCCCTTCATACTTGTGTATACTTTGAGTCCATTTTCTGTTGCTCGATTGTTTGTTTATTCACTTTGGCTACTCTATGGCTAATGTACGATGCTACGGTGGTAGTCCTAAATTTTATCCATCCAGGTTTAATTAAGATAGGGATCTTTAACGAGTACTCCCGCTGTAGTACGCACTATTAGCCATTGATACATAAAGCGACTTTGAATAAATAATCAAATATAACCTGCTTTTCTTAAGTGTTTAATAATGAAGCCTTCCGATTATGTATTAAATATTGTGTATCAGCTTTAATTTGTGCTTTTAAATAACTGTTGAATTACGTATTTTAATAAGACATGCGAAAAAAAAATCGATGCTTCGATTATACATGTGTTTTTTAACTAAAATAAGAATCATTAATTAAAATATAAAATATTATTTATAGCTTTATTTTTTCGTGGTACTTATTTCAACATATTATCTTACTTCAAATAATCCTTAGTCTATCATTTTCTGCCAACGCAATAGAGTTTTTTTTTTCTTTAATGAGTCGAAGAACTTTGATGAAGTCCGTTTGTCTTTGATGTGTTTTGTGTCTCTGATGAAGTCCGGGAAAGTCAGTAGATAAAATCTAACGTCAACTACTAGGTATTACTTGTCTTTACGGTGCCAGGTACTCATTGTAATTACATCCGGATAGGAAAATTTTAGGGCTACCTCTGTAGCATCGTCCGATTAACCAATGCAGATTAAAGCGATGTTAAATAGATAAACAAAAATAGTGTTTATACTTCTCCTTTTTTTCTCTTTGCTTTTGTTTTGTTTTTAAAGTTCTTATTACTTGATTGTAATGTATGTTTTAGGGAATAGTTTAGGGATAGACTTGATTGTTTTTATCGTATTTACATATTTGGGCATATTATACTACTTAAACCTTTCCTTAGTCAAGTTTATTCTAGGATTTTCTGTCGACGCACAGTTATATGTCTTTAATGAGTCGAAGAATTTGACGTTTTTTAAATTTCTTCTGATGAAATTCGGGACTGTCAATAGTTCGAAGTTGGCGTCAATCACCAACGGTCATCTCATCATTATATTAGCATAATAACGTACTATGTCCAAGATTCACAACCTGGCAGGTGGACTAAGAATTTTTTCAGGGAGTAAAAAATCCTTGGTTAGCCGCCCTTTGGAAGGAACGTAAAATGGAGGTCCCGAACCTCTACGATACCAGATTCTCGTTGAATATCCCTATCCTAACTATACCTGGATAGACAAAAGACTCCCGATCGTCCGATTAGCCATGCCATCGTAAAGTGACGTTAAATAAATAAACCAATAGTGTGTATACTTTTCATTTTTTGTATCTTTGTTATACACTTCGAGCAGGTTTTGTTTTAGAAGAGCTTGATTTGATTTTATGTATATTTTAGGACAAAATGTATAAAAGTGATTTATTTTACTCTTTTGGTAATGCCCTAGTCTACACTATTGTAGGACTTCCTACCAGCGCATTGGAGCTGTTATTGGTATTTAGTGAGACGAAGAACTAAATGTGTCTTCTGACGAACTCCCGGGACAGTCGATAAGTGGCATTAGTAGTCAACACTTTTGGCGACAACGTAGCAGAGCTCTCCGTAGTTAGAAATAGATCACCGTTACCCGTTTTCTTTTCCATCAGCCCTTTATTAATCATAGCGGAGCGGGCCCAAATCGGATCCCATACTGCCTGCCGTGGAAGCCGTGATACCTGGCCAAGGTAATATATTTTTTTCCCTCCTCCTTGGCCTCCACGGGATGGCTGATTGCAGCGGAGGAGATAAATAAGGATACTCCCAGATAATTATTGTGATCCTGAGGTACCAGCTCCTCCTCCCCCTACCACTTAGTCAAAATTCTACCCGAACAAACTTATGTCAAAACCGTTATTAATGTTTTTTTCTCTTCTTGCCTATCGGAGGCTAGAGTTATTGGATTTTGATCTTTTTTTTTGTAATCAGTGAATCTAACCCTTTGTTGCCCAAGGCAGTTAATTAAATATTTCGCGATTTTTTAAAATAATATTTGATTATTATTATTAGCGAGTGTTCAGCGTAGTGAGATTAAAAAAAAAAATTATTGATATCTGCAACTATATGAAGCTTTTGGTTTCAAAACCGGTTATATGAATTTTCAAAAATTTGTCGGTACATTCAATAAATAATACAAAAAGATTTAATTTTAAAAAATAATCGATTTAAAAATTTTTTTTTCGATATTTCTCTAACTTTATTTCAAACAATAATTACTCACAATTTTTTATGATCTTATCTTTTTTTCTTTCTTTTTTCCCTTCAAAGTAATCCTTTCAAAGGACCGTTTATTTATTGGCACATTCCATACTTAAGTATACTATGTGACTTTTAAATTCATTTTTACAATAAAGATTAATAACAATTGTGTTAAATGAGCTTACCTTTTTCTCGTATATATATATATATATATATATATTTATTTATTTATTATATTTATATATTTTTATTGACTGCACTCCTAACTATTTCTTCCTTACATTAGAAGTTACAGTCAACCAATTCTTCTCTAACTTACCTTTTTCTCGTTTAATATAAAAAGATATGTTGGTTATATCTTGATCAGAAAATATCGATATCTGGTTATTTTATGGTTGATAAAAATAAATTTAAAAAATTTAAATTGTTTGCTGATAGCTGATAAATTAGCAAAAGAGGCAGCATAAAGTGATTTGCCTACATCTTTTCACAAAACACCAATTTCATTCATAAAATTCAAAATTAGGGAAGAATCAATTTTGAGATGAGATGAACGGTTGACTGTTTCAAATAATTCTGCTAGTTAGCAAAGGTTTATTCCAAAACTAACAACCAATAACTACAAATTAATAAAATCCACTAACTACAAACTAACTCAGGTTTTAACTGAACATGGACATACTAAATCATACTTGCACAGATTTCACATAATCAATGACAATACTTGCTCAATAGGCAAAGAATAACAGACATTTAAACACATAATATATGACTACCAAATGTATGAAGGACAAAGATCGAAATTAATTATTTCCATACTGCTAAGAGGGAAAGTTTGGCCAGTCGCTTCACTCGAATTCACTAAATTTATTTACAGTATTGATTTCGAAAAGTTAACATCTAATTTAGAATAATCGTACAATGTAAAACAGATAATCATTATATAAATAATGTAATTTTTATTACATATGATTAGTGTAATAATTTTGTTAATTTGTAACATTATAGAAGTAACAATGTTTTATGTATATTAGTTAGTACAATTTTGTTAATCCTTATTGTAAAATGAATTTAAAAGGCACATAGTATACTGACGTATGGAATGTGCCATTAAATAAACGGTCCTTTCAAAGGATTACTTTGAAAGGAAAAATAATATGTAAATTTTTATACCGTAATACCTTATGTTAGAAACGGTTGTGAAATAAAAAATAAAAATTGCTTTGAACATATTTGGCGTGTCAGTAAAAGAAAAAATAACTCGATTTTAAGACGATGATCTAATTAGTTATGAGATTCGCGATTTATCGTTCTCAATACGTATTTTTTCGATATTTTTCTCGTACATTTTGCTTTCTTTCGCTTTGGATTTAAGGGTTTACGATTAATACTCTCGCGAATTGCTGTTAAAATAAAGGAATCGGCCATAACCTCCGGAGAGATGCTCATTTTCTGAGCCATTTATTCTTGGAATCTGTTTGAAATTTAAATCGGACCCCCGAGGTGTATATAGGACCCTAAACAAATTAAAACAGTCCCAATGGAGGGAGGCAAGCCTCGCCTATTAACCCCCCCCTCTTCCCTTCTTTCTCCAGCTCCAGCCTTTTTCCATTTGTCCTGAACTACTTTCTTTATGGATATTATTCTCGCCTTGTTTGCGAGTTTTCTAATTTACATTTAGCTCCTATACAATTCAACCTATATTTTATCATTCCCTTTTTATTAGATTTTCCGTTTATCTCCCACTAAAACTAAACCTTCATACTTGTAGTATAAAGTATACTTCAGAACTTGTGCAATTCATATTATGCATTAAGGTTTACTTGTGTTGTAGTGATTAAAACAACAACCTGCTATCGCGAGTTTGCAGCCTGGCATGTGGCCCTTCGAATTTTTTAACGAAACTAAAATCCTAAGTTATACCTCCTTTCGCAGGAGACGTGGCGTGGTGTCAAACTTCAAGACCCCCACTGTAGAATCACCAATATTATAGATTATTATACTTATTAATATTTTAGATTATTATATATGCCCTTATAATAGATTATTATAGATTAAATTAATAGAATTCCCCTTGCCATAATAGATATGTAGCTATATGGAATAAAGTGGTGTTAAATGAAGCAAGCAAACATATATCTAAATAATTTTAGCGTGATGAAGTATATTTTTTACGATAACCAATTAAAAAAAAAAACTGCACTGATTTAGCCATACTGATAAGTACATATAACAAATGAAATAATCATTGGCTTTATTTACCATTTTTCTCTTAACACCCGCAACTATTATTATAAAAATTGTATAATAATTATAATCATATAATAATTAATTAAATTAACAACTTGAAAGTTGGTATAGATAATCTAATGTGACTAGAAAAAATAAAAGAACATCTTTAATCTTCCGGACTCAAATAATGTACCATTTGTACTGATGATTGTGGAGCCTACCTACTCTGCTCTGTTTTCTTCTGTTCATCTTTTACTTCAGTTACACCTGATAGTATTATTTGACGCTATTGATATTTCTTGTTAGTTTTTTTTATTATTATTAGCTGTGTAAACAATCCAACATTCTACAATAACTTTTGCTCTTTATATGCCCTTGAATACTCGAATGAATCTACATGCTAACACTATACTTTCATTAGCTATTATGAAGTTAGAACTGCATTCATGTTTAAAACCCTTATATTAAACATGATTAATTGGAAACAGTAGCTTTTTTTATGAAGTAGAGCCACAAAATTGTTAAGAAAAACTTAATGTTGTATTTGCCAATTGCCCTTATAACAAAAAAATCTTTTGTTCATTTAAATAAATTAAGTACTGAGCCATGGGTTGTTTGGTTAGCGATGAGTTTGTTTCTTCAATCGACCTTATAATGTTAGATTGTATTTGGATTTTTTTTTGGGATTGCATTCAACAAACGAATATTTTTCTTTCAAAGCTTAAAATATCATATTTATTATTAATATATTTATATATTTATTTTTTTGCAGGAGCCCTGAGGGTGGTGAAAAGAGGAACGGGTGGTTGTGGCGCGTGATCAGAGCTGCCTTTCCATTCCAACTTGCTCTCATGGCACTGTTCTGCATCGCCTGCCTCCTGGAGCCTCACTGCTGCGACTCAATGAACTCCCTGACAATATCCATCTCCCCTCAGCTGAGGTACATCAGGGGACCACCACCCGTCTAAGCGTTGACTTCTACTCTTCTCATGGATGGCATGTCTGTCTACAGTTTAGGTCTCTACGTGAGTGTTTTTCTGTCATTGGACTGAAAAACCCTCTCTTTGTGGGTGTATCTGTCAATTCAAATCTTGAGGGAGATCTCAGAAAATCTGAAAGAATGTCGAAGATTTTCCTTTAATTCTGAGCCGGAAGATTTTATCCGAGACGATTTCTCACTATGGACCATGTTTGTGGGAGCAAATTAAGGACAGTTCTATGACTAATTGTTTTGGATTTGTTTTCATCCATATTTGATTTTGTTTGGTGTTTTAAGAGAAAATAATCTTTCATTTTATGAAAATAATCAATTGCAGTTAGTGCGTTATGTGCTCTTGGTCCATTCGGTGATTGACCCTCATAATACATCTCTTTGTATATGTTGAATTTTTTTTACTGGTGCGAATTTGTGGAGAATTTCATTGATATGTTTAAAAATAAAATAACAAAAGATTAAAAAAAATAATAATAATTTGTTGACTGATATATATTTTTTTTTAGGTAGAGACCTTTTATTATATATAGTCGGATTAATTTATTTCAGTAATAATTATAGATAGCTAACGTTGTCATTGATAGGGATAAAATAAAAGACAAGTTTGTGCCACGACAAACCGAGGGTTGTGCCTTCCTTTTGATGGCTTCTTAGTGAGTGAAGCCTTGAGTGTTTGCAATTTCTTGTTCAATTAGTTGGTTAGAAGTAAGTTTTATGATAATATTTCTAGAGGGAGTATTTTTTAACTTAGTAGCTTAGGTGCGTAGATATGTTGTCAAGTTTTGTTTACTTGGCTCCATCTTTATCTGATGTACTTAACTTTACACCTTGACTACTTCTGGCCGAGATAGATCTTTGCACATTCTTGGAGGAAGAAGAAAAAGCCTTCAAGAAGTTGAGTCAGCGTTGGCTAATCATTTTCTGTACCTGTTTTATCGTGATGAGTGAACTTTTATTTTTGTTTAAAAATGAAAATTATATTAAATATACTTCAATTAAGGATTCAATTAGTAGTTGGATTTATAATTAATGGAAAACTTGCATGTGATATACTTGAATATACCACTTTTTTTAAGTTTCTCTCTTTTTTATTTGTTTTTATTTCTTCTTTAGAGTGCTGTTAGCTTATTATATTACGGTTATTTATTTTCAAATAACTTCTATTTAAAAAGTTACTGCTACTCTTCTGACCGCATTCTAAACGAAGAAGGTTTTAAAGATTTATTATGTAGTTTTTACTTTCGAATTTTAAGTTGTAGTTATTTTAAGTTTACTTAAAAGTAAATTTTTCGTTTATTTTTGTTTCTTATTTGTTACCAATTATTATATTTTTATTTGTTTTCATCAATGTTTATTTTTCAATGTCTTCCTACTATTATTTCTTTCACAAGTCATTGTCAATCATCTCAGGTCAAGGTTTAAAAAATATTTATATTAAATAAATAACTTGACAATATATTACTTTAGTATAAAAAAAGTAATCATTTAACTAATAAATTTTTTTCTTTTTTTCTCTTCAAAATAATGTTTTCTGGGTTGAATACTAAAATTTTTATCTATACTTTTATATTTTCCAGTCTTTTTAAATTTATATTTTGTAGTTTTAATACATTTAGATTGATTATCAATCTTGATTGTGTATTTAATTTCTTGTAATAAAATGATTTAAACAATAAAAAATACTGTATATATTGTATTCTATCATTTATTTACCTTACCACCTATTGCATATCTTATAAAAAGCACATGATTAGGGTAATTAGCATATTAAAAAATTTAAGTTATTATTATGCTATAAAATAAAAAAACATCTTTTTATTTAATGAGTAAGTCATTTATGGGTTTAACTCACTCCTATTATTTCCTAAATTATGTCATCATTATTTTTTCAAAATGGACAGTAAACTTCAATTATAATAAATAATAAAATAGAATTAGATTTTTTGCATAAATGGATTTATTAGTAATAATCTGAAATAATTGATAAAAAAAGAATAATTGTTGAGTTATAAGAAATCAGGGAATAGACAAAAATTATTGTCTCTTTTTGTGTAAAAAAATTAGTTTCTCAAAATAATAAATGATGTTCCACCTAATTAAGAAATGGAATCCTCAAAATCACATCACTGGAGTCATGAGAGAAGTACCACAGTTGATCCAAACAGAACTTTTAAAAACATTCATCATAATTGTTCAATATAAATTGAAGAAAATTTCTTTTATTACTCATTATATAAAAATAATAAGTTGAATTTGATTGATATTTTTATGATGATTCCTAAATACTTTATCTTTATCCTATATCTTTGTTTTATCTTCACCATGTGAAGTGTGTGCATATGAAACCATTTTAAAAAGAAATGATCTCTGGTTTGAAAGGTAATCAGTTATATGGTATTGCAACACAAAAAATTGATCCAGAATCATTGAATAGCCGCATCCGGCAGAACGGATTTTTTTTAATTCTCACTGTCTTTTTAAGTCAACACTGCCTCTACAACCCAGTCCACTCTTCTCTGTCCTGTGCCAAGGTCCTGCAAGCTCTGCTTCCTTCTCGACCTCGTCTGCCCATCTTAATCGTGGCCGTCCACGTTTCCTTTTTCCGTCATATTACATATCCAAATAGCAGTCTCTTATGAGTAGCGTTGTCCTCCATTCTGGCCACATGTCCAGCCCATCGAGCTTAGCTATTCTTATACACTGAACCACGTCTAGCTCCTGATACATCCAATATATCTCTACATTTTGCCCTAGTCTAAATTGATCGCCAACTCTTACCGCTCCAAACATGCTTCTTAATATTTTTCTTTCGAAGAGCAGCAAACTGTTGGCATCTGCCCTGGACAGAGGCCATGTTTCCGATCCGTAAGTTAAAACAGGCCCGATAATTGTCTTGTAAAGTATCACCTTGGCTCTTCTTGATATCAGATGACTTGTTAAATTTTTGCCACCCCAAAATAACACTTATTAGCGGTCAAAATTCTTCTTTGAACTTTTAACCCAACCTGGAGGACCAACCAGTAGCTGATTGCGACACTAGAATCGGGCGATGGTGTCATTACTCACTACGCCTTAATTAATTAGTCTGTAACTTTAATAATAATTTTCATAAAGTAACATTAAGAGTTAATAACCTTACGTTCTCAAAAACGTTAACTGTTTTTCTAATGATTCAAAGAACACATAATTTGAGTTTCACCGTAAAATATAATACTGACAGCGTACTAATTATGGAACTAGATAGACCTAGTGTTTTTAAAATTTATACTTTTAAAACAGATTATAATTAAGTTATATTTTTTATGCACGTTTAACTGTTTATATAGTATATAAAGAATAGAAGTTAAAGTATGTACTTATAAATAAAAAAGAGAAATATCTTTATTCTTGCGTGAATCTATATACATCCCTTAGTAATAACAAAGCTTTATTACATAAAACAAAAACGTTAATTATTATTGGTTTATAAACAATTAATCGTAGCCTTGTTTCGCTGATCAGCTGTTTTAATATAAGTTTTCTCATCTTTGTTAATGTTAGATATTTCTAATTTATTTTAACGTTTGTTATATTTCTGTGCAATAATTTATTATTGTCATCCATATTTTAAACACTCCACTTCGCTAAAATTTTTAAAGCGTGGTTAAATGGGGAATACTAATTTTTTAATTTCTCGAAAATTAATTTAAATATTAGGGTTTTTTTCAACTAGCGTTATTGTTGATAACAACCAATACCCTGAGTGTGTTGTGATTGGTATCAGTTCTACTGTTAGAATTATCTTTGAATGAATTCCCAAAATTCAATTCAAAATAGTGGAGACTTTCTTTTCTTTTTTTTTTAATAAGAATTTCTGTAGTTCTCTTTACTGCCGTAAAGAAGAGGGAAGTTGTACACCATCTTATCAAGAGAAAGCTTGAACTTGTTTTCAGATTCCAATTTTAATAATTCATTAATTGATTCTTGTCCTGCAGGTAAGAGTCAAGTCCCGTCAAGTGACGTAACGTTACTAAGATATTATCGTTACAGAAATAACTTATTTGTACCGAAAATAACTATATCGGTGGAGTCTTCTACTATTTCTTTCCAATAAATAAGTGAAAACTGATAAGTATAAAAACAATAACCCAGCCCCGGAGAATAATGAACGATTTCCTAATTAAGCGTTCCTTAGTTAAGTTAGTTTTATTCCTCCGTTAATAAGCGTTGTGCGGACTGGGAAGCGTCTGAGGGGTAGACCAAGGTAGGTGGCGGATTGCGTTAAGTGATCTGTTGGTTTTGGGTTTGGGTAGTGGTCCGTGGTGTGTGTAAGCAGAGATGGGTGGTATCGGCATGGAGCCTTCGGGCTCGCTTTGGCTTATTACTAATAAGTTGTAATGTTAGTCATTAGTCAATAAGTCATCTGGTTAGCTCATTTAAATTAGTATCTTTGTATATCCATGTTTTTTATATGTTCAATATAAAATGTATTGATACACTATAAATATAAATCGAAGTATGTATTTGTATGACGTGTTCAGGTGGTGCAATCAATAATTACACAAAATAAGAATGGCTTCTTTTGTGTAAACATTGACTGCACCCTCTCATCATTTCACACCACTCTTTGAATTATCCAGTCAAATATTTAACAACCAATTAATCTGAAATGATTGATAAAAAAAATAATTGTTGAGTTATAAAAAATCAGGGAAGAGACAAAAATTATTGGCATTTTTTGTAAAAAAGTTAGTTTCTCATAAAAATAGTTAATGTTCACACCAAATTATGAAATGGAATTCACAAAATCACATCACTGGAGTCATGAGAGAAGTACCAAACAGAACTTAAAAAACATTCATCATAATTGTTCAATATAAACTGAAGAAAATTTCTTTTATTACTCATTATATCAAAATAATTTGTTGAATTTGATTGATATTTTTATGATGATTCCTAAATACTTTATCTTTATCTATATCTTTGTTTTATCTTCGCAATATGAAGTGTGTGCATATGAAACCATTAATCGGCCTCATTTTAAAAAGAAATGGTGTTTGGTTTGAAAGGTAAATCAGTTATTTGGTATTGCAACACAAAAAATTGATCCAGGATCTTTTTTTTTATCAACTATTTTCCAGTTAAATAATATAAATATATATTAATATATCTTCCATATATTAGCTTTAAATAATACTGATATGTACTTTTTTCTTGTTTGTTTATTCATTTAACTTTATGCTGCTATGGCTAATCGGGCGATGCTATAGTGGGAACTCTAAATTTTGTCTATCCAGGTTTAATTAGGGTAGGGATTTTTAACGTATCTGACATCGTACAGGCGTCCGTTTAACGACCCTTCCGAAGGACGGCGTAACTAAGGATTTTTTACTCCCTTAAAAAAATCCTAGGGCCACCTGCCGGGCTACGAACCCGCGATCTTGGGCTTAGTAGTTTGTTACGTACACTAGACCATAGGTGACCGTGTACTGTAGTTTATTCTTTATTTTCAAACAACATTTATATTATCTGTTTCATTTGTTTACACTTTGCAATATTTTATCAACAGATTTTAGATATCATTATTCCTATTAGAACACTTGAGACCGATATAAAGGAAAAGACCACCAATGGGAAGGAGGTATTGTAAACTGCGTACTGTGGAGCCCAAGAAACCAAAAATATAATTTTCCACCCCTTTTTTTAAGGTGGTAACCCTTTACGGTTCGGAAATGTGGGTAGTTGGACCAAGAGATGCACAGAGAATGCAAGCTGTAGCTATGGATTTTTAAGAAGAAGACGATTTCCAGAATTGAGCGAGTGAAAAACTCTGCCGTAAGTTATCGTTAAGGCGGATAAACCGATAATGCAGGACATTGGGACCAGGCAGCTGCAGTGGTACGGCAATCTGAGAAGAATGGGCATCGAGAGATGGCCTAAAATGATATCTGACATGTTATGATAATTGAAGAGGTGATGGCAGCGAGAGGCTTGTCAGTGGGAGATTGGGAGGACAGAGATTTCTGGCCAACATTTATTGGGTTTCGGCTTATCACTCAGGGATGTAAAAGCCCTAAAAAAATATTACCTTTATTTCTTATTTGTATTTCTCCACCTCCATTAAATTATTTTGTTTTACCTTCTTTTATTTGTTTCACCTTCTTATCGCATTTATTTGTATTACTTTCTTTATTACGTATTTAATAATACTCTACAATTATTCCCTTTGCTTGGTATATTTAACTAAGGGTCCCCCTCCATCTTTATATGTTTTATCACTCAGCATGCCTTTATGTATTTTTAATATTTACCATGTATAATTTTATTTTGTCTGTATTTTGTATATTTAACCCTGAAGAAGATCTGCAAAACTGCTCGAAACGTTGACTTTCAAATAAACAGTTCTCCCTGTTTAAGAGAATTTTTTTTTCACCTCCACCCGGACCATATTTTTCCTTATAAATATACATCAAGCCGTCCACCGTTTGTTAACACCTCGAAACACCCACATGAAAAATTCCTCTAGGCGGTTTGCCATCGACATAGCTAGAAAGTGAGAGACCGCGAGTACGTACGCGTCCTTGCACAGCGGCCCGAAGAGGACTGATTGCCGAAGAGGAACAGGTGGCGTATTAGCCGCGAGGTGAGGAGAAGCCTCTCCTCCAGAGGTCCCGACCCCCGCAGGTGTTATCTCCCCGGATCACGTAGCTCCATTACCTGTCATTCCGGCCAACATCATTTTAATTCCAAGCTAATGCTAGGGACACGTCTCCCGACGTCCCAGTCCCGTTTCCAATCCGGCCATATTCCATTTTTTCACTTATCCGTCCTCCTCATTACCTCCCCCCATCCTCGCCTCCTCCTACGCACACACTGACAGGACGAAGAGTCACGATATTAGTGAGAGTTCCGTGTTATTTACACCTCGCCCGGATTAGCCGCGGACGTCTCGATGCAGGAGGAAATAGCACCTTCGGAGGTGTGTATGTGTTTTCGGATGTTACTTCACACCTCGTTACCATCACGACTTAAGAGACCTTTCTATTGAGGGTATAGGTTGTATTCTCTTGTATGGAAAATGTATTGTAGTATTATTGTATTGCATAAGATGCTAAAAACAAGCAAGGAGTAATTGATTGATGAGGGAATGGCTAACTGTATATCTGCAGTCCCGGTGCATAGTTGGCTAACTCTTAAAGTACTGGATGTAATGGAAACATATATGTAGAGCGCTTATATGCATGCGTCAATTAAAAGCCACCAGGAACTATGGACTAATTTTTTTTTGTTTTTTTTATGAAATAAAAAAAACTGTACCACTGCAACCCGTGAACGGATCTGGGGTTCATTACATGATGAATACTGTACTGTTTCATGGACAATAGTTGTGGAGGGAGATTATTTGTCATAGATCAGACTCAACCGCCAGGTTTTTTCCTTTGGGTACCCAGTTTATGTGCTGGTGAGCCCTAGGAGAGTCCTAGACGATGATCCATCTCCGGCTGCTAACAGACTAAATAAAGTCTTGCCAGCAGTGGGATTTGAACCATGATTTTCGGCATGGCAACTCAGTGCTCTACCACTGATCCACTCCTCTCCCTAACTATAGTAGTAAGTATACAGTCTCAAACATCCAATTTTCTCGAACATTCCAAACTCCTTGAGCCACTTCAATCAGCCTTTCGTCCTGGTTTCTCTACACAATATGCCCTTACCAAAATAACCTCTGACATATTGACTAAAGTCATTGTCCTTTTCCAACAGCTCTATTCTCTGGTTCCAATCCTTCCTCTCTGATAGGTCCCAAGCAGTTTCCATGCCCAATCAACCCCTTTTCTCATTCCTCACTCTATCCTCAGGTGTGGCACAGGACACAAGCATCTCTCCGCTCCTTTTCAACTGTTACATCTCCCTAAATCTGCTCACCACTGTTTCTACCATCTATATGCTGACGACTTCCAAATTTCTTTATCATTTCCTCCTTCTGAGCTATCATTTGCGTTCACCAGTATTCAGCAACACTTAGATAGGACCAGTGCCTGGGCAAAGCTGAACAAACTAGAATTGAACACAATGAAAACTCAGGAGATTGTTCTAGGTTCCACTTCCCTCCTTACAGCTTTCCCCACCCTCCCAACATTAATCCTAAACGACCACTCCATCAGTTTCAACTCCTCTGTCAAAAACCTAGGAATTACTATTGACCAAAACCTTTCCTGAAAACTCCCTATCACCCAAAAATCCCGACAGTCAATAAGTTCCCTGAAATTATTCCATCGATCTCGGTTTCTCCTTACACAATCCACCCGTTAGCTTCTCGTATCATCCCTCATCTTCCCCCACTTTGACTACTGTAGTGTGGTTTACGGGGTCTTTCGAAAATGCTAGAGGACCCTTTAAAGTGAATAATGAACTGCGGTCTAAGATTTTTCATTGGTACTTCGAAGCGTTTCCGGGTTTCACATCATTATCATGAGTTAAACTGGATCTTCCCTACCATTCGTAGATAATATTTCCTTAGTGCTTTTCTATTAACTCGCAATCCATTAACTCGCAACACCCTTCATATATCTATAGTCTCCTCCCATTCAAATCCTCTGTCCAGCACCACAAAATAAGATTCCGCCTTTCCGATCTCTACACTCGTTCCCACAGAACCAATGCATTCGAGCGTTCCTTCCTCGCTCGCTCCACGCCTGTGTGGAACTCAATCCCTCCTTTCATCCGCCATGCTTCTTCACAGGCTTCATTTAAATCCTTGCTTTTCCAACATCTCTTGAGATCCCAAAAAGATGCTCTCCAAGCAGGCCAATCTTCCGCTTAAATAAATTAGTATTGAATAATCGATTTCGTTGCCTACTTCTTTTGTTTATTTTTCCAAAGAAGAATAAATACTTTACTAAAGACTATGTAAATGCTTTATTGCATGCTATCCCATTCATTTATTTTATTTAGTAATTTTGTTATTAAATATTTTATTAATTTTGTTTATAATTATTTTTATTTATTTTAAAAATTAATATATTTATTTTCGACAATTAGTTAAAATCCTGTCAAGTTTCATACTTTTTAGTTATTTCATTTCTATTTTTAGTTTTATTCACTTTTAATTACTTCATGATTCGTATTATTATGTAGCCTTCTGGCCAGATGTATTTTATGTTATTTTTTTTGTTCGTGATTTTTATTCTAAAGGGAATTGGTCTCAGAATAAAGTTTGTTTTCTATTCTATTCTATATATACTGCCTCTAGAATATCGTAAGCCGGACAAGAGAAGATAGAGAGATAGAGTATTGATAATGGAATAGAGTAGTCATATTAGTTCATAATATATAATGTTAGTCTTTAGTCAATAGTCTGGTTAGTTCGTATCCAAAATTCTTTGTATATCTGTGTTATAGATTCGACAATAAATAGGTTTTCCTCTTACTCGCCAAGTCGTTTAAAATCCCCATCCCAATTTTACCTTGATAGGTGAAGGAGAATTAAGAATTCCCTTTGTTTCGCCGTCTGATTAGCCATAGCAGCATAAAGTGACGTTAAATGAACAAACATAAGAAGAAAAAACATTTTGGTTTTACTCTTTTGAACAAAACTCGTGAGTAATATGACAATTATTATATTATATTATTATATTTTAATAGTTGACTGATTATGGAACAAATTTAGGCTTGATCTGCATTAGAAAATTAAGGGCTATTATTCAAATTAAACGTTAGTTGAACGTTTCCCTTTATATAATACACTAAATCATAGCAAACGTGATTCTTTAAAAAACTAAACAAAAAAAAAACGAAGAAAGCAACTCAATTAAGCATTAAAGTTCCCAACTTTATCAACCTCAGGTAGTAGAATATAATCAGTTTAAAAATCTACTCAATTCTTTATCAATGGCTCTTCCGTTTCCAACAAGAAGAACGAAACCTAGACACGTCTCCCCAGGACTTCCTCGAAGATGACACTTGGGCCACTGCGATATTCCCACGACGAGAGTAACCGACACCGGACATATCCCGGGGACTTTGTTATGTGTTAAGTGTACCAGTGCTTATCTCCGGGGCCGCTAAGGAGCGCTGTAAATTGTAGTTTTTTGGAGGAGGCTTCTCCTTGCGGGCTCTATCGCCGTCAGATCAAAATCCTCAGTTCCCACGTTAGCCACCGGACACTGTGTCATATTTCCATTCATGTGATCAAAACCTTATTTACGAACCATAGCACGCAAGATATATATGTATAAGATAGGATGCATATATTTATAAAGCTTAGATTGGTATAGAAAAGCCTTGAACTTCTAAATGATCAGTGAATAAATAAGTTTTGGGGGGCACAAGTTATGTAGTGGTTTGCATAACAACCTAATATGCCCAAGATCACGGGTTCGCAGTTGGCATGTGACCTTGAGAATTTTTCCTAGAGAGTAAAATAAAATAAAAATATTATTAAGAATAAAGAAGAGAATTCTATCCCCAACGGGGAAGAAATATTGGACTCTTCCCCAGAAGACTTTCCCGCAGGGGTGCGCTGAGTTGCAAAGCCAAGGATCTCGGGTTCAAAATTAGCTTAATCTAAGACATTTAACCTGTGGGTTCTAGAGACCCTCCTGGGGCTCACTAATCGTGTGAGCATTGTCCTAGAAACAGTACAGTCTCTACAACAAACTGAACCGAAGACCCTTCATGGGTTGTAGTGGTACAAGTTTTTCACCGTGAAAGAAAAATATATTATATGAAAACCTGCAATGACAATCCAAGGAAGAAAAAGTGTAAGGTAAAGACAATAACTATAAATAACCTTAAACTATGACCCCCTCCACCTGACATGCTTCATAATAACGACCGCATCAAAAATTCAGAAAAACCTTTCCTTCCAAGTTCATATTTATATTCCCCTTCCTACCTTTTGCACCGTTCGCCGCGGCCCTTAATAAGATGTTGATTACAAAGTTTGTCCGGTCGGGAATAAAGGGAATAAAGAGGGAATACGAAGCGGCTGGTAAAGTAAGGAAGCCTAGATTAAGATATAAATAATGCAGGATCTGGAAGAGTGGACAGCGGGCACCGCAGCCCGCTAAATATTTATACTTTATTAAATAGTAAACAGAGGGCGCACTGAATAAACAATCTGCATTAGTATATAGAGCTCGGGTCGCATCTTTTATTTAATGACCTCTACTTGTCGCTTATTCGGGCAGAATTAGGCGGTTGCAAGGCGACATCGATGACTAGTCTGAGAGAGGAGAATAGATCTATTTACCTAATTAGATCCATCCATTCCTTGGGTTGGTCGGTATAACCAAGGGTTTTTACTTCCTTTAAAAATCCTAAAGCATCTGGGGCAGCGAACCCGCGATGTTGGCCGTGGTAGGTGTTATACCTAAATAGGTACTAACGACTAGGAATTGTTTTGTAGATAGTTTTATAGAGAAAAGAAATTGAAGTTTAAGATTAATCATCGAATTTGAAAAATTCATTGTAGAGAAATTCTCTTCTGCATCATAATACTATTTTGGAATAATGTTATTCAACAATGTGAACTTAGTACCTCCTCCATTGCCGGTTGCTTGCCCGGTTCCTCATTTCACATGTGACGAGGAAGGATTTCAGGAGGAAGCAAGACAGGAAAAAGTTTGACAAAAGAACCGTGCTAGTAAATGCATAAAGAAATATTAGAGATAGAAAAAGCTTCTGCAGAAGTAAGGAAAATAAAGTTGTAGCCTGATCTGAAGTGGTCAATACGAGGAAAATATAATTTGAATTTTACTACAATTTTAAAGAAGTGCTAATGTACTCGCACAGACTCGAGATTTCTATTTTACGTTCATTCCCACATAACATAATGAATATTCATGCCCAAATTCTAAATTAATTGAGTCAACAAATCTTGGCCAACTACGTTCATAACTATGTAGAGGCATACAGACGGATTGCTTCAGGATACCTACAAATTGTTCCGCGTTTATTACCCTTTTTCCCTCAACATCATGAAATTCTGACTGACCAGTTTCCTTGAGCACTGCAACTTCACGACTCCGATTCCATACGGAGCTGGTTATCATGCTGAGAACTTTCCTTTAAAATTCAGTAGAGTAGAGGTCTTTATCCTAAACCAAAACCGGCTGCATTAAGACATTACAAACCCATAATTTTAGATTCCTAGAGACTTTCCTAAGTGATAGAAGAGATAATGACACCCTTGAATGAGCTGGACGGTTGCGATGACTGGATGAACTTCCACGGTGAGAAGCATACAGAGGAAGAAAAAGAAGAAGAGACTTGCCCACCTTGTTTAGTTGATCATTTGTTAAAGTTATTGTTGAGTTGAAAAATTTAAGTTGATGAATTCCACGAATGGTATATTATACACGCAAATACTGTTGTTGGAACGGATTTTCGGCGTACTAACAAATAATTCAGATTTAATAATGCGTAAACCTTAATATAATTTTATTTCGGGTAATTAAAACATAAGAAAACTGTACCCCTACAACGAAGAGTCTTGGGTTCAGTTTAGAGAATTAACTGTACTTTTTCGAAGACAACGAATATGCAGGTGGGTGATTTGCCGAAGCTCAGCAGCCTTCTTCCCCCCCTCCCCCAATCAAGAGCACCAACTCTATAAAGCCTGGGCGAGCCCTAGAATGTTCTTCAGATCCGACCTCTATCCATCTGAGGGTTTTAACAGAACAAATAATTTATCTGCCACTACCAGATTTGAATTCGGGACGATCGGCACTGCTATTCAGAACTTTACACCCTGAGCAACCCAACTCCCTGGATTTTTGGCTTACTATAATATATTTTAAGATCTATCAAAGACAAAGCCTTAATTTTATTTTATTTCGGATATATAAAAATAAAAATAAACAGTACCCCTTCAGCCCATGAAGAGTCTTGGGACAATTATTTGGAATAGACTGTCCTAGGATTGCGGTTGAGCAGAGATGGTGTTTGTCAGATAACAAGCTCAACCGCTAGGTTCTCCCCGCATTAAGGGTATCCACTTCGTAGAGACTGGGTATGCCCCAATAGGGCCTCCAGATCCGACAGAGTCCATCCGCAGATGTTGGTGGCCTACCCACTGAGCTACTACGCTCCCAGAATTCCTGACTTACTATCGGCTTTAATAATACCTATGCATCATTAATTAATATCCAAACAATTTCATTTTCTCTGGATAATTAAAACTATGATATTAAATTATCAACAAAATTATGAAGTTAATCAAGAAAAGCTGAATTACATGCATCCAAAGGCCGAATTAAAAGTGAAACTTGGCTAGATGTTGGGCGTTGGTAAACCCGTTTGAGGCGGAACTCAATGTATCCGACTGTATCAAATACAAATAAAAGATCACCTGTAATTAATTACCTAGAGAGGTAAATATACAGTCGAGGAGATTGCTGATAGGGTCCGGACCACCCACACCACGGGTACACCACGTCCCTCAATGGCTACTCTATCGCCCAATCTAAATAACTACAAATCTCTATTATCCTATCTCCATATAGTTATTAGTAGCTAGCTATTAAATTTATTTTTAATAGCTTAATAAACTGTCTGTGCTATTCATAAGGTTCGAGTGGAAGGTAAGGAGTTATATTACCAGTGTGGTTAGTAAACACGATATAGTCAACATACTGTTACGGGCGCCGGCAGGAAGGCGGAAGCGGGGGATTAGCGGCTTAACTCCGTCAGTGGGAGACGTTTAAATAGGATTAGGACGGTTCTAGATCGTCTTCTTTTGTCGGCAAAGGATTAAGAATATTCCAGAATTATCTGGCCCCTTCGAGTTCTAGAATGTTCGGCTTTGCCTATAAAAAGACTTCCGTCACCTCGAGTCAGTCAGTCTTAGCCTGAGAGTAGACCAGTGAAGATCTGTGATAAGTGTAATAAGTGAGTGTCAGTGTGATAAACTAGTCAGTGTTGAACCGGCCCGTGTAATAAGTGTATCAGTGAACTGTGACAGTCTCGCGAGTGTAATAAACTGTTTCTGTTTGTTACTGTGTGTCAGTTTGTGATACTTGAAGAATCTTACGGTCGGTGGACTAGTGAACTTAAGTGTTAACTATTAGTTATAGATTGTAGTGTAATTTTATAATATTCATAGAAACTATTGTAACTAGTTAAGCTATCTAGAATTAGTCTTATATTGTTGTAATAATTAAATAGGAGTTAGGCCTAGATTATAATATTTAGTATATTGTCATTATAAATTTATAGTAGTTCAATAATTTAATTGTTAATAGTTTAATTGTATCCTTTTTATCATTTTGTTAATAAATAGTAGTATCTTTAATTAAGGAATTGTTTAATTCATTTTAATACCCAGTAGCCAGTAACAAATTGGTGTCAGAAGTGGGATAATTGTGTAATTGCTATTTTTTTGCATTTGGTCTTGTATTTTGTAATTATTGGGCTACTGTATGAAGAATGGCTTCTAAAAGTGTTAAATTAATTGATTTAAAAGTTGCGGATTTGAAACGTGAATTGGAGGAACGTGATCTTGATTGTTCCGGAACTAAAAGTGTACTGCAAGAGCGCTTGCGTAAATTTTTTGTAGATTTAGGGGAAAATCCAGATGACGTTCTGTTTGAAACTGATTTAAGCAGGTTGTCTGCAACTTTTAAAAATGAATTAGGTACTGTTAAAAATGAGTTAAGCAATGTAGAAAATAAGCTAGGTAATGAATTAAGCAGTGTAAAAAATGAATTAGGTACTGTTAAAAGTGATTTATTAGATACATTAGAGTCTAAGTTAGGCACATTAGAGACTAAGCTAATGGAAAATGTTGAGAATAAGTTAGCTAATGTAGATAATAAGTTAGCCGATGTAAATGATAAGGTAGCTAATGTAGAATCTAGGTTAGGAGAAAAATTGAATTCTATTGAAAACGAACTTAGGCTAAGAGTAGAAGCTCTCGAGGGACGTATGAGCAACCCACCGACGAACGACACCGACCGTTCCTCCGAGGGCAGCCTTCATAGGACCATTATGCCCGCCAATGCTGGGACGCCACCAAATCACAACACTATTCCAGTGTTCGACGGAAAGACGCCGTGGGAGGACTACATGACTCTCTTCGAGACTGCGGCTTCGATCCACGGGTGGTCAAAAGAGACCCAAGCTTCAGCTTTGTGCCTGGCCTTGCGTGGAGACGCCTTGGGAGTACTGCAGGGGATGCCACTGTCAGAGCGGTCTAACTACGGGGAGCTGATTAGAAGACTGGAGATGCGTTTCGGCCATCGCCACATGGACCAGCTATATCGCTCACAGCTGAGAAGCAGGATCCAGAAGACCAACGAGACGCTGCAGGAATTTGAAGCGGATATCGCCCGGCTGGTGAGGAATGCCTACCCATCGGTCACCGATGATGTCTACGAGAGCCTGGCTGTCGACAAATTCCTGGATGGACTTCGGGACCCCGAGACGCAACAAGCAGTGAAGCTCGCCCGGCCAAAAACATTGGGAGACGCATTATCTCAGGCCATGGAGTTCGAGGCTGTCAGGCAGTCAGTACGGGGCCACGCACGTGTTCGAGCAGCAGAAGCGGAGCCTAATGTGGTCCCTAGCGTCGAAGACATAGTGAGAAAGGTTTTGGAGGCTCTCAGGACCCGTAAGAAGGAGGTACGTTGTTGGAGCTGCGGCCAACTTGGACACTCTAGAAGCAAGTGTCCATCCAAGAAGCGAGAAAAGCCACAGGAACGAAGTAGGGCTGATGGGGAGGAACAACTATCAGCCCGCTACGTCAGAGGCCCGAGGAAGACCAGTAGAGTTGCGTCATTAGGGAGCAGAACGAACAGCTTCTACGTTGATGGGAAGGTGAACGGGCAGCTGCGAAGTCTGCTACTGGATACCGGCGCAACCAAGACAATCTTGAGCTCAAAGACAGTTCCTGCTGAGAAGATGTTGCCATCGATTTGGACATTACGGACTGCCACAGGAGAGCCAGCGAAGGTCTACGGGGAGACAGTTGCCTACTTCATCATCGGGGGTCAACATCTGAAGCACCGCGCTCTCGTGGCAGATATTGATGAAGATGTCATACTAGGCATGGACTTGATGATCACATGCGGGATCAAGCTGGATATGGCAAGAGGGGTGATGACGCTGGGAGACGAAGAAGTCATCCTGCGGCAGGGAAAGGACATCTACGCACGAGTGCGCTTACTAGAAGACACCACTTTACCTTCTCGGAGCCAAATCATAACACAGGGGACGGTCGAAGGACATCTACCTGAGGGTCAATGTGTGCTTCTTGAACCTGGAAAACAAGAAGAACAGGATATCGGACGCGGCGTACTGGTGGCTAGGTCTCTCATCAAGGTCGGACGTACCACTCCGATTCGGCTAATGAACCTGAACAGCTTCCCAGTAACGCTGAACAAAGGAACACCGGTAGGTGAATGTACAACCGCTACCTCAGTGGTTCGTCAGCTGCAACGTCATCCCACCGAGCTGCGAGGACTGCCGGAAGAACTAACAGGATTTGTGGACGAATCCTGCCGGGAACTCTCGCCTGAACAGAGCGAGGAAGTGAAGAAGATGATTATCCGATGGCAGGACGTCTTCGAGATCAGCCCAGGGCCACGGGGTAGAACGGATATCGTCCAGCATAGGATTGACACCGGGGATGCTAAGCCCATCCGACAGGTCCCGCGGAGGCTGCCGTTAGCCAAACGGGAGGACGCCGAGAAGATCATCAAGGAGATGGCGAGTGATGGTGTCATTGAGCCTTCGAGTAGCCCCTGGATGTCTCCTGTTGTACTGGTGAAAAAGAAGGACGGCACAACGAGATTCTGCGTAGACTACCGCCTTTTGAATAACGTCACCAAGAAAGACAGCTATCCGCTCCCCAGGATTGATGATACGCTGGACACCCTAGAGGGGTGTGAACTTTTCTCTACCTTGGATCTCCGCAGTGGATATTGGCAGGTTGGATTGAAACCTGAAGATAAAGAGAAGACAGCGTTCTCGATTGGGACTGGACTCTGGCAATTTACAGTAATGCCTTTCGGACTTTGCAATGCTCCTGCAACATTTGAGAGGCTGATGGAAAGCGTGTTAAGAGGTCTCTCTTGGGAAATTTGCCTGGTATACCTAGATGACATCATTGTGCTGGGAAAGTCCTTCGCTCACCATCTGAACAATCTGGAGAAGGTCTTCGAATGACTGCGTGCAGCGAACCTAAAATTGAACCCGAAGAAGTGTCATCTCTTCCGAAGGCAAGTCAACTACCTGGGGCATGTTGTGTCAGACAACGGAGTTGCCGTTGACCCAGAGAAGATTGCAGCGATCACTGACTGGCCAGTACCTCGAGATAAGCACCAAGTAAGAAGTTTTCTCGGCCTCTGCACCTACTACAGGAGGTACGTGAAAGGATTTGCTAACATTGCAAAACCTCTTACCAGGCTTACCGAGGAAAAACGGACGTTCCTTTGGGATCACGAGTGTCAGGCATCCTTTGAGGAGTTGAAGAAGAAATTGAGTAGTGCTCCTATTCTGAGCTATCCCCGTCCCGAGGGCAAGTTCATACTTGATACAGACGCCAGCAACACCGCTATTGGGAGCGTCCTCTCTCAGCTCCAAGATGGAGAAGAAAAGGTCATTGGATATTTCAGTAAAGCGCTCTCAGCTCCGGAACGCAACTACTGTGTCACAAGGAAGGAGCTTCTGGCAGTGGTGAAATCTATAGAGCATTTTCACAAATATCTATACGGCAGAAGATTCCTCCTGAGAACGGACCACGCGGCTCTAATGTGGCTGCTACGATTCAAGTCACCAGAAGGACAAGTGGCGAGGTGGATAGAGCGCCTTCAAGAATATGACTTTGAATCTGCTCATCGTGCTGGAACGAGCCACAGAAATGCGGATGCGCTCTCAAGGAGGCCTTGTGGCGAAGACTGCGGGCATTGTTCTCGACAAGAAGAGAAGCAGGCATCAGTGTTGAGGACAACGGTGGTCATGGACAGTTGGCAGGATGCAGAGGTGTCAAAAGAGCAGGACAAGGACCCGGACTTGAAACAAATGAAGCAGTGGAAACTATCAGGGCAAGGAAGACCAACCTGGCAGGATGTTGCTCCAATGTCGAAGAATGTAAAGACTTACTGGGCCCAATGGGACTCCATTCTAGTGGACAACGGGCTGCTGAAACGGGCATTGGAGAACACGGAAGGAGATCAGCGCAGACTTCAGCTCATCGTTCCAAAGAGTAAAGTGCCCGAAGTACTCAGGGAACTTCATGACGGAGTATCTGGCGGCCACCTTGGAGTTCACCGTACATTGGAAAAGGTACGTGAACGCTTTTACTGGGCAAACCTTAAGGACGATGTGTTGGACTGGTGCAGGCGTTGTGCGACCTGTGCGGCTTCTAACGGACCCATAAGAAGAAAGAAGGCCCCAATGAGGAAGTACAACGTGGGAGCACCGTTTGAGAGGATAGCAATTGACATCGCTGGCCCTTTCCCTGTGACGGATGAAGGTAACCGGTATATTCTCGTGGCCATGGACTACTTTTCCAAGTGGGTGGAAGCTTACGCCCTTCCGAATCAGGAGGCAGTCACGGTTGCGGACGTACTGGTGAAGCAGCTCGTCAGTAGGTTTGGAGTACCCATGGAACTTCACTCTGATCAGGGACGAAACTTCGAGTCTGCAGTCTTCTCCGGGATGTGCGAAGCACTGGGAATACGGAAGACCAGGACGACACCTCTTCACCCTCAATCCGATGGCATGGTGGAGCGCATGAACAGGACTATGGGTCGATATTTGTCCAAAGTGGTCTCCGACCATCAGCGAGACTGGGACCAGTATCTTCACCTGTTCCTGCTGGCCTACCGCAGTTCAGTCAGTGAGGCAACGGAGCAGACTCCCGCAAATGTGGTATTCGGCAGAGAACTTCGGTTGCCTTGTGATCTGAAATTCGGTTTCAAGCCTGATGAGGAAATTGCCGGAGAGGAGTACGTCTCGGATCTACGGAAGCGAATGGATAATATCCACGAGAAGGTTCGCACAAACATCCAGGGAGCCAGTGACAGAATGAAGGAGCGTTACGACATCAGGGCTGAGAAGGGTGGCTACCAACCTGGAGACTTGGTCTGGCTACATGATCCTCGAAGAAGGCGAGGCTACTCACCTAAACTTCAGAACTCCTGGGACGGCCCGTTTGAGATCGTCAAGAGGATCAATGACGTCATATATAGGATCAGGAAGCAGCCTAAAGGAAAACCCAAGGTAGTCCATTTCAATAGACTGGCGCCGTACAAAGGAGACCATGGCCCGGCAGAAGACCAGCAGGTCAGGTACCTAAACAACGTCAAGACAAATAACTCAGTTGCTCATACTAAAGTACCAGGGACCCGTGGAGTAACTCAGGTAATCTACAGAGATATCTTCTCGTTACCAGTGGAGTATTCTCTGGCCCATTGCGTTGCCGAAGATCTGAGGACTTCTCGAGGGATTGCAACGGTCTTCAGGAAGAAGTTCGGCGGAACTGAGGAGCTGGAACGCCAAGGACCAAGTGTCGGGAGGGCACTCCACCAGCCGCACGAAGGACGACACCTGTTTTACTTGGTTACCAAGCGTGCCTCTGATCAGAAGCCGACATATGACGCACTGCGGCGAAGCCTCGATGACCTTCGGAGTAAGCTTCTGAGACTGCGTGTCACTAAGCTCGCTATTCCGAAGTTGGGCTGTGGATACGACGGCTTGGAGTGGAAGATTGTCAGGGACATGATCGAACAGACATTCGCCAACTCTGGAATTGCCATATTGGTGTGCACGTTCAACCCCTGGAAAGAAGGTGCGTCTCCATCAGTAGAAGCTCATAAATGCCCGATTTCTCCGGACTTGCTCTGGGGCAGAGCACTTTTAAGGAGGGGGCAGTGTTACGGGCGCCGGCAGGAAGGCGGAAGCGGGGGATTAGCGGCTTAACTCCGTCAGTGGGAGACGTTTAAATAGGATTAGGACGGTTCTAGATCGTCTTCTTTTGTCGGCAAAGGATTAAGAATATTCCAGAATTATCTGGCCCCTTCGAGTTCTAGAATGTTCGGCTTTGCCTATAAAAAGACTTCCGTCACCTCGAGTCAGTCAGTCTTAGCCTGAGAGTAGACCAGTGAAGATCTGTGATAAGTGTAATAAGTGAGTGTCAGTGTGATAAACTAGTCAGTGTTGAACCGGCCCGTGTAATAAGTGTATCAGTGAACTGTGACAGTCTCGCGAGTGTAATAAACTGTTTCTGTTTGTTACTGTGTGTCAGTTTGTGATACTTGAAGAATCTTACGGTCGGTGGACTAGTGAACTGTAAGTGTTAACTATTAGTTATAGATTGTAGTGTAATTTTATAATATTCATAGGAACTATTGTAACTAGTTAAGCTATCTAGAATTAGTCTTATATTGTTGTAATAATTAAATAGGAGTTAGGCCTAGATTATAATATTTAGAATATTGTCATTATAAATTTATAGTAGTTCAATAATTTAATTGTTAATAGTTTAATTGTATCCTTTTTATCATTTTGTTAATAAATAGTAGTATCTTTAATTAAGGAATTGTTTAATTCATTTTAATACCCAGTAGCCCGTAACAATACATAGTATAATACATATATATACGGAGTAGCTCAGTGGGTAGAGTGCAAAGTTGATATGATGAAGGCTCCGGGTTCATATCCCGCTGCTGGTAAATTTAATTTAATCTGTTAGCGAGCTTCTCACCCAGCCCCTATGAAGTGGGTACCCAAAATAGGTCGGGGGATCTGTCGGTTGAGCACGATCTGGAACAAATCACCTCCCTGCACAACCATTGTCCAAGAAACAATACAGTCTCTACCACGTAGTTAATCCAAGGCACTCTATGGACTGTAGTAGTACAGTTTATTTTTATTTTTAGTGAATTACATTAAATAACACTTTGGTCGAAATAAACAATTGACACTTGTACGTACTGATCCTCATGGGGCTCACATATCAACCAAAGGTAGGTAACCTAAATTGTGTAATAGTTGATTTAGAAATAGTATAACGCTATGATTCGGATAAGAAAGTTCTCTTTATAAAACTAACATAATAAATATTCCATAAGAAATATCTAAAAAGGGTTACAATTACAGATAATATACTGTCAGTTTAAAGAAAAAAAACTCCTAATCACAGTTCTGTAAGGTCTGACAGTGAAGACTGCTACTAGGCCAGATAAGTATAGCATTAATTGATTAATTTAGAGACAGATAAGGGAATCATTATATTATTGTCTTCACTTTAGATCTTTTTCTAAAACTGTAGTCGCAAATATTGGAATCGGGAATGAGTTCCCTCCCAACTAGCGGCAGTAGCTTCCAATGGAGGCTTTTTATACCATTTGTCGATGACATCTCCTCCAGTCTTCTCCAGTTTTTATCGATTTATTAGTCCTGGAGAGGGCTGCTGGAATCAGGCAGGCAGTAATAGAACATAATGCAATAAATATATTATTTTAAATATCCATGTTTCTGACTGGAACGATTTTTAATTTTTTTTTTCATTAAAACTCAGCTTCTATTAAGGGACGTGGTCCCAGAATGAAGATTTTTTCAACAACATTTTTATTATTATTTTAAATATAACCTGGCTCTTCATAAGGGATGTTGTACATGAATAAAGATTTCTCTTTTAATGCAAATTTTTCACTCTTGTGAAAGGTTTGATATTATTATTTAATTATTCGTTTACAACTTTTGTATTATTGAGGAACACTGTCCCGGAACAAAGATTTTTTATTTATTATTATTTTTTAATACAGTTTAGTTATCATTAGGGAAAATTGTCCCAGCATTAAAAATGTTTTAAAAAGTTTTTTAATATTATTTATTTTTGTTAATACGATTTAGTTATTCTTAAGAAGTTATTCTTGTCCAAGAAAAAAATTTATTTTAAGTTTTTATTATTATTTATTTATTTATTTCAAATTTGTTATTCGTCTAGTACATTGTCCCAGAATAAAGTTTTTTTGTTTTTTTTTACAACTTTGTCATTCTTAAAGAACATTGCCCCAGATTTGTTTTAAAAAGTTTTTTAGCTCATTTATTGATTTTAATACAACTTTGTTATTCTTTAATTGTTATTGTCCTTGAATAAAGAGTTAAAAAAAAACTAAAAAATTATAAAAATATAATGACGTAAGTCAACAAGATCCTAATTAAAGTAATGTTCAATGAACATTCTTCGTGTATACATCGAAATATTGCGAGAACACGTGGATATCGGATCGGTGAAGAGAACTTGTCCTAGAATAATAATTTGCGGGTAAGGGCAAACTATTAATGACCCGGGTTCGAATCCTGGCCAGGGCAAATCTTTTCTCTTCAAAATAATTTTTTTTTAATGTAAATGAAAAATTGAATGATGAAGGGGGAAAGAATTATAATCAGATCGAGTCCCTACGTGTTTTTTTTATTAAATAAATAAATTCTCCGTTTTTAAACAATTTAAAAAAAAATAGGGCATTACCTCCTGTCGCATAACGCCGAACAAATCATTTAACTAATTATAATTCTGCAATAGTATATTAGTATTATTTGTTGCTCAAATTGTATAACTATGATAAAATCCTTTATTAAAACATTTTTATATTTTTTATTTTTTCCAATATTGTCATTTCATCTTCTATCCTATTACTACATACGACTATTATTATTATTTTCACTATTTAATTATATCACATGTCGCTCCTTCAAAAGAACAACGTAACAACTCAAAATACCTAATTTTTCAATAGAGGCATTTGAAAGTTTCATGTGAGCTAAACATAAAAAAATTGGATATTGGTAAAGAAAAGCATTTCTATTGCAATGATGGTATTGAAATTCTATAATTAACCATGAGAAAAATTTTAAAAGCTTGAAACATTTTTGATTTTAACTTATGTGATTAATCTGATGAAACTTCAAGTTTAAAGATAATACAACTCAAAAAATGACTTTGTTAAATGTCGGAATGGGAATATAAGGTATTTGGTTCCTGAATTAAAAGGCTTAAGTAAGCTAGCAATACAATTGCTACTGAATGCTTTCGTCGTTTTGAAGAAGCGATAGGCAACATAAAATATTGCACAGCCACTAAAAACTTTACTATATAATAGAGACTTAAACATTTCATTAAAATAGCTGTAAACACCGTATCTCGAAACGGGAGTTTAGTCTTGAGGATGCTCCAACCCTTCCCACGATATAACCGGCATTGGCTACTTTTTAATATGTTCCTTCTTATTTTTATTTTTTCTCCCATAAAAATATAAAGTGTAACAACCTGAGGATCTTTTCCCATGGAGGCGTTTCTTCGTCGATCTGGCTACTTAAGGACCGTTCTCATGATGGCGAGAAAAAGCAAGGGTGGGTGTTAACCAATAATTCGGCGTGACCCGAACATGTTCCTTCGGCAAATTGGCCAAATGGGCACCAAAACAGCTGGGCATTATGAGTATCGGTCATCCGTGAAGGGTTTGATATTTTTTTTTCGTTTTTATAAGGATCGATAAATATGTATATTTTTTATTATAATTTATTTTCTTTTAAACGTTCGTTACAAAGAGGAAAAGTGAAATTCTTTTTGTAAGAGCCGGTATTCAATTTATTGACACTGTCGTGTGGAAGTGCGGAAAAATGTATAATGGATGAAAATTGCAGTTTTAAAAAGCGGTTTTATTGAAAACAAACCGCAATTGATAAAAAAATCCTATTAGGGATTAAAGTAACCCCATTATAGGCATACGATAATATTTTTTTTTTTTGATAATATTTATATCGGCGTATTTGCATTAGTGACGTTTAAGTGCTGGTAACAATATGTCGGACTTGAAATGAGAAAAATCTTTAAGGAAAACTAATAATAGATCCACGTGTTATCTTGGAAACGAAGCACCAAAATACGAAGCGTTTGGGATCATAGTGTCCCTACCTATAATTTCAGAATTTCAAAAATTTTCTTTTTCACATATTTACTTATCTTAGCTTAGTATTTTTATCTAAACCGACAATATGCAGCCTTATTTATGTATTTATTATAGATTTAGTCCAGTTATGTGCCTGAAGCTTCGGGATCATATAATAGTTTGACTAAACGAGTGAAAAAGCATTTTATTTTTTTAACTTCTGATTTATCTCCTTTTGATCCTGAACGCCTCATATAATATTATAATATATTTTGAATTAATAGATTATTATTTTGGACCCAGTAAAAACACTTTGAATGTTTCTGAAGGCAACCTAATATTTTCTCCTTCTGTGAAAAATCTTTATATTAAAAGTGTTTTTTTTTTTTGTGTTTTTTACCTCCCATTAAATATCATTTGACCGGTAGAAGCAGGCGTTTTCCAAGTTAAGTTAAAACTATTATCTAAATATCGATTTACATTAATGGATCATGGAATACATTTCGAAGTCATAAAATTGTGATTAAACTAGTGAAAAATCTGAAAAATTCTTATGTTTACTTATGCATCTAACTCTAGCTTGGTATTTTTGAGCTAAGCCTTCAGTAGCAGTTGGATTGGTTGAAGCATTTTGATTCAGGAACGATATATCTGATATTCCATTTCCAGCATGTTGTTGTTTTTTTTATAATAAAGTAATATTTTTAGTTGTAGCATGTTTGAACCTGAAGTTTTAAGGGAATAATAGCACAAGTTAAAGCAAAAAAAGATTGTTTGTTTATTTAAGATCATTTTATGCTGCTATGGCTAATCGGACGATGCCACATTGGGAGCTCTAAATTTTGCCTTTTCAGGTTTAATTAAGATAGGGTGATAACGAGCACCTGGGGCATCGTGGAGGCTCGAGACCTATGTTTAATATCCCTTCCGAAGGACGGCATAAGCAAGGATTTTTTATCCTTGGGCCAATTTCCGGGCTTCGAACCCGCGATCTCGGGCTTAGTAGATTGTTATGCTAACGATTAGGCCACTGCTCGTCCAAATAAAAAAAATTTCAAGCTTTTAAAAATTTTCTAATAGTTAAAAAAAAAATTTCATTACCATCATTACAAAAATACTATGCTAAATAATGCAATGCTTTGCTTTGAATAATGCTAAATGATGCAATGCTTTGCTTAACCATTACCCGAACTTTTATTTCTTTAACTCACATGGAACTTTCAAATATCTATCGAAAAATAAAGTTTTTCTGAGTCTTGACGTTTTTCTTTTGAAGATTTGATATGTTGTTACCTAGGAAATGTTAAATAGCGTTTTCATGACACCAACTTGATAGGCGGACTTCTTTATTAATAATTAAATTAGCATTGCTGAACTTTAGGACGTAGGGTGTGAACTTAGCAGACTTAAGACATAGGGACATGTGAAAGCTTAACTAGACAATTATCCCATAGGATGTGTAAGCCCTCGGAATATATTGGCCAACTCAGTTTGGAAAAATGCTAACGGAGCCGAGCTGCACGTAGCACGTGGAGGAACGTGTTGCCTACGTGCTCGTCCACTTCGGGCCACTTCCCACAAAGCATCCACAGCAGGTTCCGTTTTCGATACCTATTGTCAGTACTTTCATCCCAATCTGTCCTTTCCGCGATGCTCTAATTTACAAATAGGACAAATATATAATATTTTGAAGAAGCTAAAAAAAAACACTTTTATAAAAAACAAAACTAAATTATATAAACAATTATTTTAAGTAAGTTTTTAATAGAGATTGAAATAGCTCAGTAGTAGAGCACTGAGTTGCCATGCCGAAGGTCCTGTGCTCAAACCTCCTGCTGAAAAGAACTTAATATAATCTGTCAGCGGCTGGAGATGGATCCTATGAGATCTAGGACTCTCCTGGGACTCTAGAGTGGGTACCCAAAATAAGGAGGGAAATCTGGCGGTTGAGCATGATCTAGTACAAATCACCTCATGCACAACCGTTGTCCAAGAAATAGCACAGTCTACCATGTACTGAATCCAAGGCTCTCCTTGGGTTTTAGTGGTACAGTTTTTTTTTTAATAAGAATTCAATTTTGAACAAATTGAAATAAATAAATTCGTATAAATTGTGATCCATACCAAAATATTTTGCTTAGTTAAAATCTGGTCCGTATACCAGATTAAAATAGCATTCTAAACATAGTATTAGTTTTCTGACGCAATAAATTTTAAAACATTAATAGCGATAGGAAAAATCCTAATTGCTAATTAAAATCATCAGTTATAAAATTTCTCAACATGATTCAGTGCATTCAGACAACTCAGTGCCTAGATTGTTTAACGATATAAGAATATATTAGATTATTGCAATAGTTTATAAAATCTATTAATTGTAAAGTGTGAATATTATTTTTTAAAAAGTTCGCCAGTCAAATTAAATTCGGATGTTTTACTACACATTTTTGTACATCGTTTTAAATTGAATTTTTATGCTGCAAATTTCTTCTTTTTTAAAGAATTTGTTTGCCTTATGTGGTACGCTTGTTGGTGCCCCCAATAATTTGATATGTACTTCTCCGTATAAACAATATATAATATTAATTCCAATAATTTTGTAGATACCTGTTATTCTTAAGTCATAATGCTTGGTATTACTAGCGAAGTACAATATTGCTTTTCTAGATCGGGGCTTTTTAATACACTAACCCCACTACACTGCAGTATTATAAATTTATTAAAGGTCGGAAACTTTCTTATATGATAGACAGAAATAAAATAAAAAAAACTATGAACATTTTTACATATCATCTTAGTTTTTACATTATAATTAATTATTCATTTTGAATAATACGCAAATGAGTAGCAGTATCATAGCAGCTTAAAAATGAAAAGGGTTAAAATTAAAATGAGTTGCTAAAATGCGAATAATGGCGTCCAACGATTGTGAAAAGACGTGACATAAGGATTTACAATTGATTTTCTGTTTGGAAACAAATATTTCGTGACAGTTTGTGCAATGTCACTACTGCCATGGTCCCCGACAACTAACCATTGTGCAATGCAGTCCATAGGTATTTCATGCTATTCGTCCAAGCAGAACTTTATGGAAATCTAAACAGAATATTATAAGAAGGCTAACGAAAAAATCTTTCTATGAAATTTAGAAAATTCAAATTATTATCAAATATATCCTGTTTTATTGTAATTATACTAATATAAGTATATACAAATATGTATTACTACAACAATGAAGTGTATTCGGTACAGTGCGTTGTATACTTAGTACTGTTTCTGTAACAGCGGTTGTGTAGGGAAGGGATTTGTCCGAGATTACGCTCCATCGCCAGGTTTGGTCCCCTCAATTAAGGGTACCCAATGAATAGAGGCTGTGAGAGCCCCAGGAAGGTCTGTAGATCCCCCAAAGGGATATTTCTTCACTTACTCAATCAACGTAAATCGGACTAATTAATACATGCGTTCATCAAACAGGACAGAAGTGTACTCATCTGAAAGAAAATTAGGATAGAAGTCTTTAACGAGTATCTGACATCGCAAAGACTCAGGACTTCGATTTTACATCCCTTCTGGAAGACGGAATAACCCAGGACAGAAGTCCTTAAAAACTCCTAGGGCCAAACCGCGAGCTTGAGAATAGAAGGTCGTTATGATAACCACTATACCATACGTGCCACTCATAAAAAATTTTATTTTGTTCGACACTTCATTACAGTACTAATAAATTTAAAATGTTATACCAAAGGTTATGAATGATATTTTCTAAACTGGTGTTTTCTTATTGTTTCTCCAAGTTTCAGCTTTAGTACTAAGTTAAAAGCAACGTATCGAAACTGTAATCTCAACAAGAATCATAACATACCGTGAGAAAAGTAGCCTAAAGAAAATAGCTAACGACTAATTGGTTAAGTACAATCAGGAATACTGATTAAGGATGATTGTTATATTGGTTATGGAATTAGGCTAACCACATAATGACATATCAGACACACGAACCTCGATCACGTCCAACTTGCAGTTGCAATCGGGCGCCGCTGCGTCTGATAAAACTGCCTTGATGCAACGCCTCCTTAAATAATCATGACATAGGATTGTGATTGGGAAGACAATTTGTACGGGTGTGATGGCCCAAAGCGTAATAGGGCATGCCGGGTAATACATAGGATCGTGAGGCCGGCGGATTGGCCAGGGCGGCTCCTCTGATCGCGGGCTATTACCTCTCCTCACCTGTGATTGGTGGATTACCGACGCCAACAACCAACCACAGCTCGCCTCTTATTGTCGGTACGTCTGCTTTATCATTTATATTTAGATTTGTAATGGCCGTTGTTGGAAAATCTGAGCAGCTGTTAGGATGTGCGATTCTCCCAAGGGGTTATATCATTTCGTCTTTTTAGGACACATGGTAATCTTATCAATTTTGAGAGTCTGAAAACGTGACTTATGTAATAGAAAACACTAAAATATCATAAGATAAATATGCAAGTTATACTATTTTTTTTTCTCAGCCTCATGGGTTTTGAGGGTTGCTGAAACGGGTAAAAGGAAATTATGGGATCTGTTTTATTGCTTAGTGTACATATTGAGAGAGGGATTGAGAGTAAATTATAAAGAGGATATTATGCAATTTACAAAATACGAACGTCTGAGATCGCAAACTCTGAGCAGCTGATATTGGAAGAGACAGTGATAACGAATTCCCCAAAAGACTTCTCTAAGAAAAAATTGTTGGACGCAGAAAAGTGGGCAGACCTCGTCTGCGGTAGGTGGTTAGTGTGCCTGCAGATGCGAAGAAAATGCTGGGGCCCAGAAATCGGAGTACAAAACAGAAAAGACTTGCTGCCCAGCCTAAGGAAGGGCGTGACACTTCTCGAGTTGTACCAACCTCGTAGAAGAAGAAGAATTAGAGTGGAAGGCTATCAAATATAATTATTATCAATAAAATAATAATGACTTTTAAAATTATGCATCCAAATGTAATAAATTAAACCTTTAATAATGGTATAAGCGAGAACGGGAAGACATTCCTGCCCTCTGTTCCTTAGCCTCTGCAATTGCTTAGTTAGCATACATTTTAATTAAATACAGCTACAATGTAAAGTCAATCGTGTAGTAAGGATATATTAATCATAAATTATTAAATGTAAATATTTTCTATTGATACTAGGGTCTCGTAAGTTACAGAAGAATGTGACACCTAGCACATATAATATAAAACTGTAAATTCCCTAATGTACCAATTATAACTACAATTAAAGTTTATTTTCATCATTTTGAAATTCACTTTCCATTTCAACTTTAATATATTTTTTGTACTTTTTGTCTCGGGATGAATAATTCATTTCAATTATTTATTAAATTTTAACTTAATGCATATTCATGACAAACATCTTTATTATTAAGCATATTTATTTACGGACAATATAAAATGTTGAAAAATATTTCTTAAAAAAATTATGGATCCAGGATTATGCGTGCAGTGGGACAATTATTTATTGTCATTTAAAAAACCCATTTAACCATACGGCCTTTCTCCATATGTCATTTATCCATAGAGTTGATCTTGATGTAGTTACTGATCCTCTGTTCCTAGAGAAATTACTACTTCTTCAGCAATAGTCTAATGGTTAATAACTTAATTAACGTAATAAAGCCCTTAAAGAGTTTTAATCATAATTACGAATGTATGTGAATGTTCATCGACTGTGAGTATATTATATATAAATAAATATATACATAGGATATCTCACTGGACGTAACGATCCACGACGGGAGGCTTGAAGTCCGATCTGGGAGTGGCATGTGCCATGAGAGTGGCGACAAGAAGGTGGCAGCGAGAGCTCTTCAAGAGGGACTCCGCCCCACGGGGTGAACGCTCCCCCTAAAAACGACGGCCCCTGTGAAATCGTGTAGCCGTTTTTGTGCGGCCTGGGGGGCTCCTTTGTCCCCGGATTTCTCGGAGCATAGCTCTGCGCCCGAGCACGTTCTTCGCTTTTTGCCGCCACACTTTCCTATCTCTTATCTTATCACAGTTCGCTTCTTGTTGTAGTGTCGTTTGGATTTGTCTCGCGCCGAGGCTAACTTCATAGGTCTATAGCATTGTCTCATCCAGAGCCTAATCGTTGTCGCGGGCCGAGATTCGAGAACCCCTGAAGCGTTGCGGTCTCATTGTCCGTCTACCGAAGATGAAACACGGAATCAGAGTCGATTTGATATAGTATTTTTTTTACTTAATGCAGTGATTTCAACGACAAAGTATAATGACTCATGTTCGAATTCGCGACTTCCTTTATAAAAGGTTTAAAATTCCATTAAAACAAAACTGAAAACTAAATCGGTTATTTTTAACCTATTAACGGACGGTCCATGAAATGAAGTAAAATATTTGTAAAATGGATTTTTAACCCAAGAAGTTTTATCAATGCTTCAATAATCATTCATTAATGTCAATAATGTAAACTTCCTTGATCTCTCCTCTTCTTTTGTATGTACAGTCCCTGGCCATATTAATGTGACCGCTGGATAGATTCGTTCTTGTTACATGTTTGCATTATCTTCTTGTATGCGAAATGATGTAAATTGAGTTTAAATATTAGTTTTATGGGTAAGTTAGTTATCTGATAATATGAAATTGAAAAAAATAGTTTCGAAAATTAATCTTTATTTTTTTTAATATTTTGTGGTGTCACCCTATTTTACATATTGATGAAAAAAAACTATCAAAATAGTTAAAATATATGATACAAATAATAAATCAATAATAAACTTCCCGAATCCGACTTGTATTTAATGAAAAAGAAACAATAAATCCACAAACATTTCAATCACAAATTATGCAAGCTGTCACTCGTAAAACAAAATGGCTGTACTAAAACCAAAACTGCCAGTACTAAAAAAAAAATAATTTGAAAAACTTATAACAGTGTTGCCATTACTTAAAACAGCAATTTATTAAGACACGCGAAAGTATATAAAAAAAATTAGGAAAAAACAAAAAGACAATAATCTTTCTTGGTGGTCACATTAATACGGCCAGGGGCTGTACATATACCAAGCCTAAAGATTAGGACATATATAGAGAGAGAGATGGTACAGAAGATGGTATGACTATATATAGAATGAAGATAGTATGTAGTATGTAGTATGTAGATGTAGATGTATAGTATGTATGAGTTTGGTATGTTAAGAGTAGTCACTGTGCTAGTTGATAGCATATAATGTTAATTCATAGTTAATAGTCAATTTAAACTGTGCCAAAATGAATAGGAATACCACTAATTTTGGTGCATTTATTTTACCAATCATTTTAATATTATTTTTATTATAAAAAGCATTAATATTGATTAGAAATTATAATATTTTAAATATTAATGTAGTTATTAAGTATACAATAATATAAATGCTAGGCAAAGTATATACTGTAAAATTAGCAATACCCACCCCTATTGATTTTTGCGCAGTATTGTTTGTTCTTAAAAAAAATCTCTTTGTATATCTATGTTATATAGTTCCTTATAAGAAAAATTATTTTTACAAGCTAACTCTACCTTTGGCTAACTGCAGTAATGTTCACTTAAAACCTGAAGTTCGTAAATTTCTTCCCTAAGCACTGCTTCAGGTATCTAAACAATTAGTATAATTAGTTCAAATATATTTTGAATCTATATTGAAATATTTATTTACAACGTCACTTTATCGTCATCGTTTTATAAAAAAAACCTGTACCACTGCAACCCGTGAACGGATCTGGTGTTCAGTACATGATAGAGACGGTACTACTAATATTTCATGGAAACGGTTGTCCGGGGAGGTGATTTGTCCTAGAAAATGCTCAACAGCCAGATTTTTCCCCTTTATTTTGGGTACCTCTTTATACAGGCTGGGTGAGCCGCAGGGGGATACTAGATCCCATATGACCCATTTCTGGCTACTAACAGAATAAATAAAAGTCTTGCCAGCTGTGGGATTTGAACTAGGATTTTCAGCACTTGCTGTACCACTGAGCCACTCCGCTCCCTAATTTTATAATTTATAGTAATTTCAATGGTATCATTATACGCTATGAAAAGATTACTTTACTCTGAAAATTAGTTTAGAAGTTGATGGAGAATGTAACTATAACACAAAGATAGAAAAATAAATTATTCAAAGATAAAGTTTATAATGAAAAACAGATAGCAATAACTTGTTTTGCTTTTCAAAAAGATAACAAGGAGAGGATTACTTGTGTTTTTTAATTCGAATACGCGGAGCCTGGGAGAAGAAGAGATCTTTCCCAAGGAGTGTACTCGCATACAATCCTCTGGATACAAGCACCAAGGTTGAGGAGTACTTTACAAAAGGAAAAGTTGTGATCAAGTAGAGTGCGGAGGATCCACAATGATAGGCGAGGTGCGAGGATGGTGGTTACCTGTGGTCATTACCTGCCAGCACCTGGTCTATGGTCATCTTCCAGAGCTAATGCAATGCGCAAGGAGGTATGGTATGCCATGGGATCCATACCGCCGTATTCTATACCGAGGGTAGAAGACCTAAGGGTGTAACATCCTCAGTTAATCAGAGGAGCAAACTATTTTTTCAATATTTTTATATATTTTATTTGAAAAGAAAAGACATGACCAGGACCGGGTCTTCCACGTATCCGTCGTGGTACTTAGCCACCTCAGCCATCCTGGTTCGCTTCTCGGTCAGACATACCTTTTCTTTTCACTGATCCTATATCTCCGTGTTTCGCAATTTGCGATGTATACACGGGGAGGATGGTAATTAAACATTAGTTTTACTTTATTACATTAATAAAGTAATAATATTAATAAAGTAAGTCTACATATTTTTATTATATTATTTATTATACTTTATTAATAATAATAATAATAATAATAATAAAGTAAGTAATAATAAAGTTAATAATAATACGTTTTATTAAACATTACATTACTTTATTTTTGGAAATAAATAAAATTCTAAAAATGAAACTATTTTTTCTTATCAATATGCATGAAATAAATTATTTTTAACAGTGATATTTCTCTAAATCAAAAACATTATAACATAAAATTGAATTAAAAAAGAATTTAATGAAATTAATTTCAACACGATATACGCAATATACATATTGCGTTATATTTGTTTAATCTATTTAGGATAATAATAATAATTCTTGTAAAGTCGAGTGAGAAGAAAGCTAATTTTACTGATATTGCAATTAAGGACAATAATATCATTTCAACAATAGAAGAACTAGCTACTGAGCTAAAAGAGCTATACCATATGGAAAGCGTGGTGGTAACACCCATTACAATTTCCACAAATGGATTGGTGCCTAGATCCACAGAGGAGGGCACTGAGATTCTGAGTCTTCCGCTTGAAGTTCTGAAGGAGACTCAACAAGAAGTTCTCATAGACACAGCCAGGATCTTAGAAAATTTCTGAACGGTTGAAGAAAAAAAATACAAAAGCAAAAAATAATAACTAGTTGGACTTATCCCCATCTCTGTTTTAAACCCGCAAATGCGTGAAAAATAGATGATAATAATTGTAAGGCTTAGCGAGCCCGAAGGTTCGATATCTGTAGCACTAATATCTGCTTACAAATTTCTTTCCACGGCCCACTACAAGCGGTTATTAGCATCTCAGCAATTTGTTCGTTATTAAGCCCAGCAACTTTACAGGCCTTTCTTAATCTTCGTGGCGCCATCACTTGAGTTATATTTACTGGATCCATGCTTCGCAACATCTACTACATACACATGCATAATAAACCTGTAATCACTACAACACATAAAAGGTATTGGGTTGAGTAGGAACGACTGTACTCTTTTACGGTTACAGGTCATCACCCATTTATGTGTACCCACTTTAGAAAGGCTGGGTGAGCCCCATGAGGATCTGCATTGTGTGGTATTGTACACACTGCTTTTAATATTGTCAAAACCAATATGGCCGTAAGGCAAAGAAGGGTGTTTAAATAAATAAAAATTTACAAACTGAGCTACCCCGATCCCTTGCTTATCAACTAGCATAAAATCTTACAGATTAACTGTTCCAAGAAAATCTTTAAATATTTAAAACGACATTTAGGGCGACGACAACCATATAATAGAGGCAATTTCGTGATTAAAATTTGTGATTATTCCAATTAATTTTGGATATACCACATTTGTCCATAATGATTAAGCTCAATACTAATATTTTGTTCAGTGAAATTATGGAATAACGACCAACATGAACGCCAGACAAGTGGAAGCAGACATGCAGAAGACTCCAACAAGAGGATCCTCCACAGTTCGTGACACAGCCATGACGCTATTTATCTCAGACTAAAACGAGAGTAAAGAAGCCGAGAAAGAAGAAGCAGAGACAGATGAGAGATAAGATGCGACTCGGGTGAGATTTATATTTCTCCTCTTCGTGAGAGAGTCTCTAGTTAGTCTTCCACGCTTTCCCGAAGCATCGCCTCATTTTCATTTTTCCATATACATTACCACTTTAATTCATATCATGACAAGTATAATTGCACTGATAGTGTCGAGGAGGTTGAGATGGACTTGTTAAGTTGTTGGGCTTAGTTACCATAGAATTTCTAAAAATTTCATTAGCCAATTTGTAAACTTCATAAGAGTAGACCGAAGGCTAAGTGGAAGGGTCGCTTTACTTGTTTGTTTGTTTGCTTATTTAACGTTACTTTAAGCAGATAAGACTGATCGGACGATGCTACAGCGCTAGTCCTAATCTTTGCCTATCCAGGCATAATTATGATAGGGATCTTTAGCGAATACCTGACATCATACAGACTCGGAACCCCATTTTACGCCCCTTTTGAAGGAAGGCAGAGTCAGGTATTTTCTAACTCCTTTAATGGAGCTAAAGACCCATTTGCTGGGATATTTGGCATAATAGGTTTTATACTAACTCCTAGACCACAGGTGACCCTCAGAGACTTAAGTGTTAGAAGTGATCTGACGGATTTTGGTTTGGGTAGTGATCCATTGGCGAAATTTATCGCTATTACCAAAAACATTTAAAAGAATAATATGAAAGATTGAGCATTTTTATAATTAGATTTCATAAATAAATTACTTTCTCTTATCCAATTACGATCCAGTGGTATTATCCTTGTTTCGCCATAATATCAGTTTACTGTATGTATTGTTTAAACTGGAAGATAACGCCGCATTGTAGGAGCTACAAAAAAAGGCTACTTACATTCCTTAAATATTAGAGAGGAAAATAGTTGACTGGAAAATCTAATGAAGGATACAATTAGTCTGGGGGTGCAGTCAATAAAAACCCCAAATAAGCAAAACTTATGTATCGACGTTACATATTTATTTATATAACACTCTTTTTACAAAAGACTTTGTTTACTTCTTCTGGTTTAGACCGTGTAGATAAATTTCTCGCCAACGTTTCGTCAACCATGCTGATGACTTCCTGAATGACAATGATAGCTCATTCTCATCTCAGCCCTAAAGAAGTCAGCATGGTTGACGAAACGTTGGCGAGAAATTTATCTAAACGATCTAAACCAGAAGAAATAAACAAAGTCTTTTGTAATAATAGTGGTCGAGGAAGCCTAAAAGAACATTCATCTTTTTTAAACACTTTATTGAAACATTACAATCTGCCACTTTTGGGCAATAAGTAATGGTGCTAAGTAGCTTACAATCATTCCATAACAAAACAATGATGTAAACAAAATAAAATAAATAAATGTATTTGTAATAAAGTATGTATTTTATTTTATACAATAAATTGAGTTATTTCGACTTGTTTTATCCTGTTTACTCCATTTGTTTCATTTTTATATATGAGCTGTTATATTTGAAAGTGGTATACGGCCATTTTTTCATATTCGCGATATCTGAAGGTTTCCATTTGAATTGCATTAAAAATATGGGGAAATGAGGAAAAGTTTCTTAGCACGGTCAACTAATAACTATTCTGTACTCAATGATGAAAGCATATTGGTGTATGTAACATAAAAAAATTTAAATATTTTTATTTGAAAAGAAAAGCTATGTCCAGGACCGTGACTCGAAGCCGGTTCTCCCATGAGAACTGAGCTATCCTGGTTCGCATCTCGGTCAGACACATCCTTTTTCTTCACCGATCCCATATCCCCGTGTTCTCGCAATTAGCAATGCATACAAGGGGGAATGTTCATTGAACATTACTTTTATTAGGACCTTGTTGACTTAAGTCATTATATATTATTATTATTTATTTTTTGTTAGTTGTTATAATTTTTAAGTAATATTATTATATCCAGGACCGGGACTTGAATTCTGATCTCACATGTATCAGTCATGGTACTCTTCCAACTGAGCGATTCGCGTTCGATTCCCGGTTCTGGACATATCTTTTCTTTTAAATAATAATATTTAAAAATTATAACAACTAACAAAAAATAAAATAAAAAATAAATGTTCAGATGTCAATCAGTTATAAATAACAGTCACTGTGCATTTTAGTTCGATAAAAATATTTTTATGATTGTATTTAATCATGTGACATACTTCAATAAATTTGATGGCCACGGTGCTATTCGAAATTAAAATAAAAGCATTCATTTCCTCTTATGGTACTACAAAACCCTATAATGGAGCACAAGCCATGTTCTAAAGTAAAAGCAGAACAATTGTAACGACAATATCAAATTAACAACTAATTAAAACTATCAACTTTTAATCTATCTACTAATCATATGAAAAATTATCAGTCAGCGTCCATTGTATTTTGAAAAAAACCTTTTATGAACTCAATCATGTGAAATAATACAATAACTTTTATGGCCTACGTGGTATACAGAATTAAAACAAAAGCATCATGCTTAACCTCCCCTTATTGTACTGTATATCCCCATAATGGCTTAGACCCTGTGACGACAAACAATGAGGAAGCATTAAATTCGGAATTGATTGAGGCAAATTGAGCCGAGCTGAAATTTTAAAGATGTCCATATGGACGCAGCTGGCGGTGTAGGGGGTGTAGGTAATGGTCCAGTTGTGGGCAGTTGCTGCCGAATTACCTTGCTTCTAACCTCCCATTATTATCCTGCAGGCTATTCCTGGAGCAGTAACGTTTTTTAATTGCAATAACAACAATATAGTCATCATGTGTTATCCTAATTCCCTGTCCGGCTGTCTAAGGTCCTGATTGTCCTAAGCTACAATGTACAACTGCTGTTTTAACTGAGGTTTGGATGTGTCAGTCAGTATGATACAATAATAGCGGGGTTGTATAGTTAATTGTTAATTTAAAAATGAAATATAATATCGAATGATAATTGTTGACCTTGATAATATATGTGGAAGAAATTGGCCCGGGTAGAGGTCACAATGAATTTCTCGTATAATTTAATAATTTAATAATAAGAAAAACTTTATTGATAGCCAACGTTTCGGCATACTTTGTAGGTCTTCTTAAGGGCTGTATGCAAAATACAGACAATATAAGAAAATGGTACAAATACATTAAAACATATTAAATATAAATAAACAAAAGTAAGGTAAATACAGGCAATAAAAATGATAAAGATGTACAGTAAGGTAATTATGAAGGTTAAACTGTATGAGTGTATACTATAAACAACGAAGTGCCAAAAAGGTAGTAACCCACATCATGAAATATAATATAATATAATATCAATATAATATAAAATAATGTTACGGTCGCAGAGAGGAAGACGGAAACAACGGATTAGCGGCTTAAGTCCGTTGGCGGGAGAAGTTAAAATAGGATTAGGACCTTCTAGATCGTCTCCTTTTGTCGGAAAAGGATTAAGAAGATTCCAGAATTGTCTCCACCCTTTCGTGTTCTAGAATGTTCGGCCTTGCCTATTTAAATACTTCCCTCGCCTCGAGCGAGTCAGTCTTAGTCTGAGAGTGGACCACACACGGTGAAGATCTGTGATAAGTGAGTGTCAGTGTGATAAACTAGTCAGTGTTGAACCGGCCCGTGTAATAAGTGTATCAGTGTACTGTGATAGTATCGCGAGTGTAATAAACTGTTTCTGTTTGTTACTGTGCGTCAGTTTGTGATACTTGGAGAATCTTACGGTCGGTGGACTAGTGAACTGTAAGTGTTAATTAGTAGTTAATAATTGTAATAATAATTAGCAGTGTAATTTTATAATATTCATACAAATTTATGTAAATAGTTAAGTCATTTAGAATAAGTAATACCTTAGATTATTGTAATAATTAAATAGGAGTTAGGCCTAGATAATAAATATTTAGAATATTGTTACTGTATAGTTATATTAGTTTAATAATTTAATTGTTAATAGTTTAATTGTATCCTTTTTATCATTTTATTAATAAATATTAGTGTCTTTAATTAAGGAATTGTTTAATTCATGTTAATACCCAGTAGCCCGTTACAATAATATCAATTATTGTGTTAGGAAATAATAACATTGTTATGTCGCAGGGGGTGCGGTTAAATTAGTTAATCAAAATTTTTAACATTAGTCTGGTTTATACATATATTGACACTCTGAATTATAATTATTTATTTGTATCTTGTATATGTAGGCCTGAAGAAGGCTTGTATTGTGGGTCGAAACGTCGGCTTTCAAATAAACAGTTCTCCTGTCCATTCTTCCTTATAATTACATAAGTTTTGAAATAGTTTATTCAATAATCAAAACATACGAGGGGCTGCAAAAGCTCAATACAAAATATCAATAATTTAATTCAAATAATAATTAGTATAGAGTTATCTTATTTATACATTGTATTTGTATTCATATAGATTTTATTTTCATTTTTAGCATTTTTATCATCGTTAAGTTCAACAAAATTTAGATCGTTTGTAACTTCAATAATTTCATAAAACAAGACATTTTTTTAAGTTCAAACATTTATTGGTGTTTTAAGTTATTATTAGTATTGAGTGGAAAATAATTGACTGGATAATTCTAATGATGGATTAAATTAGTCCAGGGGGTGCAGTCAGAGATAACACAAAATAAGCAGAACTTATTTTTTAAATTGCGCCAACGTTTAGGCTTACGGTATAGACCATCTTCAGTGCTTCGGCTGTTATGACTTGTCAAACTAACAAGTGAGTTGACAAGTGTTAGTATTAATTTTATTAATATTAATTAATTATTAGTATTAATTATACAGCTATTAAACAACTTTTTTGATAAATATAATTCTTCTTTTATCAGTGGAATTCTAGCCTATAAACTAAAGTTGATTAAAGTAAATTGTATAAATCTTGCACATGCCTTTAATTTTTTTTCATAACCCTATTTTTATTTTTTTGAAAATTATTTTCTACTCACAATTTTTAACTTATTTTAGTTCCTTTTTCTATTAAAGTGTGTTTTGTTTTTTTAATGTTTCTTAAACTCTATTATGTACTACCTTTCTACTGGTTTCGTCGACCGGTTTCTACAAAGTGTAGCATCCAGACAGCAAGGCGACTATAAAACTACTCCATAAAAGAGAAGCTCCGTTAGTAACCCTAGACATCTACTTGTAGTCCACTACCGCACTAGTCCACTAGCGAGATGTGGTTTAAAGTTTTCTAATTTAGATGACACAGATCTCAAAGCACCGCCTGTGAAATGGATTTGCATGCCAAGGGGCCGGCTAGCTGATAGGGATCTCGTTCAATTCTGATTGCCTAGGGGGTTCAAGTAATGGAGAGTTATGAACTTCAGCTCTTAAGAAGTTCTTCAACTCAGGGTCTTTAAGGAGTAAACTTAATATCTTGTAAAGATGGAGCTTGGTCTGCCGTGATAGAAGGCGGGAGGTGAACTCTTTGCGGAGGACAAAATAACACTTGTTGCCCATCAATATTCTTCTCTTCACTTCATCCTCAGGTGCATTATCTTGAGTGACCAGTGACCCTAGATACGTGAAATGGTCCACTTTCTCAAAGTTGAAAGGGCCAACAGTGATGGGTTTGCCAGTTTATTTTCAATAAAAAATAAAATATTGGAATTAGAATGCGACCTTAAATGAACTGAACCACATAATAAGGGGAATAAATTAAAATGATGACAAATTGCGGAATAAAATTAGTTATGTGACAAAAATAAACAAAATTATTAGATAACTTCCAAATTTCCCAGTGCACTTTAAGCTTTAATCAAGTTAGTGGAAGCAATTTTAATTAACCTTATGCACGTCACTTAAAAACGATCCCTTTCTTTAAAATTCTGTCAATGTCAATGATAACTACTATGTCGTTTCTGACTTATGTACTTTTTTTCTGTACCACTACAATGCATGAAGGGTACTTGAGTTCAGACTTGGTATAGACTGTACCTTTTGTTTCTAGGATAAATGTTGTGCAGGGAATTTATTTGTTTATTTTATTTATTCACCCGCCAGATTTATCTCCCTACTTTGGATACCCACTTAAAAGATGCTGAGTGAGCTTAATGAAGGTCGGCAGATCGCACAAGGTCCTTCCATGGATATTTACAGATAGAATAATTTATCTTCCACATCTGGATTTGAGCCTAAATTATTATTTAGGTAATTAGCAATACGAACATCACCATAGCAACTTTACTCATTGAGCCACTCCGCTCCTTTCTTATCTACCTACTAATATGCACTATTGCATTATTAAAATATGCCAAACATCTAAGTTTACTATGGCGGTGGTAATATTTCCAAAGTTTTAATGGGCCAGTTTCAGTATAAAGGGGCACTAAAAATACATGAATAGGCTCCTCGTTGTTTTCAGCTAAAGGTAGCGAAGAGACGTCAAAGTATCTTTACCGATTACACGCTTCCTCGTGTATAACGACGTAAAAAAATTTCATGTTCTTATGTAAATCTGCCTAATCTCCTTTAATGGCGGGTATTTAGCAATTTGGTAGGATTCGGGCTCAATGCGGCGACTACATGCACGGTATAGTTTCCTCGCTCGGAGAGGAAAAACCATTTAACTGGTGGCGATAAGATTGCAAAGGTAATTATCCGAAATTCCGCCTTCGTCGGGTTTTTTCGTGACCTAGTCTCCGGGTTGTAATTCGTTATTATGATTTAATTTTATAACTTAGCGAATCCTGGTACGTCTGTTAAGTCCGTAATATTTTTTTTTTTATTGACGTAGCCTTCGATTTATTAAGTTAACGTCACTTCACACTATTAAGGCTAAATAGACAACACTGCAGAGAGAATTGTAAATGTTTCCCATCTAAGTATACTTAGGATAGGGATCTTTAGCAAGTTCCTGTCACTACAGAGAGTCGAGACCGCCATTTTACGTCTGACCTGAAAGATGCCATACCTAAGGATTGTTTACTCCCATTGTAAAATCCTAAGAACCTAGTAGAGCTACGACCATCGGCATAGAAGGTTGTTATATTAACCACTACACAACATGTGACTCCACGCAGCAGTAGCAGTCCTTTTTGTATATACAGGCACTAATATATTAAATTATTGCAATAGTTGGCAGCACATATTAGCAGCTAACTTTTATGCATGTGAGAAAATGGTCGACTCTATGCATCTTAAGCTATATTAAAAATGGTCGGGGAAAAGATAACGGTTTTGTCCATTACATACCATTCATATCATTTCTGTTTATAAAACTGTTATATTTTCTTTTGTACTGCCCGATTGATATTGCTATTTTGTTATTTTTTTATTTTCAATCCTGATGATGGCATAATTAAAAGTAAGTAAATTTTGGACGAAACAAAATAAAATATATTTTTACTACCCCTCCTGCCGTTTTTAATATGGCTCATTGCAGTTAAAAAACATAGGATTTTTTTCTTTTAAAACAAAACTGAGTAATTCACAATAATTTAACGGTGCGCTGACATAATAAATAGCAATAGTAGTAATTTTATTCCATTGCATTGCAATTATATTAACGCCATTCTCCGACAGCAGACAAAGGTTGAGAGAACACACTACCTGCCAAATTAGTTAATGCTAATCAACTGAGAGACATGAGTTCGCGTGAGAATCTTCCTTCAAAGGTGCTATTTATTAAATTTCTCTCCGATCTGAGCAACACTGTCATTTTCTACAACCACTCGCTGATTTGGCATTGTAAATAATTTTCAGACAAATCCTCAATCTTCCCAATTGTTTAAAACATAGACACGTTAAGGAATGAGGAATGGTGGTATGAATGTACCTCTGCACTCTTCTAGATGAAATGTGAATTCTTAGAATATCTCTTAATATATTGCAAAAAATAATAAAAATAAGACAATAAATAATATTACCTATAAAATTATTTAATGACAAAAGAAGTGGTCAGGGTTCAATGAGAGTATGTTTATATATTACATAAGTCAACGTTTCAGACTAATCTTGCGAGCCTTTTGGGCTAAAACGAGTCTCGATCGTTCATTACATCAAGGAGCAGGCTAGGTTATTGTGTAGAGTGTTGAGTTGCTATGCTGAGTGCCCCAGCTTAAATTCTGGCTGTGGCAGATAAATTATAAATTATAGCAGCCAATTAAAGACGCTGAGGATTAAGGGGGAAACAACCGCTTGAGCGGTTTCGTGGGCAAATAACCACCTCGCACAATTGTTGTTCCGGAAACAGTACAGATTTTGCAACAGAACCCAAGACTATTCAAAGGTTGTATTAGTACATGTTTCTAAAAATTAAATTTACCTATAGGAATTAATGCAAAGTCCAGATTTTAAGAATATATTTCTGTTTATGAATTGAAAAAATACTTCTGTCAGCATCGAATATATGGCTCATATGTATATATATATTTACTAGGCTTCGCTCACGTGGAATTTGGTCTGCCACATAAAGTTTCGTGAAAGATCATTTTTAATAAATAATTTAATTATTATTTTTTAAAATATAAGTTACTCGTACATCCAAAATTTCAGATGTCTAACTTTCACTTCATCATGTACTCACTTCAAGATGTACTCACTATGGACAGCGTGGAAAAATTAAACAACATTTTTTTCTATCTTCAGTTTATATGTAAAAATTCGGAATCCGGGCTTTAATAGTGGTTTATGGTTTAGGATACTTCTACAATATCTTGATTGTAATGTATAGAAAGAATAAGATAACTGTTACAATAAAGTATCAGCGGGTTAGTACCTAAATACTTTAATTCCATTGTATTTTATTTATCTATTTCCTTAGGTATATGCCTTATTTGCGTTATTTGTTTGGAATATTGTTATTCTTTTGTTATAATTGATACTGTTCTGTTCTGACTAAAAATTTTGTTTATTAATTAAACGAGTGTTGATTATTTAATTATTGTAAAATATTTACATATTGTAAATATTATATAACTGTAAATAAAAATAACTGTAATTAAGTGACGATATACTAATTACTAAAAATTAACACTAAGTGGGCCAGACTCAATGGCTACAATGTTATACATTAAAGCCAATAAAGAATTTATTATTATACATCCAAAATTTCAGATGTCTAACTTCAAAACTGACGGATTCTATACAACCTTTGAACCCCTATTATATTAAAGGGGAAACCCTCGGGGTGGAATTATCCAAATTTCTTTCTTAAACTATACAAAGAACCTATCTACAAATTTCAAGATGCTAAGTTCCTGATTTGCCTTTAATTATGTACTATAATGGATTCTCCACAGCACCTAAAAAATTGTCGGGGGAAAGCACGTGTACCCGTGCGCCCCCCTCATAAATCCGCGCTTGCTATAGCCTATGTGTTATTCTGATGTATAACCTATATTATTGTAAAGTTTAATCCAAATCCGTTCAGTAGTTTTTTTCGTGAAAGGGAGACAAATATACAAACTTGCACATTTATAATATTAGTAAGATTATATAAATCCAGATATATAATGATTGCCAATAGGAATTATTCTATATATGGGCATCTTTCGAAAAACTCCCCTAAGGGGTTCACTTAAAACTTGGATGGAGAAACCTCGCATTGAAGGCACTCCAAGCGTATTTCATCTCTGTGGTAATATTTCTGTTGCTACGTTTTGGCGAACAGCTAGTGAGTCATGAATTTTTCGTAGTTTTCCTTGAATGAGTCAGTCACGAGTGGTATGTTCAGGACAAGTAGTAATGTAATGAAGGTATTTTGAATGACAGATTTCAATGGTCTGAAAGTGAGATTGTTTGCAAGAGCACATCATTTTCGATAGTCCATATCGGTTAAAGTAGGAAGTTGTATGTAATATTTTTTTTTGTACGTTCGGGTGTCCAAAAATGAGTCATGATTGTTTTTTGTTTTTTTTAGAAATTAAAAAGAAAATTAATGAATACAGACGCGTCGTCAATTATTCCGCCTAAGATGTGTTTAATTTTAATTACATAATAAAAAATGTCTGATATTAAACCATAAATTTTAAAATCCACTGTGCTCCAGTTGTGGCATCGAGCGCACACCTGGCCGTAGGAGGATGACTCAAGGTGAAGTAAAAAGGAGAGAATTATTACAAATTTATAACCCGAGATGTTTGAGATAAAGATGAAAGGGAACCGCCTAGTTACCTATCGCCTCCAACCCACAATATGTATATGTATATATATGTATATGTATATATGTGTATATCTGCTCGCATCATCTTATTCTATCTTCTCTCCTAGCACTTTTATCTGTCTTCCCTTTACTGCCATCTCACGGCGAAAACTAACCCTGATTTATTCACAAAGGCGGACTTGTATCTTTCGGATATTATATTTTCATAACACGCCGGTCCCGCCTGTCTCGTGGCGACCGCAATCGATCTGCCACAAGGCGGGCTCACGTCAAAGCGGAAAATAAATAAGTAAAACCCCGAGCATCGTATGTTCTAATTCAATAAAAGATGAATCTCCGGAATTTTAGATTCTTCTCAACGAGGCATTAAAATTTAATAAAAATACCTGTACCGCCACAACCCATGAAGGGTCTATGGCTAAGTACGTGGTAGAGATTGTACTTTCTTTAGGATAACGGTTGTACAGGTTGCTTATTTGCCAAGAACATCTTTGGTTTGTATCCATTTTAAAGAAACTGGGTAAACCCCAGGTTCTATAAAGCGAAGGTCCTAGATTCCAAAGGATCTATCCCAGACTGTTAACAGGTTAAATAAAAGCTATCACAGCTTAGGATATGAATCCTGAACTTTCGGCAAGGCAACTCAGCGCTCTACCACTGAGCCATTCCGCTCTCATATTTAATTTTAAAAATAATGGTATAATAAAAAAATATCGATAGTGCTTTTGACAGTTATTAGGACATGTTCCTTAAGCCTGGGTTACATTGGTAAAATTAGTAGTAGTGTTCACTAGCCTACATTTTTGCTGAAATGCTCTACAATGTTCATTTTGGTAGAGTAACTGTAATCACGTTTGCTAGTAATTTGAAAAGATATTTCGATTTAATGAACACGTGCGTAATAATGAACAAGCAGGCAGAGTCCCACTTCATGAAAGCTAGTGAAGCATTAGAAGATAATGAAATTTGACAGGAGAAGAAAGTGGCGATGAAATTGATTCAGATCTGACCCAATTTCAAACCAAAGTAACCGGATTGGAACTGTTGATAAGAAGAATATGAAGATTCAAGTTGAATGTCTAAACGTCTAAAATAAAAAATACAACTTTTTTATGGGCGGAGTAGACAGATTTGATGAGAACCTGGACTCGCAACGTGTTGGATATCGTGGACGAAAATAGTGATTCCCACTGTTTGTATTTGGTCTTGAGGCGACATACCAAAACACTTGGCGTCTCAAACGTCATTCAGAGCCTGAGAGCAAAATGACATATGTGGAATTCAGAAGAAACATCGTTCAGAATTACTGTAGAACTCATGGTAAGCCGGAACATGTTACACATAAAAACAGGAACGAGAGTCACCAGCATCGCAGCACAAGGCTGTGAGCTGCGAAAAACATATGACCTGCAGACAATACAGGAAGAGAACGATAAAAGTATGCCAACAGTGCAATGGCCACTCCACGTTCATTGCTTTTATGACTTTCATTCATCCATGTAATAATAATAATATTTTTTTCGAATTACTGACAAGCTAATTATTATATAGTGATATTTTTTTTAAATGTTTGTTAGCATTTTCAATAAATATAATTTGTAAGAACTAGAGCACATTTTCAACCTCAAACCCCTGCCAAACCTTGGATTCCCATAAGCACCTAGAGGTGCATACTCATTATTTTAGAAATTATGATCAAAATTTGCAGGTAAACATTACAAGACACTTAAATTAAGCTTAGAAAATATGAATATAATTTTTTTTTAAATCTGTGTTAAGAGACGTTATAAATCGGAAGCATCTGTTAATCTTTTAAGAGAACTGTCTTTGGAAGACCCAGAAGAATATATAATGTGCTTGAGAATGACACCTGATAGTTTTGAAACACTGCTGAATTTAATTAAGCCGCTTATTAAGAAAATGGACACATTCATGAGGGATGAAATACCAGCACGTGTTAAATTAGAAATTATTTTAAATTTTAAGGCCGCAGACAATAGTTATTTTAGTTTAACACACCTATATAACAGCTAGAAAGACATAGTATCCTCTTCTAAAACCAAACTTGTTTTAGTAGACGAAAAACCTCGGAGGTTTATCGTGAATTGAAGAACCTTATTTTCGAATACCTTAGGAAATTGTTCATCAGCGATAGATGCCACGTTTCACATCTATAAAGATGGAAGTAATAAAAAAGTAGAGTTGGAATTATGATGGTTTTATACAGTCTGATTTATTTATTGATTGATCAGGGTATACCAAAGAAGTTTGGAAATATAATATAATATAATTTGTGGAAGATGTATATGATCGAAATTTTCAATAAGGTTATAATTGGGGATAATTTTTCGGAGTAGTTTGTGGTTCCCTAAGGTTTAAAACATGATTCGCTTTTTCTGGTACTATTTAATCATATCGCTCGTACTATGCTCCTTATAAATAGTTTTGTAGGATCAGGGATTCCATTACTGAATTTGCCGTAAAGTATCAACTATATCATTTTAGTTCTAGTTAATTAATTAAATACTTGCATTCACTTTTACTTCGCAAGAAAAACAAATATAAGGATAATTAGGCATTCACAGATAAAATCGTTCTTGTGTTCCTATTATTGCTAGTATTTGGTAGGCTTGATCCTACTCTGAGGACTATACCGTCACAAATCACATCTAACTGGAGCACAGAGCTGCTAGAAGGCGATCGGCCAATGGTCAGAGCCACAATGGCGACCGCGAGCACTGGATTTATGAATATTTCATGGCCACCCCCTCCCTCCTTAGCACCTCATTTGAATATGTTTCGACAGCCCGCCATCTTATCTTCACCTGCTTAACCTAAGTCCTCAAGCCGCTAAGTTCTCTGGATGGGCAACGATCTTATAATTGGTTACCTGTCGTTCGATTACATAGAGTATCTGGTAAATGGGTGTTTAGGAATATCTGCTACTCCGACCACAGTTCAGTATCTTCTTTAGCTTTTATGGATATTCATTTTTAATTATTTTTTGCTGAAATAATAGTGAAGGAGAAACGAATATAAATTTATTAATGAACAACACTACTATTGATATATGCGTTCTTAAAATGTTTAAAAATTTCCCGAATTCAATATTTATTTATTTAATACTTGCAAAATGGTGTTTTCAACTCCTTTGTACTGTATCTTAACACCCTTTAAGTCATTAACTTTTTGTTTACAATTTTGTTGAATGTTTAAGTCTTTCTTTGACAGGAAGGAGAAATCATCTTTTAAAATTAAATCAAAAATACAAATAACTGCTAAGTTGTAGGAAAAATGTTATGATTGAAGAAATATTTCTCACATTACTAAATATAAACAATACCATAAATATTTTAATCCTTCATTGCCTATAAAACACACTTATTTAAAGTACACTTTTGTAGATAAATTCTCTTTTATGGTCTGTGCCTAGAAGTCACCGACCAACACCGACACCAAAGTATTATTGCCTTACAAATCCGGCAGTTGCAGATAATGTGTTAACAGCCTAAGGTGGATCCTTTGGGTCCTGTAGACCCTCCCGGGTGTTTCCCAATTTCGGGTCCAGGTTCTAAAAAGTGGGTTACCAAAGAAGAGGGAAAACCAGGCGTCAAGATTGAAGAGTGATCTCGGACAAATCGGCTATCTCATGCACAAGCGTTATTCTCGAAACAGTAGGGAGAGCCTCATTCATACTCCATGAATTTTATTAATATTAGTGGTACATGTTTTTTTACATAACGCGATAGCCTATTCTTTAGCTGATATCGGCTGGGCTCAAGAACCTGTACCACTGCAACCCGTGGACATACATGGTAAAAATTGTACTGTTTCATGGACAACGGTTCTGCAAGGAGGTACTTGTCCTAGGTCATGCTCAGCCACCAGATTTGTCCCCCTTATTTTGAGTACCCTATTTTTATAGAGACAGGGTGAGCCCCAGAAGGGTCCTATATGATCCATCTCCGGCTACAAACTAAAACAGACTAAATAAAAGTCTTGGACTACAGCGGGATTTAAACCAGGATTTCCGGCATGGCAACTCAGCGCTCTACCACTCAGCCACTCCGCTCCCCTCAAGAACAAGGATATAAATAAAAAATCCACTGTTCATATCGTGAAATCAAATGAAAGGAGGTTCCAGTTGAACAGCAACACAACTCAATGACGATTGGACTATGGTTTGGACATGATAGTGTCTTTAGGAACCGGCGAGGCTTATAATGGACGAGTCAAGAAGGAATTGTGCCAGTGAAGGGCGGCATAAAAAGCAGCGTGCGGGGTAATGCCAGCTCGCTGTACAAGGCACCGTCACCCTCTGGAGTCTCCCGTCAGAGGCAGTCAGGGGGTGGCTAGTGGGGGTCTGGGGTGCAGAGCGGCGGCTACAGCGAAAAAAATGAAACAAAAAAAAACAGGAGTTTTGTTATTACTCTTAACGAACTGTTCGAGTGAGCAATTCGCGGATCAAGGTGACTGTAGCTGAAAGATAGATTCAAGTGCAAAGGGCTCAAGAGATTATTAAAAAACGAAATTTGTAAAAATAAAATTGATAATGTAATGGTTGAGAGGATGTATCTGAAGCAATGTTGAATATTCCTCCAGTATGTGGTATTTTTCTATATGTTTCCTCCTTCATTTTCTATCTCTTTATTTAGTATTTCTTTCCAGGCCTTCTTGTCAATAGAAACTTCTTCATTGAGATCTGGAGATTAATTGGCTGGATAATTCCCATAATGGATTGAATTGGTCAGGAGGAGCAGTCAATGATTACAAGAAATAACCAAAACTTTTTTTATTCTGGAAACGTTTCGGCCTAAGATGTAGGCCACCTTCAGAGCTGGGAAAAGAAAGATATTTATTTTCTTGCACCCTCTTAACCAATTCAATCCATTATTAGAATTATCCTGTCAACGATTTTCCACTTAAATATTTTATTATTTATTTTCTTCGCAGTTATGAATTATAAAATTCTACAGGCCACCCTGAGTCATGAACTATAAAATAGTAATTAATAAACTAATATCAGTTCTACACATAGAACACAAAATAGGAAACATTCGCCTACCTGCATTTACTTAATTTCAGTTGTTTCTTAGTAGGGGTTACAGAGTAAGCCAATCGCAAAAAAATCTTTAATAGGTAGTGACAGATTCAACAAAAACCGGAGGATTTCGGAAAAGGCCCGGAAGGCTGGTAACGGTCGAAGACAATGACGAGGGACGTAAAAAGGCAAAGGAGGGGGAAGAAGAGGAGGAAAAAAACAAGAAGAAAGAGTGAAACAAGAAGCAGAGGCCTCGGGGCAGGAGGCAGCATCTGTTGCTATCCTTTAATTTGGATCCAATGGACCTAATAAGTAGATTAGGGCCAGGCCCAGGAGAGGGTAGGTCGAGCATTGTCGCTCCAGATCAGCGAGTGTCTTCTCGTTAGCCATGGGTTAGTGGTCACATATCATAACTCTTTGGGGAGCTTCTTGTAACGTAGAGGTAGTTGGCATAATAGGGTAGACGTAGTACGAGGTTGTAAGCGTTATGGGCCAGATGTAACATATAATACCTAAAGGCTTATAGGGAACTAATGATATATAATAATAATAATACCTTTCTGGTTCGAAGAGGTAGAAAAAAATTTACAAGAGGTTTAGGCTACTAGCGAGGATATTCTAGAATACGATGCATCCTCTGGATGCAACTAAATAGGTGATCACCAGGGTTTTCAGGAAAAATAAAACTGAAGACGGGAAAGAAATGGATGAAAGAAAGATGGAAGCAGCACTGGCGAAAAAATGGCAAATATCAAGGCTAGAAAAAAAAAATAATAAGACAAACCAAATGATGTAGCATTTATTATTAGCAGGCTAATAAAAAATGTAGTAATATAAAACTTCAAGGGGTGATATTGAAAATTGGCGTGAACTCTTTTTTTTTTTGATAAATCAATAACTTCTAGGCTGGGAACAATAGGCTTACTTTATGATAATGTATTACTTAATGTATATTGTATTCTGACAGAAATTATTTTGACTAATTACTATTGATAAGATTAAGTATATAAATAGTAGTGGAATAGGGTTTTCCCAAATAATTTCCAACATTTTATGAATTATGAATAATTGAATTAGTGGTTAATTTTGTCCAAAGATAGTTAACTGTATCGAGAGAAGTGGATTCTTGCTATTCTTGTAGTTTTTGGTTTGAGGTGGAGTTGTAATACAATGAATAACTCCTTTTCAAGCCTATGCCTGGCTTATTCCTTTATTCATTAAGGAAATTATACGATTCCGCAACCTCAAGTACAAGAAACTCATTTTCGAAAAAATTCGAATTAATCGTTTATTCACCGGATTATAAATACAATCGTGGTATTGTGCAATGTTGTGGGTATTCGCTTGTATTTGGTTTCATCGTAAACCAATGATTTCCTGTTGTCCAGTATCCTCTAATAATATACCTCCGATTCCTGTAGATCCGAAACTCAGGATCTAGATCCACATCTTGACAAACGTTTAACTTTCCTCGTACTGGGGAGAAACGATAAGAAAATGTTTGTCGTTTTGGGATACTTCTACATTAATAGGTAAACGCTCTAGAATCCCAATAAATTACAAAATACTGATATACATGACTAATATAAGACCAATGTCGACGATGTATAGCTTTCCGGCTCCACTAAGCCATCGAATTCCTCACGTATTCAATCCTTACAATCCAAAATCCTTCGTAAAATCCTTAATGCTCCTCACTTTGTTACGAAAAAAATCATCCGTAAAGACCTCAATTTCACATTAGTTGCTAATTTAGCCCCAACAGAATATCAATCCTTTCATGACAAACTTTATACCCACACAATCCCACTAGATCCAAACCTCTTCAATTCCATATTACTCCTTCGAGGAGTCAGAAAAGACGATGGTCTCGACAGCTTACCAATACTACCAGTGGGTAGTTTCTTAACTTGTCTTGATCTCATGGCATTAAGGATCATTATTCTATTTACCTCTTACATTAGTATAATAAAGTTGTAAGTTTAACAGAACAATTTAAAAAAAACATAGAAACTTTGAAAGACTCAAGGTTTTAAGATGGAGTGTCCTAATTAAATCCATGTTTTTAAACGTTATTTTTAATAACGTTCGCATATCTTGCATGATCTACTTTTGGCTGTTTTTTGTTTTTTTCTTGATAAAATTCCGACAGCGGAGCCGTACCATTGATGAAGAGCGGGCGAGAGGATAAGCCGAACCAAGTCCATTGAGCGGGAGAGAAACGGGCTTAACAAAAACTAAGTTCTGAGAAGCCATTAGCTCTCGAGGTGAAGAAGTCGAGGAGAAAAAGGAGGGCGCGCCAGCTGTACCGGTTTGGAGGAGGCACCCCCTCCCTCCCCCGTCTTCTTATCTAAGCCAGGACTGATATAGATCCATCTCCGTGTCCTCCTTTTTTTATAGTCATCGGGGGTAGGAATAAACTATGGAATAATGTCTTTACTACATTGAAGTATAGTATCTAAGGCGTAAATAAGAGGAAGAATATTTTACCAAAGACTCTAAGCTCTCACTCAGGTACAAAGGAATCATCACATGACTATCGTAAGACCTATTTGGACCTACGGGGTTGAACTTCAGTTATTGGCTTTGCAGGTCACGAAGCCATCGGATTCGACTCCTAAATTCCAAAATCCTTCGTAAAGTACTCAATGATCCTTACTTCGTTACTAATAAAATCATCCATAAAGACCTTAACGTCCTATTGTTTTGTTTTCAATAAATAGTTCATTTCTATTTGCCTTCCACCCTTACCACTTTACTGAACCTCTTCGTATTCTCAATTGAACTCATACTTTTTTGGAATGACTATTCTAGACCAGAGGTTTCCGACCACTTGTGGGCCGTGGGCTTTATAAGACTCGGCCACGCTGAGTAGATAAAATAAATTGAGTGAAAATTTGAGTCACTCAGTTACTAGTGACTACTGGTTGTATAGCTTAATCCAGGAGTGGATCCAGACAGCAATTATGATCCTAAATATAAGGCGTTGGTGTTCCTCCTCCACTATTTACTGCATATTTATGTCTAGTTTTATAACTAGTATCTATATTTAGTAGTTTTGGAAGTTTTACTAACTGAGTATTACAATAATATGGAGGCTAGCTTATATTATCTAGCTTATCTTTCTTCCAGCCATTCAGCCATTTCATGCTTTTAACCGCATATATATGTATATGTATATATATATATATATATATATATATATATATTTGAAGAGAAAAGATTACGTCTTGGCCGGGATTCGAACCCGGGTCGCCCGCGTTTCTAGCGCGGTGCTCTAACCACTGAGCTACCAAGGCACGCATTCCAGCCAGACAAATCCTTTCTCTTCACTGATCATACATCCCTGTGATCTCGCAATTTTTCGAGGTATACACGGGGAAGTATGTTCATTGAACATTACTTTAATCGGGATCTCGTTGACTTACGTCAAATTTATATTCATAATTTTTTTTTGCGAGATCACAGGGACATCATAGGATATATATATATATATATATATATATATATATATATATATATATATATATATATATATATATATTTATCCGCAGTGGATCCACCATCTTCATTATCAACTGCTTCAATAGGATTTTTGATCTAATAAATTATTTTTAGAAATATTTTCCTTTCCATGAATAGTTCTCCCTAATTCAAGCTTTGATGAAGCAGTGGGTTGATCTACGCTATATTTTGTGGACGATTATTGACTTTCTTTAAATTTTCCTCTTAACTTCAATTTTCTCTTGGATAATCCAATGGAATTGTTGTCATACAACTCCAATTTCATTCCAAGATTACTCTATAGGAAGATTAATTAGTGGTCAGCGCAACTAAAAAGGTAGGGAACCGATGTTCTTGGCAATACCGTATTTTCGGATACCTAAAGATGTTATTCATCCATCTCACTCACCACGTTTCAAAACCATAAAGAAAGATGGAAAAAAAATGGCTCGAAAACATTATAATTTTAAGTTTCGGGGTAATAGTAATGTCGAGACCGAAAATAACAAGCCTTTATTATTTCATCTGGGATATCGTACGTAATCAATTTTACAAACTTATTCCCTTCTATATCAATATCTTTAAAATCACCACCGATTCGCGACTATAAAAAATAAAGAAATATGAATTTTGGCTCAATACGCTTCCTAATTATTACTAAACACCTCTCCGAATTTTCTGTCTACTATAAATATCCTCCCAGACACATAGCTCGGCCCTAGATAGGCCGCAGACGAAATATTAGCTTGAAGATACAGGTGTTGTTTCTCAACTGAGATTTAGGAGGCCGCTGCGGGCAGACAGCCTGGCTCTTGGGCTGGAGTAGCCCACATCTTATAGAGCTCATATTACTAAGGAATTTATAACCCGTGTTCTTCGCCGGGCGAAATGGGATTTTTTATCTCCCTAACTGGAACATTTAGAAGGAAATGAGGCATGATTTAAAGTTTTTAATAAAATAAAAAATATAATATGTTAAAAGATTATAGTTCGGATTATAATTTCATGGTTCTTTTCCATGCGTATCATATTTTGACTAGAAAAATCCTACTTATTCCTACTTACTTTTATGCCAAATAATAAACCTAACATATACGATATGTATAAAACCACATGAATTATTTATTTACATTACTCTCATGAAGAATAGAGCAGTGATATCATTAAAAAAATATATTTGCATTAATAATATTTAGATTAAATCATACTCGCATTCAATCCTTACAATCCAAATCCTTCGTAAAATACTCATTGCTCTTCATTGTTCCTATGAATAAAGTCATCCATAATGACAAACATTATTCCCAATGAACTCCCATACTTTCGAACCTAGCTACCTATTCAATTTCTGGTAATCCACCAAGGTGTCTGAACAGAATAAGCACTCGTACACAAGTACGAGAAATTTATTTTGAAAAATTCGACTTAACCACTTGGTCACTAGGTCATCATTGTTGGTAATGCATAATATTGTGTATGTGTTGATGATGTTAGGTAGGCATTTTTCTTCCTTAGTTATGTATATCACTTCCTGTCCTTAAGTATCCTTTATAAAACCCGACTGATTGCTGTAGAACATCCGATACTTAGGACTACACCTTGACAAACGTTTAACTTGGAATACTCACACTGGACTGCAGTGACAAGAAACTGCTCTTTGTTTAAAGCTACTTCTACTATTATTATACAACCGCTATAAGTTCCCAATTAATTACAAAAGATTCATATACATGACTGTTATAAGAACGATTTGGACTCACGGATTATAAACTTTGGGGCTCCATTAAGTCATCGAATTTCTCTCGTATCCAATAATTGCAATCCAAAATCCTTAATTTGTTACGATTAATGCCATCCATAATGACAATTTCTTCATGAAAACTGTTTTCTCACTCGAACCGCTAGTTTCAAACCCAGCTTCATCTTCGATTTCCGATAATCCTCCGAAGCATCTGAAGAGAAGATTGTATCGTTACCTTCAAGCATAAATCAATTCTCACTAAATTTGCTGCCAAATAATAAACACTGCAATTAAACGATACATGATTTGTCTAAGTAGATTACTCTCCTAAAGAATATAGTAGTGACATAAAAAATTTTGTTTTGCATTAATAATATTTAGATTAAATCATTGATTCAATCCTTACAGTCCAAAATCGTCATCATCTTCATCACAATCCTTCCCTCTCTACCGCTGCGCAGTGTGGGGACGCCCTCTATAGAGCTTGACCCAGCTGTCCCTTTCCCGAACCGATTCTCTTCTCCTGCCTTCTTCCCAGGTGATCCGTGGTCTTTCTCTTGGTCTTCTTCCGTCTACTCTCGTCTCATCCTTCGTATCATACATGGCCATCTAAAGTCCTTCGTAAAGTACTCATTTCTCCTCATTGTTGCTATGATTAAAGTCATCCATAATGACAAACATTATTCCCAATGAACCCCCACTAGTTTCGAACCTAGCTACGTCTTCAATTTCTGGTGATCCTCCAAGATGTCTGAACAGAAGAAGCACTCGTGAACTAAGTTGAATATGCTTTGTGAGTACTATATATGGTTAATTGAGGTTTATCTCATTCCATTCATTCCATTTACTTGTATTGTTATGAAACAGCAGTAAATTACATTTAATAAACACAAATAAAAGATTAAATATTAATAAGGAAATGTAACCTATTAAGGAATATTAATAAAATTTCAATACAACTGGTTATCAAATTGCAAAATAAATCTTGGGTTTGATTAATTAAAAATTTTGGTATGAGTATATAAGTTAATGAAAAGAGGATATCAAAAATGCCGTTCTAAAGGTATAAAGCGCGTTGTTCAAAATGTTTATAAACGAAACAAAACAACAACATTGTTTTAATATTTCCCTTTATTGTAGAAACATAACTTTCACTTCAAGCTGAAGTTTCTATTTTCGATCTGGAGGTTTCCATTACTTCTGAAAGAGTCCATCACAAAGCTCACGACTTACCCGAGCCAGAGGATTGGAAAAGAGTGAAGGAATGGTCATGAGGAAGGCGTCACAGCTGGAAGAGTATTGGAGATTGTCTGCTATTACTTCGAAATTACCTCCTATTTCTCTATTTAATGAATAAAAATCATTTTCACACACACACACACACAAAAAATAAATGCAACAGCAAAGAAAATAAAAATATAGTTTAGCAATGGCTCAGAACCTTCTGTGAATACTAGTAAGTGAATAGCCATTGTAACGATGATCTAGAGACGTTCTTAAAAATAAATTCATAATAATTTTCATCCAATTAACCAAATTGAAGTAATAGTTGAGGTTTTGTATAAGTCCTTGTTGGAGGAATGGTATACCCATTCTCATTTTGAACATTTTTTTTTTTATTTTTTTTTTGTATCTATTATGATGTATGACACATTTAATGCTAATCAGGGTTGCGTAGCCTTCAAATGAAATGTTTTACAGAACTTAGCCAATGTAGTTAATGGCCATTTTTTTTATATCGGTAAGAAAAATTACTTTATAAGCTTCAGTCTGCTGAGGACCAAGTGATAATAGCCAATGATGAGGAGGATGCTTCCTATATGATAAGAAATTTGTTAGAAGCATACAAATTGGGAGGCCTACAAATCAGCGAACAAAAAACAGAATATTTGGCTTTGAATATAGATTATAATTCCCTCACACTAGAAAATTGGAGTCTTACCCAAAGTGAAAATTTTAAAAATCTTTGTGGCTCTCCACTAGAACTGGCTGCGATCTTGACATAATGGAAAAGGTCACTAAACTCTAGCACATCTCTAATCACGTGATCAGAGAAAAAGTACTGGAACCCCAAGATATCTTATACACTATCGAAACGAAAAAGCTGGTACGGCCATGTAATGAGAATGTCAGAAAATCGATGGCCCAAGAGTATAGTAAACTATGTTCCTAAGGAGAGGAGGAGAAGAGGACGTCCGGCAAAGAAATGGTAAGATGGTTTGCAGGAAGGAATGGCAGCCAGAGGGCTTACAGAGAAGGACTGCCAGGACCGGGAAAAGTGGAAGAAATCATTGTCAGCTTACGACAATTGTTGTAAAATAGTCGTATTAAAAAAAAAATTGCGGAGTTCCTGCCTCTGCGCAAATCCAAAGGCACACTTATTTCAAGACACGCCTGTAAGTAAAGCTGATAAGTACTTCTATTTTATATAATTTCTTCAGGTTACTTTATTTTTTTAGTTTATTCATTCCATTTCTCAGAGTGCTGACTTGCTATTCTGAAGGTTCCGCCTTCATGGCTGATAAATTATTTTATCTGTTAACAGCCCTTTGGGACCTAGAGACCCTCCTAGGACTGTCCAAGCCTCTACAAAGCGCGATTTCGGACAAATCACCTCCCTGCACAACCGTCGCTCTAAAATCAGTAGAGCCTGTACCGTGTCCTGATCCTTCATAGGTTGTAGAAGTACAGGATTTTCAAGTTCAAGAATTAAGGAGTAGTTATATTATTATACTTTAGTTGTTATATCATAGCAAAGAGTCCTCTGAAAGATTCCCCGGGATTGGAGATACTTCTTGCCAATTCTTGTCCATAACAATTTCAGTTTCCTGTCATCATTGCATGTAATGGGCTGTCGAAGGAGACAACTGACCTCCCAATTCATTTTTTCTGTCAGTCATTAGTCCTACAAAAATCACGTCTCTTTTCAATGAATGAAAATCGACAAAGCTATCGAACTCGTGATCAACGAACTTCGGAATTCCTTTTTTTTTAGGCAAATTAGTTTGATTCGGAAAATTTTTCTAAAGGAGTTTTTAGTAGTAACGCGATTGGTTTTTTTAAAGAAAATCGGGGTTGACAAGAAGATGACAAGCTTGAGCGTTTTCGCACTTAATTGTAATTTTCTTTATACTTTTAGGAAAATAGAGCAGCTTTTGACCTGGCTTGAAGAAGTATCTAATTCTCTATAATGTTAGTTTCGTTGGAAATGAAATTTGATTTATGAAATTTACTCTTAATGAGTTAACCGTTATACTGGCATGATAAGTAATTGGAGTATACAAAAAGGTATACTTATTTGGGAGTTCCCTTCACATCATCCGGAAAATTTAAACAAGCATGCGAACACTTTACTCAGAAGTCATCAGTGACATCTGCAAGACTCATAGACCTACTGAAAAAAAGGGAAAAATGACTCTTGAGAAACAAAAAAAGCTTTATTTGACTCAATGATTTCATCAACATTGCTTTACGCTTCTGAAGTATGGAGCCCCAATTATCTTGAGGCAATCGAAACGGTTCAACTTAAATTTTTAAAGCGCCTATTTGGTTGGCCCAGGAATACCCCATGCTATATAGTCCGTCTCGAAACAGGAAGAGAGCCGTTAAAGTGATAAAAAAGATAACAAATCTATGGTCCAAGCTCGAGTTTACGCCAGAAGAGCGACTCTCAAAACTTCGGTTTAATAGACTTAACTCATTAGGCAAGGATAAGTCCGGCATAGACTTCGATTGGGTGCCCCATTTTAGAGCAACAGCCGAGCAAAGTGCCTTTGCAGAAGAGCTTACTGTTCACCATAAAAACGGACTTCTTCGATACAAAGACGACATACTGGAAAAAACACATAACCAATATTTCTCAGCCGACATTCAAAGAACTCCAAATTAAACTAACTACCCTTTATATAGAATTCTATGCAGTTACAATGGTCCCGACCCCGAAACGTACCTCACATTCAAAGATCATATAAAGAAATTGAAATGTGCCAGCCAATTAAGAGTTTCTAATCCAGAACAAATCAGAATCTATCGGAAAAACACAACTTTTTTGTTCAAGCCACAAGAAACCTGTATATCAGGCAAGCAATTTATCTACAATAGTCTACATCACATTCTCCTTCACTGCCCAGCACACAATGAATACAGAAAAAAATTTCTTCAACACTTCATCTTAGAATCTTCTGATAACCAAAGTACCCAAGCTATACTCAATATCGACAGCGTAGATAAGTTACATAAAGTGTATTATTACATGATGGGTGTTCAAAAATTGTTTATCATAGACCATTTTCTATTAAGTTTCTGTTTATAGTTTATCTTTAAAGTGATATTTTGTTTATTTATTTTTATTGATCTCATCATAAACAGTAATTGTTTATCCTTTAATCTGTTCTTTATGTTTTGTTCTGTGTTTTGAAAACCAGAATCTGTTAGTAAATTTTATTTTATTTTATTTTTATTTTCATTTTGAAATGATATGTACATAAATTGTTAAAATCATAATAATGTAATTTATAGCCAAGCTGGGCTCTATTTGTAGGGGAATCTCCCAAAGACAAATAAAATTTCTATCTATCTAATTTACTCCTAATGCAAATTGATCAACACAAAAGGGGCGTTCAGATTAGAAATATGGCGTTGAATTATAAAGCCTATAATTGAATCTTCCCCTGTCAATGGAAATTTATTATTGAAAAAATAGTGGACGCGCTATCCTCCTCCTCAGATGACGCAGTGTACTGATACTATAAGGGATCACAATAATTTCAAACACCATCAAACGATACTTACTATATAATTTGATTGAAATAGATACACCTTAATTTAAATAGAAAATTTCAAAGGTTTTACGTAATAATACTCAAATATTTTTTATAATTATTTATTTATTACAAAATCGAAGAATATTCATTAGATCAACTTTAAAAGTTTTGTGGAAACAATAATGTTTAGCACCAAACCGTTAACATTTTAGGAAATTTTTTCTGCAACATGTTTACAACTTATTAAAACTTCACTTCTACAATTTATTTACAGCCATTGCTAATATATGATTCTTACTTCCTAATATTACCCCAAAGTAATTAATAAAGGTAATTACTTTTCCAAGGTTTTGCTTAATGTGATGACAGGTTGCTCTTACGCTGTATAGATTTTCATCTAGATAAAAGAAAGTACCGGATGTATCCACTGTCAGGAGTCAGAACGTCATATATCGCAATATATATTTAGATTAGCAACTTAATTAATCTAATTACTAATGTATATAAGACGAGTTCTTATAACGATGTAATATTGTGGATGAATTATATTTAAACAGTAATTGCTTGTGCAAACAACACCAAAAAAAAAAAAAGAATAAACCAGCAGTAGATCAATCCATTTTTACTTTTTGATTTTTAAATTAATTTTGACGCCATTTTTAAGTAGGTTATACTCGATAGATTAGGACTTGGTATTCTTATATTAGAAGATAAACGTGTACGAGGTATGGGAGAAAAAATCACCAATTTTAGTTACCGGAGATGGATAATTAGAAAAAAATACACGTAAGTAACCAATACATTTTTACAATTTTTTTTTTATTTTTCCCATATGCGTGCCGCTTCAATTAATTAATGCCATATAATACTACAATTTAATCTTCATTGTTTCATTTTCTGATTAACAATATGCAACCATTCCATTCAAAGCACAAACAATTTGATTAAAATTTAATAGAAATAATAAGGCTTTGAACTTTATAAAAGTTAATTTTTGTTAAATATTTAATCAATTTTTTATATCAACCAAGATACTTATTCCGCAAGTTGGTGGTAGGGTTAATGACGTCATATATCATTTCTACGTCAAGATATTATCTGTAGTAGTGGTTTCCTCCACCGATTTTCACCAACAAATAAATAAAAAAACAATATAGGGAGAAGATGGGAATGTGGAACCCCACTTTGTTTTTAATTAATAAATCTTAGGGTATGGACTCGATTCATACCAATTTCGACATATAGCATCTGTAATCTATCTACTTTTGGTCTCGTACTCTATTACTTGGTACACCAATTAGAAAAAATAATATTTAGGTATTATTAGTATAAGTGCGAAAAATGTCATCTGCTCTAAGGTGTGGGTAATATGGACCCCAACTTTTTTTTCAGAAAAATATAAATAAAACATTCGTAAATGTATAAAATGGTGTTTATTCGCAAAAAACATTATGATTATAAAATATAAGTGACTTTATTGACAATAATCACACACATACACCACATTTCTGCGCCAGCACAATCATTGTGGGACCACATCTCGCACATTAGACATTGGACCCACAATTCGCCCTTTCTGTCATATGCAAACTTACCAACGCAGAACAAGCAAGAAGCATCGTCTTTATCAGGCTGAGGCTCGCCGAATGGTAGTTCCAATGGACTGTCAGAATGGTCTGATGGAAGGTTTACAGTTCTTCACTTCCGGAATCATCGCTTCAATCCAACCACGTGGGGAATTATACTCTGAACGATGCTCCAACCAGTCTCATCTACATTCCATACTCGGCCAGGGGAGCAGTTAAATTGTTCATATTGTGCCTCTAACAAATCGTTAAATTTCCCTACATTCTCACGTTTAAAAACATCTGGATCGTGCATAAGATGTCCCAGTTGGTTTCCTAATGGAAAGCTTTTCACTGTGACGACGTAAGAAATGGTCGAACCAAGCTCATTCACCACTAAAAGGATTCTTAATTTTGCTTCTGAATGCTAACTGGTAACCCATTCTACGGACATCCATGCGGGTGAACCTGAAAAACTTAGCTTCCATCAGCAGTATAGAGGGGTTCCATATTGTAAACCGCCACATGTTGCAATCAACACGATCCAGTTTCAAAAAGCATGACTATGACAACGTTAAACTACCACATTGATGTTATTAACATCCTACTTGACAAGTACATACCTTCAAAAGCTGACTGAAATATTTTTGGTTCACGCAATAAACAAAACTGTCACACCTCGAAATGTTTCACAAAATTAGGTTATACTAAAGTGCTCCTCACGTGTGTTTTCTCACTGAATTGGCGACTCCAGCACTTTTCAAGCACTAATGGGCAACAGTACAACAACTTCCAACTGATACCACTAGAGTGAAGCCCCTGGTTATTTAAATAATTAGTGGTTCCATTTTACCAGCAGGGTTCCACATTACCACCTTCTCCTCTAATACAGGATATTTAACCTAGCCAATATGGATTATTTCGGTGTTAGAATATGGTATAATTTCATTGTATTTACGTTATATTAACCTTTCCACTGGAAAGTGTCTAAGAGATTGCCCGAGGCGTAGGTGGAGAATTGCGGTAAGTGATTTGGCGGATTTGGGTTTGGTTAGTGGGTCCTTAGACAGAAGTTTGTAAGTAGAGATTGGTGGTATCGGCATTGAGCCTTTAGGTTCGCTAAGCCTAATAGTTATATTATGTATTTATTGTTATTTTATTAATCTTCTCTTATATCAAGAAATTATGACAGCTGACATTACTCATCTCGAATTACCCATTCTATGATAGTCATTCTCAAATAAGCTGTCACTTTGTTTCATTGAGGTATATTTTTAAGGCAAATGTTTATCTGATCATTCAAATTTTATAGATTACAACTTTAACAACTCTTGCCACCAAGTTGTTACGGACAATTTTAATAATTTTACATACTTATTTTAATACAAATGGATAATTTTATATACTATCTGAATCATTTTAAAGCAGTTCAATTAAGCATTTATTGCTACAGAATTTGTTAATATAAAGCGATAACGAGGATGAATAACAAGCTCATTTAAATTGAAACAGTGAACAAAAGAGCATGATTATTGATAAAATTGAACTTAAAAAAATAAAATAAGTTATATTAGAAAATAAAACAAATCTTATTTTATTTATGTTTTATTTTTAAGGTAATTATTCCGAGTTGAATCATGAGTTTTAACTTTTCATTCATTCCCCTTTTAAAGTTTTCCAAAATACAAGTAATCATGAGCTCTAGTATAGAAAAGATAATGTAATTATGGGAATGACAATTTTTTAAGAGCAGGAATCTATAAAATTGAATTTATAGCAGACTGTACTTAAAAAAAATAAACAGAATTGTTCTTAATAAAAAAAGGTATTTATTCAACAGGTTGTCGGTTCGAGTTGAGTCACACAGCTGTTAACCGTCCCAGAATTTAATTATGGGAAATAAGTAGATTTTGGTAATCATTTCATCAATAAATAAAAGTTCCAATTGACATTTCGAAGAATAGAGGGTAAATGTTTCAACAAACATTACATTTGATGTAATATGCTTATTTAAAGTATAATATGCATGTCCTAATATTAATGAATTGTCTCTCCATGGAGGGAAAAAGAGAAAAAATATTTATACATGTGCTATATCATCGTGATAGTCATACAAAAGAAATTTAGTAAAGAATTTTCGGAAAGAGGTAATGAGAATAAATCTAACCGGCATAACAAGCTCATTTAAATTGAAACAGCGTTAATACGCGTAATTTTTAATAAAAATAAACTTACAGCCTCTTTACTTTATAAATAAATTAAATCTGGTTTCATAACGACGAATAAATAAAACGACATTAACGATAGTAAATAAGGGGAATAAATCAGCAATAAAAAAAACAAAAAAACTGTTAGCTTAAATGTTTTTGCAACTAAAAAAAAAGAAGAGAAAAAGTGTAATGGGAAAGAGAAATGGGTACGACAAGAGCCGGCCCAGGGAAGGTGATACTGTTTCGATAGCCGATGAGGAAGGAATTTGTTTACAAACAGCGGGAGTAGTGGGCGTGGTCTGGAGGGGATACCGCATCTGATTGGTCGGTGACCCCGCCCACCGCCCCCCACCCGCGGCCCCGCCCTAGCCGCGCTCAGTGTGCCATGTGCCGCCGTGCCGTGAGTGTGTGTCTTCAGTGCTGAGCTGGATCCTAGCAGCGGCCTCGGTTGGGTCCTGGGGGCGGGGCCCGAGCACTACCCGCCGCCCCCCGCGCACGCCGTCCCCATGGACCTCCACGTCTCTCAGCACTTTCCCTACTACAGGTAAATTTTGTCCCTAATTATAATGGCGAATGCCAACAAAACGACGTTAAAATTCCCTAGACATGACAAGAATTACTTCGATTTTTATAACTAAATATGTTATAATTTCATGTATTTAATGCTATTATTCAGTAGAATTTAAAAAATTGTTAAAATAAAAAAAATATGATCAATTTATGATACTCAAAAAACATTGATAGTAGAAAATCATAAAGTACTCAGATTCCCTTTAACGGGTAAATTCCGTTGTCTGAATTCAATTTGTGTTTTTAAAGAAAAATGGGTTAAAAAATATATAATAAAAAAATTATGACAACAAATTTCTGATAATCAAAATACATTGATAGGAGAAAGCCTTAAAGTACTACTATTTCCTACTACAGGTGTCAACCTTATTTTAGAAATAAAACATTTAAATTCCCCAGACATGATATGAAATATTACAATTTTTATAATAAAATACATAATTTTATATTAGAATATTGCCTTAATCGTGAAAAAATAAGAAAAAATCGATAAATTAATTTAAAAAATATATTGATAAAATGATAAGCCATTAAGTAGAGTACTACCATTTTCTACTATAGGTAAATTTAGTCCCTAATTAACCAAGGGTAATGTGAAAAATCAACGTTATTATTCCTCAAACATGACGAGAAATATTACGATTAAATATGATAGAATTTTATAATAGAATGTTTACAAAATTCTGAAAAATAATTAAAGAAAAAGGCGCTAAATTTAAAATAAAAATGACCAATTTCTAGTACTCGAAATACATTGATATAACAAAGCCATAAAGTATCTACTATTATTCCCTACTGCAGGTACTTTTTGTCCTTAATTAGAAAGAGAAATGTGGTTTTCGTTTCGGAAAAACAACGTTAAAATTCTCGAGACGTGACGAAGTTTTAAATATATAATCAATTTAAATATATAGTCAATTTTAAAAATATAAAATAAAACAACTATGACGACAAATTTCTGATACATACTCGAAATACATTGATAACTAATATGTATTGATAAAGTAATAAAGGAGGCCTCCAAAAGTTAAATCCATTTCTATCAAACCCACTTCTAAAAATACATTGGTTTACTATTGGTAAAGATATCATTTAGCTTACCCAAAAATATGAGTTGCATGCTATCAAAATTTGATAATAATGACAATTATTATTATGGTCCCTATTCTCAAGAAACTTCGCAAAATTATCTCACATCAGCAAAAAAAAAGGTAAATTAAAAAAAATATATACATGACAACAAATTTATGATATCCAAAAAATAAGGAAAGTTACAAAAGACAATTCCAAAAATGTATGCTATCTCCTGCGGTTGGGATAGAGTGTATGTTATCTAAATAGAATTATAAATATATCATTTAGCTTACCAAAAAATGTTTGTTCCTTTCTATTAAATAAAAAAACATTGATAATTTTTTTATGTCAAAGAAATATTTTGAACTTTTTGTATAGAAAAAAATTGGTTAATTTTAAAATTTATAATAATAACAAATATCACAGCTTATTTCTGAAACTCAGTAAACATTGATAAACCACGAATTCTTTATTTACGTAATAATATTTCCATATGACAGTTCAATAATTATAATTAAATATTTTAGAACGTTTCCAAAATTCTGAAAATTTTTGGAAAGAGGTAAATTTTAATAATATATATATAGAATCAAATTTATAAACATTAAAAATAATAATAAAATCAATAAATAATCTATAAAAAAATTAATAAAATGTTTTAGATTATTTTTAGCTAATCACCGGCAGAATATTTGAAATATAGGGGGATTATATATTTCAGTTGGTTTTAATTATGAAGTATGATTATTAAAATATAAAAGATTTAAAGCTATTTTAGTTTTAGTTTTGTTTTTAATAGATTTTATCATCTAAAAAAAATATAATTCATAATTCTTAGTGCCTAAATTAAAATGAAAAATTACATGTAAATCTTGAAATTATAAGGGAATTTATTGAAAATTATACTGGGAGGATTGAAAAAATATAAATTTGATGATGTAGCAATGTGAAAAGTAAACCACCTGATTTATTTAAATGTTTATAATATAATAAAAATATAATCTATATTAATTAATAATACAATTAAAAGTGTGGATCAATTAGATTTATTTAGTATTAAAGTTGAAATAATGTTTAAAAAAAGTTATTAAACGTTAAAATATAAATAATTAAACACGTATGGTTTATTAATTTAACGATTAATGGAAATGGATGGTTGGTTACACCTGCTCAAGAGACGAAACCTTCCACTTGTTGAAAGACGGAGACTTCCTCCGAGATGGAACGTGAGGAGTCAAGTTTTATGCTCGGTTATTGGACATCTGATTCGGATTCTGGACCGTGAGCGGATAATCTATCTGGTCGTGGGCCATGTCTAGCCAGGGTTTGGAATTAATAAAAATAGAAATTATAAAAGAATATCCTATTTTGATTATCAGAATTAATTTTCATACCAAATGTCAACAGTTTGATATTTAATTGATTTAATATACCTTCAAAACTACTATACTATATGGTAAACATATTATTTAATTAAAATAAGATAAAATAAAAATTGGCCGAGAAAGTCGTAGATTTGTGAATTTGTTTTATTTTTTGTAAAACTCAAATACTGGACAACCTTACCGTACATAAGTAAATAACATTACAAAGAAATAGCAATTAAAATATATAAAAAATAAGTAATTGAATAATTGTTTAATTATTTATAATGTCCATTAATAATCAAATCAAATTATCCATGGTCATTATTTTAGAAATAGGTATCACAATAACAAAAATCAACATTATCTAAAATGAATTTCACCTAACTAAATAATAATTGAAAAACAATATATTTACAATGTTTTCAATAATTAAATGAATTCTTGTTTGGCCTGTGTATATCAGCAAACTCACAGATTTACTGATTAATATAAATTCATTAATTACAGGAGCAATAAAATAAACGTAAGTAAATTTTTCAATTAATTTACATCAAAACTGTTAGAAATTTGATGACAGATATTTTTTCTAATATTGTGTAAAATAAAATAGATCATCAATGAAAATAATAATAATATGAATATTGAAAATTAATTAAGTTACTTAGTACTCTAATAAGAAATAAACTACCTAATGAACTAATAGATATTTTAAAAACAATAAATATGTTCACTTTAAGCAAAATAATATAGTTATTTATATTATTAAATATTATAATATGATTAAGTTAAAAAAAAATAATAACCGAGAAAAAATATTTCCAAATAGATTGGGTATGTTTAAGCTGTTAGTTTAAAAAAAGTTAAAATAGCCTTACATTTTTTTGTAACAATCGAATCTGGAGGCATCTATTTTACGGAAAAGATATTCATTGCTTACAGTTACATTCTATTTATGTAACTGTAAATAAATATATCAATTATATTTTTAAACATACCAAAGAGAGAATAAATATTATTGACATTCTATGACAGTTGCGCTAAGAACCAATCGTCTGTTTGACAGCTTGCGCCCGGTCAGACTGTCGTTTAGTCATTCTTCCAGTACGAACCGTAGACATAAAAGAAAATTTTTTAAAAATATAAATACGACAGATGGGATATTATTTAGAGGTATAGAATTTAAAAAATAATACAGCGGTGAATAAAATAATATATTAATTTATACATCAATATGTATAAATGCTATGCATATTTTAATAATTTATTTTTAGTATCATATCTACCTAGAGCGTGAAACATTCACAAGTTTTTCAAAAATATCAATATTTTTACATTTATGAAAATTAAAATTAATTTAAAATGAATAAACAAAAATAAATTATTTAAAACATCGTGAGTAACTCAATCAATGATAAGGCATTTCTGATTTAATATTTAATTAATTTTAATCAAAATTTAATTGAAAACATTTAGCATCTATTAAGAAAATTAATAAAGTTTTAACGATAATTATATTTTTTCCATATTTTTTAAATATCATTAATATCATGATGGCAATAACATTCACAATAATTAATAATAACAATTATTAATTGTCTGTAATTATAAATTATTAAGCAGTGTACAAGTAATAAGAAAAATATATGTATTTTAACAAAGAAATTCATTCTGATCATTGTCTTTTTATGTCGATATTTAAGGGTATAATTGGTAATTTTATAGCACTCCCTACACTTCTAATATAAATAGTTATATTTTTAAATATCTATACTCAACTAGTTATAGAATTAAACAAATTACATATGACCGATATTAAACAAAAAAGTGTTGAACGTACAATATCCAAGAAACGAGTGATCAGACTTTATTTTTATTTCTAATTTTATATATTATAATATTCTTTGTAAATTTAATATATAAATAATTATAATATTTAAAAACCACTCAACCAATAAGTGCCTTGTCATTATATCCCATACAATACCGAATACCTTCACGGAACGAAGCGAGGAGAAAGTTGAACACAAATTAATTACTATACAATCATGTATCCATCCGTAGATTTACTTTAAAGATTAAATATTTCAATATACAAATTATATGTATTATTAATTATAATTTAGATATATTTCTACGCGTTATACCATTATTTTATAAAATGATGTAATGAGGTTTGCAAATTGCAATTCACAATTAATTGCTTTAATAAATAAATGTATACATTTGAAATGTATAGAAATTTTGAACTTCTAAAATTAAAATAACAATGAAAGGGTAAAGTGTCCATGTCATAAGACAGTAAATGCGTTTCTTGAGTTCCATAATTGTATTTCATACTATAGGTACAAATGTTTATATATAACCTAAATAAAATAATGTTTTAATTAAAGTAATATTTCACTACAAAGTTATTATTGGTTATTTTCTAATTAATTTCTTATCCTTAAGAAAATAATTATTAACTTTTTTTTCTCAATAAATAAATTCTTAGTAGCCCTATTGCTATATGGACTAAGCGAATTTAAAAAAAAAAATTTTTTACTTTCAATTTAATTTAATGGTATCTTACCTGCTTCCATGATTTTTTAAAATTATTAATTTACATTTTTAATCGATAAGAACATTTTAAAATACCAATAATTATAATTGGCAATTTTGTTGGTATATAGATACTTGGTAAATATAGATATTCCCTCTAATTATACAATTTATAATTAGATATCTATAATATAAATCTAAAGAGATATCTTAAGATGTAGATATCTCTACGGATATACATGGATATAGGCAGATATATCTTTCTATATAACTATTAGTAGTAGAGATATCTATATTATATTTTACTCTCAATATACTATTAATAATGAGATATCTATTTATAAGAAGTTAACAGGTTGATAAGAAATTAGTCGGATTTGAATAATGACTAGACTCGTCTTGAGTAGTGATGATTGGCAAGTGATCTGCATACTGATCAGGTTGCTGGGATAGAACATCACTGTTGAGTCCCCAATCGATTTTTTTTCTGAAATGGATTAGTAATGAAATCGATATCATTATAAGAAAATAGTGCTAATATGAATTACAGATATTATGGAACCCCTTACTATTTAGGTGTTGGTTGGTAATAAAACGACTGAATTTGCTTCGATTTAAATATGAATAAATAAATAGGTATATGCCAAGCCATGTAGAGCAACGCTTTCATTAATTGTAATAATTTAATACTTTTTAATTTTAACTGTGCAGATATCAATAATAAATTATTAAAAAAATTGAAGAATAAACAAGATATTAAAATTAACTCTCGCTAGAGAAGCGCCCCAAAATTACCTAATAAATATTATATAATTAATTGTTGAAATATAATTAATTGAATGTTTATTTTTATGTATTATATATTTATTTAGTTATTATGGTAATATCTCTTGCGGAATCACCCTTTTTGGAACAATAGTTTTATATAAAAATCACTTGAACTCACATTATAGTATAATTGTTATTTTGTATATGTTTCTGTATATTGAATGTAAAAAAAAATAAGTCAAATCTTAATTCTGAATTAATTAAATATTTAATGATCCATTTTTATTAATCCACCCTATATACCAATATATACATAAAATAAAATATTACACGGTGATTACTAAAAATCTTTTTATATGATAGAGAGATATCTCCGGTTTTTACTAAAACCGGTGTAGTTCAGATATAAAAATATATTTTTTTTTTAACTATTATTATTCATCATTTCGTAGATATTTTTTGAAAAACAAATTATAAATGCAAAATATTAGATTTTATATAGATCATGTGCATTGTCTCTTCACAATATGAAATGTTTCCAATCGTCACTGCTCTTATTTTTTAATAATATCTCATTATTATATTCGATCAACAAATAATCGATATAATTTTTTCCCACCTAAAATAAAAAAAAATTAAGTTTGGAAAATTTACTAACAAAACTTTGGAAAAGCTGAATTCTTTTTTGAATTTCTAAATCAATTATAGTCTAAATTAGTCTGGTTCTCACATTTATTGACACTCTGATGAATAATTACATACATTTTCAAGTGGTTTATTTATTAATCAAACTATAGGACGAACTGCACAAGCGCAATACAAAATATCAATACAACTAAATTGAAATACTGATAATGATACAGTGATACTATTCATATCATCCAAATTGTTGTGTATTTACATCCATTGGTAACATATAGCAAGTCATTTAAAAAAAATGTATTAACTGAAATTTACAACTGTATATTGAATACTTCATGTAAATATAATAAAAGATAAATAATGTCCCGAGATAAAGGCAAGTAGAGACACAACCCAGTGGTAGTACTCAAATAAAAAGTTCAACTTAGAAGATCACGAGGCCATCTTCTTTTCAGATGCCTCGGAGGATTATCAGGAATTGAAGAGGTTGCTAGGTTTGAAACTAGTGGGTATGGTGGAAATGAAGTTTGTCATAAAAAAGATTGACATCAGATTCGGGCCAAATCAGCATCAAATATGCAGCATTAAGGTCATTATGGATTACTTTGTTCGTAGCAAAAGTAAGAAGCATTGAGGATTTTACGAAGGATTTTGGATTGTAAGGATTGAATACGAGAGGAATTCAATAGCTTAGTGGAGCCCCAAAGCTCTACTCTGTAAGTCCAGATGGGCCTAATGACTATCATGCATATGAGCCTTTTGTAATTAAATGGGAGGTTAGAGCGTTTGTCTAGTAAATGTTGAAGTAGCCTGAAACAGCGAGCTGTTTCTAGTCGTTTCAGTCTAGTATGAGGATTCCAAGCTAAGCGTTTGTCAAGGTATAGTCCAAACAAGTCATTTAAGTGTGACCAATAAATTCTTTTAGGCAAGTGGAAAGTTTTATGAAAGGTTTGATTCATTATTTCTATGAATTTCACAACTTTAACATACCTTTTAGTTAAATATCATTATTTTTATAGCATTCGATTTCTAACGTTTAGCCCAAGTTTATTAAAACCAATCGAATAACTCATGCATAGTCCGTTACGCGTCGCCAGTCTCGCGCAAAACGTAAGCATGTCGCACATGTCGGTGAGGCGAACCCGTTAGTTTTTCTCCTACCAAAAATCAACGCGGCTAAAGTAGTCTTCTCTTCAAAAGAATAATATTCTCCAACAAAACCTAGACGTGCCGGGCGGTACCTTGCACGGTATCGGACGGACCACAGGATGAGTTCCCATGATCCATCAAACTGTGGACTGAAGGATGAATGGCCGACTGAGGTAAATTAATTTGCTAAGGGCAGTAATGGATGATTCCTATCGCTAAGTCATTCCTTTATTTTATAGTTTATTGACGAAAAGTAGGAAGGGATTACATCTCGGCACCAGGAATCGTGACTGGAAAGTTTCAATTTGTGTATAAGCTCGATTTATTTCTTTAATTTAATTATTCCCCGTAACTTAATTGACCAATTAATTTAATTATTTGTAGTCTTGAAAACGAGGCGAAACGAAATTAAAGAGGAATGGCGGGAAGTGATTGTTATTGGTCTAGACGTTTAGGCGCCGGATAAGTCTTCAAGTCAAGAAATGTTTTATATGTATATATATATTATGTATTTTATAATTTATTTATTGAAAT